>JARHVA010006675.1:35000-72500 GCA_037957365.1 Torreya grandis | reverse complement strand
AATATCGAGTGAGCTGAAAATATAAAAATATATTATAATATTTAGTGGTCATAAATTATCTATATGATAATATATCTCCTCTATGGGCATCAGTGAAATAATATTACAGAGGATTTTTTAGTTATTCACCCATGTAGTAGAACCCAGGTGAATTCATAATCTTGATGTATGTAACAAATTAAATCAAGATTTTATTTTAAACTTTCATATTCTTGTGATAGATTTCTCTTATAATTACAATAATAGAATTATATTTCCAATGGGCATAAAACTTGAATTGCTAACTTTAGTGTGGGAGTATCAATACAAAAAAAAAATTCTTGTAATTATTTTATAAGTAACTAGACTATGTGTTAATGGAGTTGAATAAAAAAAAATATAGCTATCTTCAATTGTGAATCAAACTACAGATCATTTAGACTCCTTAATACATGGAACCTGTCATGCATAATTTAGAATTAAATTACATATTAACTTAATTAAAAAATTGGGTTATTACCTTTTAGTTAACATTCTCAAGAAAAAATTTATAAAAAAATTAAAATACTACTTATAAACCTCCAAATATAATTGGTTGTAAAACTAGATTACTTGTGTTTCAAGAAAACAATGTTCTAGGTGTTCTAGTTGTATGCAATGTTTATTTCCCTAGATTTATGACAACTTCATTAACTTAGTTTCAAGGCTTATTATTTTTTCTTAAAAATACTAAACTATTTTTTCAAAATTACATAACATTAGAATACCTACATGTGGTACACATTAGAAAATTTGAGGGCTAATATATAGAGATTATACCTATAATTCATTAGATGATTGAAATAAGTTATTAAATTATGTAGAATCACGTGATATAACCCTTATAAAAGTCTCCTTGATGTAAATGAGTCAATATAATAATGTATTTTTTGAATTATTTGACTCACTATGAGTAATGTGAATGAGTATTAGTTATATGTATTTAGTATGAAATACTTGTGTGCATTACATACGATGAATGTATTATTATGTATAAATAAACTTATTACATAATAGTGAATCTTGATGCATGTTTATATGATGTGAGACTTTGATAAGCTTGTATTCAGTGTACCTGGTGGTCTAATTATTTATGGTTTGTTTGTTATTATCTACGTGAGTTGGTTTAGTCTTGAAATTCATAAGTTCAAATCATGTGTTGATATGTAGTTGGGAACCTATGATAATATGGGATATCATAGGGTATTAAAGTATAAAAGTAAATTGTAATTGAGTAGTACATAATGTAAATATTAAGCCCAAACTCTTATCTACTTTTGATTATTTTATTAAATACATGTTGTTTATTGCCAAGGATAGTTTGTGTTATTTTAGTTGGTAAGACTTGAGTATGTATGCACAAAATTTTAAGAGTTTAATAATGTTTTTCTGGTATGCTATTATGTTCCATGGGAATGATTATTTTATTAGTCATATATAGTTACTTATATAATCCTTATGTTTCTATTTATTTGAGATTACTTCATATAACTATTTTGTGAAAACTAGTAGTTAAATCTTAAAACACTAGACTTAATATGAGTTTTCATAGGGTGTAGATAAATGAAAATAAATTATATTATTTAATTATATATGCAAATTATATGTGCACTTAGGTGGTATAATTTTAATCATTATTTATAGTATGGGATAGAAGATAATGAAAGATTCATGTATATGTTTTACCAATTAAATATATGATGTTATTACTCCTTTATATAGCATGTTGTATGATGCATTTTTAGTAGGATGTAAGTTGATGAATATTATAGTTAAATTATATTTGACCAATCTTCATTTGTAATGCAATGCTAGGAGTGAGATGGACTTCATTGGCTTACTAGTATTACAATATTAGATAAAGGCAGTCTGATCAAGTGGTCTATGTGAAATTGATTTATCTAGATCATTATCATTTATTATTTTTAAATATTTGGACCAAAGTATGTTTAGTGAAACATTATCACTTCTTGAGTGTGTTTCACATGTTAGTGTGATATCTTGAAATATAATGGATTTCTATGATACATTGCATGTTTAGTTTAGAATCATATAATACACATGTACTTATTAGTCTCTCTAGATTCATGTACCATCACTATCTATCCATCTATGAAAGGAGGACCATTTAATGATGAGATTAGTGTAGGGGATATTTACTTTGTGGTTAGTGTGGTAAATCACTCAGAAGATGCTCTACCTCCCCACAATAGTACTACTATTAAGATGCCATTTAAGATTACCATAGATACTAAAGAGTCTAGGGAAATCATACTCTAAGGAGCCATGTATCCATATTTACATTGTATTATATTATATTAATCATTGAGTTATAATTACATGTTATTTTACATTAATAGTAGTGGTTTTAGACTTGTTTCTATTGTATCTAAGTTAAAGTAATTACTTTTTGTATTCATATTTTAATGTGTACTCTTATGATATTAGAGATCAGTATTATGTAATGTATCACTTACTATTTCTATTATCTTTATGTCAAAATTTTGTGGCCTCTATAGATTCTTGTGGTGTAATCTATATCTGGTATATGTGTTAAATAAAAAAAATCTCGTGTATTTCTTGTCTAACCTAGTGAGGTTGTTACATTTAAAATTTCATGGTTTAAAAAATGGAATGAAGTTACATTAGATCAAAGTTTTTTAATCAAGTTTTCTACAGTAAAAACTTATAAAGATGAAATAGGGTGTGATGTTATAACAATGGATGCATGATACATGTTATTAGGAAGGTCATACCAAGATGACATTAAATTAATTATGATGGATCAAATAATTCAAATACATTTTGGAAAGATAATAAAAAGTTACTTTTACTACCCCTTAAAGAATGAGGACATCAGGGAATCGTGTTGTCCACAAAATAATTTATCAAATACATGGATATGATAGGTTATTTTTATTCATTAGTTATAAATAATGAAGACACAAAAGTGGTGTTAATACTAATAAAAGAAACAAAAATGTTTAAATAATTTATATATGTTAGACCCAATGAATTCCAGATGTCTTACGACCAAATAGAAGTATCCATACAACATCATATTAATTTGATTTTAGGATCATCTCTCCCCAATCAATAAGATTTTAGTATGAGTCCAAAAAAACATACATAATTAAATAAATATGTCACTCAATTGATGAGAAAGGGTGTGGTAAAGGAGATCATGAGTCCATGTGAAATTATCTACAAATAAAGATAGGGCATGGTGTATGTGTCTGGATAATATAATAATCAATATAATTACCATCAAATATAGATTTATTATATGTGAGTTATAATTGATAGCATGGCATCATACTTATCCTCATATTGAATTGGATTATGGTATTGAGTTGGATCAATAGAGGGACTTGTCAAATTTGGGATTTCATAAATGAAACTTATCAAATTCAATCGTATGACCATATGCATGTATGTGATAGATAGAGATTCCATATGAACAAGTATACTATGATTTTTTTATACTTATATTTAATGTTTTTATTCATTTTGATACTTGTTAGGAGATTTTTAGAGTAGTGAAAATATTGACATGTTATACTTATCCAAAAGTACATAGAGTAGCAATAGTATTAATATATACACATTATTCTTACTAGATTTCCTAGTTACTTTTCACCTAGATGATATAAAAACTCTCTAAGATAGAGATATGTGCTAAGAGTTGGAAGGTATTTTTGAAACTCTCCCTAGTCATTTATTCTAGTTTGCACAATGATCTTGTGTGATCTTAGAAAATCAATTAAATTTTCACTAAAACCTATTAGAACCTTCAAGGTAATAGAAATGGTTAATCCTATAGTATATAGGCTTGTCTTGATGATTATGGACCCCGAGGTGGTCATAAAAACATTAGTTAGAATAATTAATACTTTTAACCATGGTTTCTTAATTGTGAGATTTTATTGAGTAGGGTTTTATGGGAGGGATGACTCTAGAAATGATGTAATTTAGAGGAAATACAATGAATCTATAGATAATTTCCCATTTATTTGCTTAATTATATGGTGTATATAATATTATTGCTTTGATAAATATTGTTTTAACTTAGGAATTATATTTAAGTAGGTGTTATCAAGGACAATGACTAGCTTTAGGGGGGAAGGATATCACATCAAAATTCTTCACTATTCAAACTTCCTAGACTATTTACGGATATCCATAATTAAATTTTTTTTTTAATTTTGTTAAATTTATGATTAAGATTAAGATTTATGTTTTTTTAAGAATATATAATGTTGATTAAATAGAAGATAGTACATGATTGCTTATTATGAACTATTTATGTATATAGTTACAAATTAAGCATATTAATGAGTTGTTTCAGTTACATATTGTTACTTATGATTATCATGTGAAAAAATATCATTATTTTTTTGTTATGAGCTGTACATAGGAGAATTATATTCTCAAACATGTCACAAAAAGAGCATCATCAAAAAGGGTGATGTAGATGAAGATGGTGCAGGTCGACAAAGAGCTAGCAAAACCCTGCACACACACACATAGTAAATAGTCATAGTAAAACTACATTTGAAAATGATTACATTTAAATTATTATTTTTTATGATTACCTGAGCAAATAAAATTAAATATGAATTATTAGTTATTAATTTTAGAATTTATTATTAAATTTCTTAAATACTAATTTAAATTATTTAAAATATGAAATTGGATATTTCATATTAAAATGTAAAAGAAAAAAGAAAGAACTATTTTGAAAGAGTGATTTTAAAAATATTATGTAAGAATTTATTTTAAAATAGAATATAAAACATATCAAAGCAAAATATATATATAAAGTCATCTATTATTTAAAAATAAAGGAATCTTTAAATTTAAAAAATTATATTAAAAACTTAAAAATATAAAAAGTGATAAAATAGTGGGAAAAACAAAAAAATGATCTTTATAACAAAAACATAAGCTAGAAGCATCTATTTTTTTATTTTTAAAAAAGAATAAAGGAGAATTTTCATAACTTATGCATTAGAGAAGGAAGGATGCAATGTGGAGAAGAAGAACCATAGAGGATCTACTTATGAATTTTGAGGGTAAGAAGTGTACATAAATTTAATGTTGGTTGATTTGGGTTGTGAGTGGAATTATATTATGGGTAATAATATAAAACTCCAAAGAATAATATTCAAAAAAAATTGTATGATAGATTGAATAAGATAAATAGAATTTATACTATAGTTTACTAGTTCTAACTACTCATAGTTGTAAAAGTTAATTTTTAAAAAAATTGTGGCATTTCTTACCTAAGATGGGTGTTGCTCATATTCTATTTAACTAGTTAAGCGAGAAAAAAAGGATATGTATACCTTGGTTTTTAGTATTAAATATTCAAGAGGATGTTGTATGGAAATTTTGGCAAAATTAAATTAAAAAAAGAAGAATATATAATGACCTCTATGTGCCGCTTAATAGCACATATGTTAATGAAACTTAAGGATATCTTATTAAACATTAAATATGTATTCTTTCAATAAATAAGGATATTAATAATTTCTCTGAGTCTAGCTATTCCTTTGTTTGAATCTGGCGTCTATATAACTTATATTTAATAAACCATGCTTATAAAAGTCTCAAAAAATTAGAAAAATATATAAAAGAAATAGATTAGTGAAACAAAGAGGTGGCATTCTATATTCTTGTGATTTCTAGAAAAACACTAAATTTATTTATGAGGCATCTTTCTATTAGAAATTGCCCAAAAAAATTAAAATTAAATTTTTTTTTGTAGAGAATCATATTCCTAATGGATCTTGGGTACCAAAACTATTTGACTGTCAATCTAGTTTTGAAAATGGATTTAAAGATAAATATTTATAAAACAAAATATTTTAAATAAACTCAATTAACCTAGAATTTTGAAGTGTAGCAGGTCGATACCCTCCTTTCAATTAGCTCTAATTAGTTATTGTAGAATGTTTTTTTGTTAATAAATCTCATTAAAACACTCAGCATTGTATGGCTTTGTTTAATCCATAAATAATAATAAAAGTGATTTAGGGTGTCCTATTTTAGACTTTTCACAAGAAAAAGGCTATGACATCATAAATTTAGTGAATAAAATCATTTCAATATATGGCTTTAAAATCTATACTTAGTATTTGATATACTAGTATGGCACTAAACTTTATTGTTCTTAGTTATACTTATGATTTTACCAATCAGTGGGTATTTAGGGGCTAAATTAGGGTTTTTTTAGTGATGAATATTTGTTAATTCATGAATATTCTAATTTTTAGATTTTGGTTTTGGTGATTTTTTAGGGTCAACAGATGGGACTATATCGCTAAAATTTTAAGGATATATATTATTTTAGGTGTCAACTCACCAAGATTTTATGATATTATCTTTGAAAATATTTTGATTCACCACATATATAAACCCATCAATCCTAATATCAAATAAAAAACCATTTTAAAATGTTGATTAATCAAATGACATGTCGTAATGGCCATGTCCAATGACCATGATAAATGATAACACTAAATGATAGTACCAAATGATGTTACTGAACTAGAAAAAGAATAATGAAACCAAAATTTTAAACCTTAAAATATAAACATTAAGTGTAAAAATAGAACATGGCATGTGCACCTTTGAATCAAGAACTAGAGAAGATATTTCTATTGAACATTCCATGGATCAAATTGGTAGCTTCAAAATGCATATGGAAACATATGAAATAGACAAAAAAAATAGACCACATTAAAAAATGGGAAACCTTGAGTGACATAAAAATTAAACCCATTTAATAGTTTATTTTTTATGTCACCAAGGGTTTCATCTTTTTAAAAACATTTTTTTGGCAAGCCAATATGCTCTAGATAGATTTTGGAGCACTTAGGCTTAAGGATCAAATCTTGAGGACATAAACTTAGTATAGTGGCTACACCTACAACTCATTTGAAAAGAGCAGTCTCACCTACATAAAACTCATCAGTAGAGCTAAATGACTTGATCAAATGACCAACCCAAATGACTTAGTAAAATAACAGATTTGAATGACTCAACTAAATGGAGGAACCAAATGGATTAGTCAAATGATAGAGTCAAATGTCTTAGCCAAATAGCCTATTCAAACAACTCATCCAATGATAAATTCATATTATTTTTCCCTCAATAGAGAAAAATGGCTCAACCAAACACAAGAGCCACATGGCTTAGTTAGTGATAGAGCTTGATGACTCTATTGATGGGAGAGATAAGTGGCTCTAACCATAGTAGATATGAATGGCTAAAAATGCCATATCTAAATGTGTTAGCACCATTTGGCTCTATCTTAGGCATATCCACTCTACTCTACCACATGTAGCCATTTGGATCTATCATGGGAAGAGTCATTCAACATACCACATGTTAAGCCATTCATTTCTCCCAAAAGAAGAAGATATTTTTATCACCCATAATCAAACAACACTAAATAAGAGCTATTGGCTTGAAAATACCTTATTTAGCTTAGAAATACCTCGTTTACAAGTGAAAGTGTATATGTCAAAAATAATGTATAA
Source organism: Torreya grandis (assembly GCA_037957365.1). Lineage (NCBI taxonomy): Eukaryota > Viridiplantae > Streptophyta > Pinopsida > Cupressales > Taxaceae > Torreya > Torreya grandis. The sequence goes on along the minus strand of JARHVA010006675.1, from coordinate 64,935 downwards.
TTTATTCGATACATGAATCTATGTGGTGAAATGGTGATTTGGAGAATATTTCAAATATGCTGATTCACCAAAGTTATAAATCAGATTTGCCTAAAGGAACTTAAGGAAGTTTGTGATATAGCCTCTTAAAATGAACCCTATGATAAAGACTTTAAACTTTAGAATATTATCCCAATTTTTTTCTAAGTGGATTATACTACCATCTTGAGTTGGAAATTATTTGAAATAAATTCCATGGATTGAGTAAATAAAAATATATTATAATACTGAGTGGGTTCAAAATATAGAAATAGATTATAATATTGAGTGCTCATAAATTATCTATAGGATAATATATCTCCTCTATTGGCATCAGTAAAATATTATTAGAGATTTTTTTTAATTGTTCACCCATGTACTAGAACCTGGGTGGATTCATAATCTTGATATATGTAACAAATTGAATTAGAATTTTATTTCAAACATTTAAAATATTGTGATAGATTTATAATAGAATTATATTTCCAATGGGCATAAAACTTGAATTGATAACTTTAGTATGAGAGTAGTAATACAAAACTAGATTCTTGTAATTATTTTATAGGTAGCCAAACTATATGTTAATGGAGTTGATTAAAAAAATATAGCTATCTTATATTGTGGATTAAACTGTAGAACATTTTAACTCCTTAATACATGAAACATACCATGTAAAATCTAGCATTTAATTACATATTAGTTTAATTAGAAAACTGGGGTAATCTTCTTTAGTTAACATTCTCGAGAGAAAAATTAACAAAAAAAGTAAAAGATTTCTTGTAAACCTCTAAATATAACTAGTTGTGAAACTGGATTACTTATGTTTCAAGAAAATAAAGTTTTGGGTGTTCAAGTTGTTGTATGCAATGTTTATTTTCCTAAATTTATGACTACTTCATTAGCTTGGTTTCAACGCTTATTAAAAAGACTAAACTGTGGTTTAAAAGTTTCATAACATTAGAATACCTACAAGTGGTGCATGTTAAGAAATTTTAGTGATGTTATATAAGGAATATACCTATAATTTATTATATGATTGAAATAAGTTATTTAATTATGTAGAATCAAGGGCAATAACCTTTAGAATAGTCTCCTTGATATAAATGAGTCAATAAGATAATGGTTTTTATGAATTATTTGACTCGCTACAAGTAATGTGAATGACTGTTAATCATATGTATTCATTCCAAAATACTTGTGTGCATTACATATTGTAAGTGTATTATTATGTATAAATACTTAGTTATACTTAGTACTTAATGGTGCATTCTGATGCATGTTTATATCATGTGAGACTTTGGTAAGCTTGTATATAGTGTACCTAATTTTATAATTATTTATGTTTTATTTTTTATTATCTGCATGGGTTGGTTTGTCTTGAAATTTATAATCTCAAATCATATGTTGATATGTAGTTGGGTACCTATGATAGTATGGGATATCATAGGGTGTTATAGTATAAAAGTATGTTGTAATCGGGTAGTACATATTGCAAATATTAAGGCTAAACTCTTATCTACTTTTGATTGTTTTATTGTATACATGTTGTTTATTGCTGAGTATAGTTTGTGTTGTTTTCATTGGTAAGACTTGTGTATGAATGCATGCAACTTTAAAAGTTTAGAAATTTTTTTGTTGGTATGTTATTGCGTTATATGAGAAGGATGATTTAGTTATTTATATATATTTATTTGTATAATGCTTGTGTTTCTTTGTATTTGAGACTACTTCATATGACTATTATTGAAAAACTAGTATTTAAATCATAAACACTAGACTGGAGTAATATGGGTTGACATAGGATGTACATAACTAGAAACCAATTATATTGTTTGAATTGTATAGTTAAATTATATGTTTACTTAGATGATAGAATTTAATCATTATTTCTAGTATGGGATATAAGAAAATAAAAGATTCTTGCAAATATTTGATGAACTAAATGTATGATGCTATTACTCCTTCATATAACATGTTATATGATGCATTTTCTAGTAGGATGTAAGTTGATGAATCTTATGGTTGAATTATATTTAAGCAATCTGCATTACTAATACAAAGTAAGGTGTGAGATAAACTTCACTGGCTTACTAGCATTACAATGTTAGATAAAGATAGTCTGATCAAGTGGTGTGTATGAAATTAATTTATCTAGATCATTATCATTTATTATTTATAAAACTTTGGGATAAAATATGTTTAGTGAGACATTATCTTTTCATGAGTGTGGTTCACATGTTATTGTGATATCTTGTAATAGAATGGATTTTTATGATACACTACATGTTTAGTTTAGAATAATATATCACACAGGCACTTGTTAGTCTCTCTAGATTATCCTACCATCACTATATACCCATCCATTAAGGTAGGGCCATTCTATGATGGGATTAGTTTATGGCATCATCGGTGTATGCTTGATGTGGTAAAGCACTAAAATGATGCTCTCTCTTCCCATAATATTAATATTATTAACATGACACTTAAGATTACCACAGATACTAGAGAGTCAAGTAAACTCATACTTTGAAGAGCCATGTATCCATATGTACATTGTATTGTATTGTATTTATCATTGATTTATAATAATATGTTATTGTAAATCAACACAGTGCTTGTAGATTTTTTTTAGTTGTAGCTATGTTAATGTAATTACTTTTTGTATTCGTATTATGATATGTACTATCACAATATTAGAGATCGATATTATGTAATGTATTACTTATTGTTTCTATTAAATCCTTGTGAAATTATTGTGGCCTCTATAGAATCTTTTGGTGTAATATATATTTGGTATATATGTTAAATAAAAAAAAATCTCACATATATCTCGTCCAATTTAGTGGGGTTGTTATATTTCAGATTTCATGGTTTAAGAAAGGGAATGAAGTTACATTAGATAAAAGTTGTTTAATCAATTTTTTTATAGGAAAAACGTATAGGGATGACATATGGTGTGATATTATAAGAATGGATGCATGATATGTTTTATTAAGAAGGTCATGCCGAGATGACATAAAAGTAATTATGATGGACCAAATAATTCAAATACATTTTGGAAAGACAATAAAAAGATACTTTTACTACCCCTTAAAGAATGAGGGAATGCAAAAATCATGTTGTCCACCAAAGAATTTATCAAAGACATAGATATGATAGGTTTTATATTCATTAGTTATAAATAATAAAGAAAGAAAAGTGGTGTAAATATTAATATAAGAAACAAAAATGTTTAAATAATTTATAGCTATTAGACCCAATGAATTACTAGATGTCTTACCACCAAATAGAGGCATCCAACATCATATTTATTTTATTTTAGGATGAGTCCAATAGGACATGCATAATTAGATAAATATCTTACTCAATTGATAAGAAAGGGTGTGGTAAAGGAGAGAATTAGTCCATGTGAAATTATCTACAAATAAAGATAGGGGATGGAGTATTTGTGTGGATAATATAACAAATAATAAAATTACCATCAAATATAAATTTATTAAACATAATTCAGATGATATGATGAATGTTCTTACAAGAGAAAAATACTTTACCAATATTGATCCATGGAGTGGTTAATATCATATTCGAATTCATAAAGGATATGAATGCAAAATATCATTCAAGACTAGGGATGGATTATATGAGTAGATGGCAATGCCATTCAGATTACCTAATCCACCCAACACATTTATGAGGGTTATGAACATAGAGTTACAAGATTACATTGTTAATTTTTTGGTGGTCAATTTTTATGATATTTTGATATTCAATAAGATTAAAAAAGATAAATAATGGTTTTAGAGTTACTAATAGAGGGTAATATCTATGCAATTAGAAATAAGTAAAGGTTTATGAAGAATAATTTGCTATTTTGGGGGTTTGTAGATTCAGTAGGAAGTAAAGATGAATTAAGAAAATGTAAAGGCAATTATTGAGTGGCCTATTTCAAATATCATCATAAATTTAAGATGTTTCCATGGTTTTAAAAAATTACATAAATCTCATTAAGAATTTCAATAGTATTATTGAACCAAAACATATTGCCTGAGAAGTGGAAAATAGTGTTGATAAGGGAAACAACATAAAGTTTTGAGTTGTTAAAGAATAATATTATAGAAAAAATCTAGATTAGCATTAACATATTTTTAAAAAGTATTTGATTTAGATTATGATGATTCAAATGTGGGAATTATTATTTTATTGAATCAATAAATAAATCCAATAACATATTCTAGTGACAAATTGAATGAGGTATAAAAATAACTATTATAGATATTAAGTTGACTTTTTGTGTCATTGCACAAGCATTAAGAAATCGGAGGCATTTCTTGGTGCTTAATAAATTTATTTTATTTACAAATCATGAGGCTTTGAAGTATGTGAACACTCAAAATAACTTAAACAATATACATGAAAAGTGGGTGTATTTCTTGTAGTGATATGCTTTTATTTTGAAACTAACTCAAGAAATCATAATCAAGTAACCAATTGTTTAAATAAAATATTGGCATTGGTAACTACTATGGTGTGTAAAGTAGTTAGAATTGAAGTTGTTAAGGAATTATATGACACTGATCCATAATTTGGTAAGACACTTGAGTAATGTGGGACTTCATTAGTAGGTGAGATAGGCATAATTCATGAATAATATATTATACAAGATGGTTAACTCTTCAATGTAAAATAATTATGTATTCTAGTTGGGTCTCTAAGAGACAATATTATAAGATAACTACATAGTGGTTATTTGTGTATATAGTTTTGTAAGACTAAGATAATATCTCTGGTGGAGGATAATTATTTGTAGGCAAAAATGAAGAGAGATATTGTAAGGTATGTTTCAAAATGAAAAATATATCAAGTGGTTAAAGCACATACACATAATGAAGGGATTTACATGCCATTATTAGTTTCAAGAGGACCATGGACATATTTGAGTATGGATTTTGTGTTGGTATTACCAAACACACAAAGAGGTGATGGTTCAATTTTTGTTATTGTAGATAGGGTTTCTAATATTGTCTTTTTTATTATATGTAAGAAAACCAGTGATGCCACTAGAGTTGCATAATGTTTTTAAAAATATTACAAGATTTCACAGATAACTAAAAGCTATTATATCATATAGGGAAATGAAAATATTAAGTCATTTTTTGGGAATTTTATGGAAGAGGATGTAAACTAAGATACGATTCAGTGGTGTACACCACCCACAAATATATGGATAAATCAAAGTTGTAAACATGAGCTTCAAAATATTGTTGAGATTCATAGTTGGAGATAAGCACAAGCAATGGAAGTTGGATTTATCACATGTTGTGTTTTCATATAATAGTTTATTGAATAGATCAATAGTAAATTGATAATTCTAGATTGTTTTTGGGATAAATCCTATATGTTGTTTATATTTTTTATAATTACCAATTGTATAATGTTTTATTGATGATGTACAAACATTTGTAGAGCATATACAACAATTATAAGAAGAATTCAGAAGAAAGTTGTAGGAAAGTAATCAAAAGTATAAAGTTAGAAAACATGTCAAAATAATTTCAAAAGAATTTGATGAAGGAGATTTAGTGATGATCTATTTAAGGAAAGAAAGGTATCCAAAAGGCACATACAACAAGTTAAAGTACAAAAAATGTATAGAATTTTGAACAAAATCAATGACAATGCTTATTAGGTGAGTTTTCAACAAAATTTTAATATCTTGGGTATCTAATGTTCCAAATATATATGGTTTTGAATGATAAGTTATGAAGCAGAAGAGTATAAATAATTGGATTAGCAAAAGCAGATACCAAAGAGGAATAAAGAAAATATAGTGTAGGTTCTAGAAAAGAAAATAATGAACACAAGGAAAAGAAGTTATAACAAGTATTTGGTATATTCACAATGATTACAATAAGAATACAACACTTCGATTTCATAATGGTAGGTGAATAAGATTAATAAGATTAAATGGTAGCAGTATAATCTGATCAACTCATAGGCACTGAGTTGTTTTCAACCATAGGAAAATGATGTGGAGTCCAAAATTATAGAGGCCATAAAGTTTGTTCTATAAATCCATTTCAGATCTCATTTTTACCAAAATGACAATCTTAAAAAGTTCAATTAGACCATATATGACTATATAAGCCTACAAATTTGAATTTTAATATTTTTAACGATTTTTTTTAATTTCTATAAAAGGTAATTTTTTGTATCTAGATGTGAAATTCAATTAAAATTCATCCATTACACAAATTTTAGTATTTTTAGGAGTTTTAGAGATTCTTAATCCCATCTCAGATTGTATGTAACACTTCTAAAACTAGCAGTTGAAAAAAACCACTGGAAGCTGAAATCTAATAAAAATAATAATTTTATAAAATTTTCATGGGTCAATTAGATTTAGGTGCTTTAGATAGATTTATATTTATTTAACTTTTATAATTAATCATGTTAGCTCTAATTTCGAGTTAAACTTTATTTAAATCCTTTTATGTAAATATTTTATTCATTCAATGAGAATCAACATTATTTTTTACTTTCATGAAAATTTTGATTTTATATGTATTAGAATTTTCATCATTATTCCTCCTTCTAAATGACCTAACTCACTATTTTAATTACAAATAATTACATTTTAAAAACAGAAAATATGTTACAAATATTTAACTCTAATGTCATTTAACTTAGGAGAAAATATAAATAACAACATGAAGATTGTACAAATGCACGAACATAAATCAAAAAATTATAAATTATAAAAATGAAGATACCTATCTTAGATAAATATATGTAAAATATGTTGGGAGATAATATTTTTTAGGCACCTATTGCACTTATGTCACAAATAAAATATAAATAGCGTTGTCTAAAATGATATGTCTTCACATTTGTTACATATATTTTTCTAAAATAGGTTTGTTAGTAGCATCTATGTGTAATATGTGGTTATTTAATTTATAATATGATTTTTCCATATTATTTTTATTGTATAATATACATCACATTAAAACATCCAAAAGTGTAATGTATAAAAGACGAAATAAAAGACAAATTAAGAATAAAATTATTTAATACTCATCGAAATGTCACATATCACATCACATAAAATTTTGAATAATGATTCATTTTAATGGTGTGGATATGCCTGAGGATACCATGTGTGAACAATAAAATGGAAGTATTTCTCAACATTTTTCCATTAATGATAATTTTCCCAATCAAGGATGTCCATATTTAGTGCTCTATCAAATCATATGAATCCATGTACATGTGGTGAATCTGTATGTATGTATGTATGTATGTACGTATGTATGTATGTATGTATGTATGTATGTATGTATGTATGTATGTATGTATGTATGTGTGTGTGTCACACTTACATACATACATACATACATACATACATATATATACACACACACACACACACACACACACACACACACACACACACACAGATATATATATATATATATATATATATATATATATATATATATATATATATATATATATATATATTTGTGTGTGTGTGTAATCTTTTACTTTCACACACACACACACACACACACACACACAGATATAATCTTTTACTTTCATTCATTTTTACAATGTCTAGTTACATAAAATTATTTATCATAAGTGCATGTACTGTGCCACTAATCAGGTCAATGAATAAAATTTTTTCTTTGCTAATTTTGGTCTTCTCATGGATTTATTGGTTATGTTACTAAATTAGTGCATGTAGATCAGACCAATACATATTAGCTATATTTAGAGTAAATAAAATTGTAGGTGACATAATTTGATGCAGCAGAAATGGTGATCCCTATATCAGAACATATGCTTAATAAATTCATGAAAATGTACTCATATCAATAGTGGTTTTAGCCAATAACATATTCCATCAAGAAACCATGTTAAAAATTCCACATCAAGCAAGCCTAATATGACATACTCGTTGATAAGATAAGCTTCAATCCCCGACCAATCAACCAATGTTCCATCATCTACATTAGGGTTATTTACCCATATCTGGATTAATTCCATCTCTTGAGGCATTTAGTATTTTTGAGGCCATTGATGTCATGTGATTGATGATATATCCTTCATCCATATCCATCATTAGACCTACAAATACAACTTCATTTGCATCACACTCAAATTACATATGGACAATGTTCAACTGATTAAGGACATTTTCATCAGAGTCAAGTGAAAGTTGACTAAGCATCTTTATCAATTTAAACATTTGAATAGAAATTTTCATGTTATATTTTATATTTAAGTGCCTTATATAGCCTCTATTCACTGACAATAAGGTTTTAATTTGTTCCACGTTGATATCTCCTCTTAACTATAATCATCAACAAATCTTTTATTTGATGAGGTAAAACCTTAGATATTTATTTTAATTCTTATGGAAAACTTATTTATATTATTTATATTAATATTGAACTCTAGTTGTGTGTGTCACTTGTAAGATTGAGTTGACACATGATATTAACATTTCTTCAACTTGTGTTAAGTTTTCAAGTTCTAGTGCTTATGGCCTAGAATCTATGTTGTTTGATGTTAAAATTCAATTATGGCCTATTTCTTATTGAGATATATTTCATGTAGTGCCTTCAGGGATTTGAGAAAAAAAAATTCCAATGTACCTTCCCTAGAAAATATAACGCATGCTTGGTGAACCAAGATTATCTAGACCATGTTGAAAAAACATTTGAACAAAATCAAATCTCTCCCAAATGTTCCATTGGGATTAGTAATATTGTTTCCCTTTATTTTTATGAATCTTGCATTTGTCTTCTTCTTCTAGGTTTCAATGTTGACTCTTTTTTTGAATCATTATTTTCCATTCATCTTCTTTTTCTAAGTTACGATGTTGTCTACTCTTGTGTATCATTATTTTTTACACTATTTTCAACATTGGCATGCATTGCATCTTGAGTTGTATTCTTTGGTGTTTCAAGCAAATTATTTTTATAGAATTAATTTCTACATTATCAATCGATCAATGATGGTGCCTTTGAGATGCTTCATGATGAATTTGTTGTTTATATTATCTTTCTTCCTTACTTAATTGATCTAATTTTTATTTTTTGAAATTTTGTTCTCAATACATATTGGTCATGTTGAGATGCTTGTGAACAAATATTTTTCATCTTATCTACATGTTGTCTCTTTTTTTTTTCTATGTCTTTAGCTATCAATTCATCTTTAAACTATTAAAATATTTGTTTATCATTATTGCTTTGAATTTTCTTTCTTCCTCTCTTTGAGCATCTATAATTTGTTGTTGTCTTTGTCTTTGATATTGTTTTTGATATTATCTCTATTTTACTCTATGATATTCTCTTCCTTTTTCTTCATTTTCAAAATTCAATTTTGGTCAAATCATATCTACATAATTTTTAGAAAAAGATTTTTATTTTGCTTAAAATAGAACATAACATTTGACCATTATTAGATATGAACTCAAATAAAATCATGTATAAATGTAAGTCCACATCAAAACACTAAATTATATGATTTAAAATAAAAAATTATAAAAAATGCTTTTCTTAATATTATTAAAGTTTATATAAATTAAATAAATAATGCCTAAAATAAAATAAATATCTTATATATAAAGTAAATTAATAGATAATAATTAAAATCAAATTAAATAATCTAATTTAAAAACACAAAATTTTATTAATATTAAGATAATAAATTTTTTAACTTTACATTTAACCTACTTCCCATTTTACGTGCAAATCAAATAAAAACTACACAAATTCAATAACTAATTTTTTCCACCAATTATTATACCCACCAATTAGATCAAATAAATAAATTTATCTTTCACCAATTATCTTTAGACACATAAAATATATATTGAATTGCTATATATCTATAATATTGAATATCACCTTTTTGAAAATGTAAGACAAATGTTTTTTTATGGTACAAGCACATATATATGTAAATTATAGTTTATCTGATGGTTTTGAATATCTTGTGAGCAATGCCCAAACTAGTGGCCTTGTTAAAGGAATTTATCTCCCTCCTGATGTAATTAATCCACACAAAGATATGCAATTGGTTAATGGCCACATTAAAAATGACTCCTTCCTTAGCATCATTGAAGAAGAAGCCAATGTGGACAATGCCTTATAGCATCTTGACACCTTCTATCTAGCCTTTTTCTCTACAATGAAATGGTAGAAAATTGATTGCTAAAGATAATCATACATCTTTCTTCCAACACAAGCTACTGAATTTAGTTAGAAGTGGATCCTACTTGATAAAATCTTTAAATTCCTTCGAATCCCCTTCACTTTTGATGCTTAACCACCTTTACTATGGAAATATGTTGTTGATAGAATTTCTAAGAAGCTAGATTATTAGGTGATCAAATCTCTTTTGCTGGTAGGAAAATTTTAATTCTGCTAAACAATTCTTGTGTCTAGACATGTGTACTACTTATCATGCTAGGTACCTTTCAAAAAATCCTACCAAAAGTTGGAGAAATTACTTAGATTTTTCCTTTGGGATAATTCCCCACAAGGTAAAGGATTCCACAAGATGGCCTGTGAATATTGTTGCATCACGAATAAAGTAGGAGGGATGGGACTCATCAATATAACTCAGCAAGGAACTGCCTTATGTGCTAAATAGATTGTGTAGGCCATTAAGGGCCTAAAATCTTGATAGGTGTTATTTAGACACTATATCTCCTCATGTTTGACCAACGGCAAGAAAGCTTAGAAATGGATCGGCTTCCCCAATTTACTCTTCATCTAGTCTCCCATCCATATCACTAGGTCCTTTATGGCCAAAACCATCTAGAAGGCTTGGGAAAATATTAATCTATGGCTACTCTAAAATGGCTCTAGTTTTTTTAATGGTCTCTCTTCTCACTCCCACTCTCTTTGGTGGTATTCCATTTTTTCTCATAATGAATTTCCCGTAGAAAAAGTCCCTTGGATCAATGCCCTCAAGATTTAGCATAGAGGAATTCATTTTGTTTAGGATATATTCTATAGGTGTTCTCACTCTTGGCTATCTTTGGAGGTGGTGAAATCTAAATTTTAGCTAGCCAATGTGGACTAAGAATCCTACCAGAAGATTCTCAATGCCATCCCAGCTTCCATTCTCTATAAATTCTTTGTGTATTTCACTTGGCCATGGTGAAAGGACTGGAATGAGTATGTTGACACCTATTTTTGTAACTACACTCCTTGGCTTGGCTATACATGGCTTAGTCCCCATTTACCCATGGTTGACAAGCTTAAATCCCACTAGGGGCTGCACTTGTCTATTAAAATATGAAGGTTTTGTTTCATCATTATTTGGAGAGCCTGTGTGGATCCCAAGCTTGCTCACTTTTTTGGGTTTATACTATACCATGGCTTACCTATTGGTATAAGACTCATTCAACTTGGTATTTACCTGCCTACTTGCCCCTTCTATGGCCACCTTGAGATGCTTCCTCATCTCTTATAGTACTATTCTAAAGCTCAAAGGGTTTGGACTTAGATTCATGATCTTTTCAATCCTTTCCAACCTAAATTCCTTCTTTAGAGGCATATCCTCCTTGGATACAAACCCATAATGCCCTTCAAGTACATGTAATTCTGCCATATTTTCAAAGTAAATATTCTCTTCTAGATTTGGAAAGAAAGAAATAATTATGTGTTTAATCATGCTTGTATTGATTGTAGTGTTTTTATTTGCACAAATATTCTATCATCTCTAATGTTCTTTTACAAATTCAAGCCTAAGCTATTAAAGTGGCTATAGAGCTTTTGTATCTTCAAGATCTCCTCTTCCATTAGAGAGATGTTCCTTGCACTATGGCTTAGGTTCCACCTTCTCCACCTAGGGATCCTAGATAGGATGATAGAGTGATTCAGTTGCCTCAAGAAAGGCATCATCATGTTGTTCCATGCATCACTCTAATAGTGGCACCCCATACTAGCACATTTCCCCTCCTGAGCAACAATGAGGGTGGAAGCCACCACTTCTTTCCCCTACTGGGCAATATGGTTGGGGTGCTCCTACTCCTCCTCCATACCTAGATACTTGGGGGGTGCCATCTTGACATTATGTGGATGTATTGGATAATTTTTCCAGGCTCTGTTTGGCTATCTCGCCCACTCGAACATAAGTAGATGATGATACAACACTGCCCAAGTTATTAGCTGGGAGCCTATTCTAGATGGCAATGATTTTCCAAGCTCGGGGTGGAGTCCTAATGATATGAATCCTTCGCCTTCTATCCTTGCTCGTTACATAAAAGTTGTATATTTTTATGACTTTGTGACTTAGTGACTTGTTTTTAGGCTTTGCCTACATTATGATACTTTTGATTTTGCTCCTAAGCTCTACCTAGTGTGTCATGGTATGCTCTCATACTGCTTTATTTTTTTGTAAATTATTTGTATATTTCTATAAAGATAATATATAGATATATTTCATTAAAAGAAAATGATATTTTATGAAAAGAATTCTGAGTAACTTATCTAAATACATCATTGAAGTATTATTTTCACCAAAAATTAAAATCGTTAAATTAATCTATGGAAGTAATCTCCTATAAATTATAAATGGTTATGTCAGTTAATTTTTAAATATTATGTCAGTCCTTAATAATTTTTTTAATTATATTACAATTAATAAACAAATTATATGTCATTTTCTCTAACATAATTACGACATCAAATTCTTATCTTCCCAATATATCATTGTAAAACGTCTCTCGATATAATAAAATATAATTAAAAATAAAAAATAAAGAAAAAAAATAAACATCGTAAATATATATAAAATATTGTTATAGAACTAAAGACAATTAAAAATAAAAACAAAAAAGCAAACCATCCAAAATTTTCATAAAACTTTAATAACCTGAGTCTGCATAACACCTAATTTGAATCAATCTCAACAAACAACGTATAAGATAAAAGATAATGGGAAATTAAAGTCGACATACCATTTTTAAGTGTTTACTATACCAGGTGATTACAAAACCATACTCGCAAATATCTCTATTTACTATCATATGTAATTATTAAACCCTTTTATATACAATAAAGCCTTCCGTCTGTGTTTTATTGCGGGAATGATTTTGGATTTGTTTAAAAAGATAATATTTTAAAATTCGTTTATTTATATATATATATATATATATATTTTGACTTTGCAAACAAATTTATAGGTTGCCTTTGTACAATCAAGTGGAATACTTTTTCGGATTTGTTAACACGATTTTTTATTTTATATATATATATATATATATATATATATATATACACGTGCTCATCTTAGCCTGATCAAAACAGGTATCAGACAGGTTATAACGATGATGTTTGATGTCAATAATCAGTTATCATATCAAAATGGGTAGGTCTCGTTGCGGCTCTAAGCAGTTGGACAAAAGACATCACAATTCATGACACAAGTGGATAGAAAGCAGGTAAGTTAATGCTTTGAATATTGACTAGTACATATAAAGTGGAAACATTGAGGTGATAACCTATTCCCAAGTAGTCCATGCAATCTTATAACGAGCTTCTCTTCATCGATTCAAATGTTTCCTCGCTTAATGCTGGGACGAAGATAGTTCAACCACCGTAATCTGCAACTCTTCCCACACCGCTTCAGACCTGAAAAACAATTTTTTTTTATTACTAGACATAGTGCAGTCGGAGTATTATAATTTTTTATGGGTGAGCATCAATGAATTTTGATGTATTCTTTCAAAATCGTATCATCTATGGTGGAGTGAAGAATATTTAGAGCCGCCAGGAAACCTAACCATTTTAATGAGATCGCTGATCACTTGATTAGGTTAGGATGAGCTTGTATATATAACCTCTACATGAAGCTGCCAGGTTGCATAAGAACAATTGCCTGTATCCAGTGACACACATGAATATTATTTTATATAAAAATCATTTTTGCGAAATGGGAATGGTCTTCTGGTTGATTTTAAAAAGGCATCTATACATTTGTCTGCAAATTTTGATTCATAATCTTGTAAACGATTCTAAACGTTTATCAAACTGATATTTCCTTCTAAACAAATACAAAATTATTTCTACCAGTCGAAACGGATGGAAGAATCTATCAAATGTAAAAGGGTTTAAATACGAAGGTAAATTGACATAAGAGCGGATTCGGAGAACTCGTGATTTCTTAATACGTAGTTGGCCCATTCCTTTTTTTTTTCAAAACAATAATTTGATACCTCGAAAGCGCTTCTTGCGTTCCTAAATAAGATTCTTGCATTTGATTTGACACAAATAACGATTAGAGGACAGCGACTTTTGTCGTTTTGGTTCCAATTAGGTTTTATGGAGCCCGTCGTAAATCGACCAAATTTCAAGCAACGACCGACTTCCAATTGGAGACGTATGTCGTTTTCCCTCGTGACAAACATTTAGGACGATTAAATGAGCCAAATAATCAATTTTCCTTATCGAAGAGTTTTGGGGGCCTGTACTTGTATCGCTGTGAGGTTTGCTATTTAAGGTTGTTAAGGATTAGTGTTTAAATTGGTATTTATTGTAGAGGGTAAATTATTATTTAGTAGATAGTATATATTGTATGTTATGTTTGGTTATTATTAATTAGATTGTTATATTATTAGTTATATGAACATATTGTTGTAATAATATATTTTGTATATTGTTTGGAGGTTGTTTGTTGAGAGTTTATAGAGATCATGAGATTTTTATATATAGTGTTTGCACTTCTTAAATAAATCTAATGTAATGTTTTGAATAAATTGTGTGTGTGTGTGACGAATTATATTACTTTGTGTTCCACTTCATTATTAATTCGTGTTTTATTTATGAATATCTGACACATATTCATTATTTGGTGTCAGAGCAAGAAATTTATGTGAGGATGTTATGTTAGTCTATAGAGAGGCAACTCTGTGTTATTGCCCCAAATAATAACAAGTTCAAAAAGAGATAATTTATTTCATTCTTGTGAGTATTTATTACTTGCACATCATTTGAAGTTTTTGTCTTGGTCGAGTTTTTTATTAGACACCTATCAACTATGATTTGGTGATTTATTGTTAGATATTATATTATATCTATATGTTATTGCGTTCTACTATCCAATGACTTGTGAATGAGCTATAGAAAGATTTGAATCTTAACTTATTGCAAGATTGATAGAGGATTATATTTTGAATATATCATGTTTATATTAAAAGAAGATAGAAATCATTCCAATAAATTCAATACAAATAAGATCTACAATTTGTATCCATATGCTTACATCGCCGTAATTCTGCTCTAACGTCTCACCAAAAAGTTTCCTGAGTAAATCAATATAGTGTTTTGGAGGATTTATGTTAATGTTCAAGTCTATCTTCCCAGACTTAACAAACCTGACAATGCTATTTTCCCCCCAGAAGACCTATAGATCTTATCAGCGCATAGAGCTTTATCTAATCACGCATTCAAAAAATAGATGTGTGTATGTAAGAGGATGACGTCTTAAGCTTGCATTCGATTGTCATTGATGACAAATATTGACATGTTGACATTGCATTAAGTTCGCTATCTACCATCTCAACTCCAAAATTAGATTGGCATGGCCAGTGATAAGTTCAGTTTTTGTCTTATGTATTAAATATCTTATGTTAGTTTTATTTCGAGTCTTTTTTTTTTATGTTTATTTTTGTTTAACATATATCAATTTGTTCTTTTTAGTTAATTGGTAACTTTAAATGTCAAGATGTTTAGAGGAGTCTTTTTTCTTCATGCCATTTTTTTTTGGTTATTTAGCAATATTATATGTTAAAATCATTATTATTGTCAAAATTAGTTTTTAGAGTTTGTTATATAATTATTAAGTTTAGGAGTCGTAATTTAGAAAAGTAATTAAATATTACTTTTTTATTTATGAGGAAAAGAGAAAGTCGTGTCTTTAGTAAATTTGTATAGGTTTACTAATTAGTTGTTTTAATTTTTTTTCAAAAGCTTGAAGTTCGTAGTTTGGTATAATTGTATAATTAATCACTTAATTGTTATTGTCAAAAATAAGTTTGAAAATAGTCAAGTCAAAAAATCTGAAATCTTTATATGTCCAAAAGTTATTGAGGCTTAAATGGCATATAGAGTCATTGCCCATATATATATATATATATATATATATATATATATATATATATATATATATATATAATGGATGCATTATTATTTTTACGTGAAATCCAAATTATGGTGGGTTATCAAAAACTTCATTCATACATTTGATTTTCATCAACACATTGTCTAAGTAAGTAGCGGAGATTGGAGGATGGAGAAAATAGATGCAAGAGGTTTCAAAACCTCTAGTCAGTCACCAATGATAGGACCTAGATGATTTGGTAACATCTTTTGTGTGGTGTGGTTTTTCATTTTTTAGTGTGGTGTAATTTGTGCCAAATCGGCTAACGTCAAGAACAATTCTTTACTGGCAATAGAATTGTCTATGTTATTATTGTTTGAGTGGAAAAAAAATATTAACAGAGGTTGCATAAGATGACAACAAGGATTTGATCCTTATGATATTTAATTTTCTAAGTATTATGTGTGTTTTTATTCATTTAATGGATTGGAGAAAAGGAGAGTGTATATATCATGGAATGTGACAAACAGTTGTATAGGAAGGAAACAAACTACAAAAAATCTTTGATTACAAAGATCCTCTGATTGTCTTATTTCTTTATGAAGATGATTGTTCATTGAAATGTCTATTACGTTCAGATGGAGTAAATACAAGATGCGTTCTTCGCATAGTATTTGTCATGTGCAACAAGATCAAGACAAAAAGATTTAGGTAATAGTATGTAGACCTAAAAATATATTTTGTTATATGATTCTATTTGGCCCAATTCTT
This sequence comes from Torreya grandis, assembly GCA_037957365.1. Lineage (NCBI taxonomy): Eukaryota > Viridiplantae > Streptophyta > Pinopsida > Cupressales > Taxaceae > Torreya > Torreya grandis. The sequence goes on along the minus strand of JARHVA010006675.1, from coordinate 48,024 downwards.
GAAGATGTACATTCTCCCCATGTAAACACTAAGGGGGGGAATGGTAAGGATTAATATTTATATCAAAATTTATTGTACAGTAAATTACTTTTTACTGGATAATATGTACTGTATGATAATTTTGGTTATTATTAGTTATATTGTTATATCATTAGTTATATGAATATATTGTTGTAATAATATATTTTGTATATTTTATAGAGGTTGGTTGTTGAGAGTTTATAAGGATCACAGGATGCTCATAAATAGTGTTTGCATATAATATATAAGTTCCATGTAATGTTTCAAATAAATTATGTGTGAAGAATTATATAATTATGTGTTGAGCTTCATTATTAATTTTTTTTTCATTTATGAAGATCTTAACCAGACTCATTAAAGACCAAAATGATTTTAAAATATTTAGAAAGAGTTTTCATTTTCATATTATCAATGTATATTGGAATTAAAATAATGGTTCTTCACTCAATTATTATTGTAAAGTTTGGTTTATATCCATTCTTTATCTCTTTAATTTTCTATGTTATCACTATGTTGCTTAAGTTTCTATGTTGTTTTAATTCTTTATCCATTATTTGAATTTAAAAAGGAGAAAAAAAAAAAAAAGAGAGAGAGATGACATTTTCTATAAAAATATATAACCTAACTTTGTGAACAAAATGTATAGGTCCCCTTTATACGATCAAGTGGAAGACTGTTTCAGATTGGTTATAGCGACTTTTCTGCATCTCGTGATCATCACCACTCCACACTTAAATTTTCTGTATATACATGCTCATCCTAGCCTGATCAACACATGCAATGAAGTTTGATGTCAGTCATCAGTTATCATATCAGAATGGGTAGTTCTCGCTACTGCTCTAAGCAGGTGGATAGAAACCACGGGGACAAAATGCATCACAATTCATGACAAAGAAGTATAGAAAGAAGGTAAGTTAATCTATTGCATATTGGCTAGTAAATATTAAGTGGAAGCATTGAGGTGATGCCTATTGTCCAGTAGTCCATACAATCTTATAATGAGCTCCTCTTCATTGATTAAAATGCTTCCGCACTTAACGCCACGACGAAGATATTCAACCAACGTAATCTGCAACTCTTCCCACACCGCTTCAGACCTGAAAAAATAGAGCAGTTGGAGTATTATAATTTTTGAAGGGTGAGCATCAATGCATTAACTTACCTCCTTTCTTGGCGAGAGATGGCCATCCAACTTCGCCATGAATAGTGATGTATTCTCTGGAAATTGTATCATCCCCAGCAGTTCAGGCATCGCGTTTGAGGGATTAATCTTTAGAGCTACAAATAAACCTACCCATTTTATTAGGATCACTCATGACTACCAGAAAACTTTAATGCTTGTGTCGATTAGGCTAGGATGACCATGCATATTTAAAACTTACATGAAGCTGCCAGGTTGCATAATAATATCCCTTGACACACATGAATATTATTTTATATGAAAAACATAGTCTTCAGGTTGATTTTACAGAAATTTTGATTCATAATATCGTAGACAAAAACAAAATTATTTCCTTCAGTGAAAACGAATGGAAGAATTTATGTTATGTAAAAGGGTTTGGGAAAATTGAGATAAGAGCAGTTTGAGAACTCATAATTTTTTAATACGAAGTTGGCATCCTACTATTTTTCAAGGATAATTTGATACCTTGAAAGCGCTGCAGGCGTTCTAATTAAACTTCTCGCATTTGATTTGACACAAATGACGATTAGAAGACACCGACTTTTCTCGTTTTGGTACAAAATATGTTTTATAGACCCCATCATAACTCGACCACGTTTCAAGCAATGCCTTACTTCCGATTGGAGTTGTATGCCGTTTTCCCTCGTCACAAACATTTACGACTACTAAATGAGCCAAATATATAAATTCTTATGATCAAAAGAGTTTTGGGGTTTATATTTGTATGAACATAAGATTCGGGGCTTATATTTATGATAAAATAATTTCAAATGTTTAGAAAGAGTTTTTATTTTTATGTTATTAAATAACATTCGAGTTAAAAGAAAGGTTTTTCACTTACTTTTGTAATGTTTGGCTTATGTTTATTTTTTATTTATTTAATTTTTTATGTTATTATTATATTTTATAGGGTTCTATGTATGATATAATCTTTCTCCATTTAAAATAGTTATCCTTTTTTTGCACTTAAATTTTTTATGCAACTCCCCAAACAAAAATGTTAATCTTGTTGGTAAGCAAGAGTTATGGCTCTCATCTAGAAGTTGGATATTTATATAAAATGACTATCTAGTATATGCATTTTTATTAATGTTCTTCAATTAACTACACATGAAGTCAATAGAGATATTCGTGAAGAGATTAGTAAATCTTTTTTGAAAGTTACATTATTCAATCTAAAAGAGAAACATAAACCAAAACTTCTTCATTATTTATAATTTTATTCATACTTTCATGAGGATTGAAATCAAACTCTTGGATATATGATGATGACATTACCGTCATGTTTAAGGATATATTTATCTCAATTTCATCTTTGCTCTCATCAACTCCGAATAGAATCTGACGATAACCTCCCAAAGGGTGAGCATATATGCCAATTATGTTTTCTAAAACCTAAAAGTGAAGAGCATTTTGCATTCAAATTCCCTATCTACTATGAGAGTCATGAAAGATACCATTGTATTTCAAAATATTCTCATGCCTCCTTGAGGAGCTTCATTCTACATGAGGACCATAAATTCTTAGCCTTTTTTGTCTTTGAAACACTTCAACTTCCACAAAGTACACTCAAATTCATGTCTTCTCACATAGACAATTCCAAGAATATCAATTCATATATCCAAGTAATGGGCTTGAGCAATCTCAAAAGACCACTTTTATAGACAACTTGGTACATATCTGTAAGGTAACACACATTTTTTTGGTTTGAATTTAAAGGGCCTTGAAATAGTAGAGTTGTTGTGTCTCATTAATTTTATTTTTATTTATGTATATTTTGCAAATGCCTTTGGCACTCCCTTATTATATTAGCTTCATGTATTATGTTTTTCACTCCCATATGTCATTCTCAACCTCCTATGGAGATTAATATCTAAATTAAATTAAATTATAATCCTCTTAATATCTTTGAGATGTACTCAAAGTTACATTTTGGCCTCATGATAGAAAAATATCATATTTGTTTTTAATTTTCTTTTGTAGAGTTCTAATTGATAGCGTTGTTTTTATCCTTATAATTAGAATGCATTAGGATTACTAATATTAATAAAAATAATATCAAAATATAATATGGTTACAAAAATAAGGCCACTGATTTATATTCACTGCCCACTCTCTACATCAAAAAATTAATCTATCTCAACACTAAAAACCTCTAGGAAGGCACGATAGTAAGAATTTAAGGCAACTTAAAAAAACAACAGATCAAATAATAGATAACTAGGCACATGTGCAACCCTAGAAGGAGGAGGTGGTTGATTGTGCTTTAGAAGTTTGGCACTACAAAAAATGGATGAACTAAAATATGATTAGACACATCACCTAATCATCCTAAATAGGTTCTTGGTAAGTCAAGGAAGGACATTCAAGTGCTATGTTACCTTGGGGGATATGGTTCATAGTATAAAGAGAACTCCCCTATGGTTGAGTAACTCTTGTAAGTGGTGGAATTCAAGAAATGCCTTCACTACTGGAACTTGTATTATGCATAAAATCCAAAGAGATAATAATAACCTTATCAATAATAGTGATAAGATGCCTCTTAATTGTTAAACAACATTGAATTCATAGCTTTCTATTATTGAAAAAATTATGATAATACTAAAGATATTCCGTAAAAAAATCTATATATGCAAACCATTTAGCTTTATACAAAAATCATGCAATATTATATTTTCACGGTTATGGGTGGAAGAGTTCAAAAATCATATGTATGCAATGCCATGGGTATTGGGCTATGGGTAATTACCAAAAAAGGTCTTTGAAAGACTCTAGTCCAAAATAGGTAGGACACAGGGATTGATTAATTATAATATGTGAAATATGTTCCCTAAGAGGAAGACACTAATAAGCCATCCAATAAATAAATTAAATGATTGTGGGCTCGATCAGAGCATTCATTTTTTTTAAATTAGGCAAGCCAAGTCCTAGGTGATGATTTATGTACATGTGCTTTTATCAAAGTTTTTAAATTTGAATAAAACATTTTATTGAAACAAGGGTCTTGTCTCAATAAGTATATGGCACAAGAAAAGAGTTCTATTGTTGTCAATAAAAGTAATGGAAGGAATCTACAAAAGTGCATAGTAGGGCTATTGGGTAGATGAATTACAATATTTTTATTCATCATGATTACTTATTTTTGATTCAAAGGAAATTAGTTGAAACATACAATAAAATATTTTCAAAAGTATTCATAAGAAATATAACATATTATCTTTAATATTGATCTAGCTTTAGCTCTCAAATGTATGAAAATTATAATAATATTTGCATTCCTTTTTTTCCATAGGTCCATTGTCATCAACATAATATCCTGAGAACCCAAATGATTTTTATTAAAATAAAACCTAACCAATAACTAAATTTTATTATTACTTTTATAATGTATTGAAAGACATTATGACCAATTACTAAATTTGATAGTTGACTTTGTTTGTCATGAATTTTTTTGTTATTCAAAATTTTCCTTCAAATGTTAGTGCATTCAAATGTTGGTATAGTTCATAATAAAGGGAATAGATATTAAAGATAGTTTATTTATTTATTATAACCATTTAGACTTTTTGAGAGCTCATGCACAATTTAACCTTCCATACAATATGGTCTAAAAACATTTATTGTATTTTATGGCATAAAAATGTAAATACTATTATGCCCCCATCTAATTTAGTTCAAAAAATTAATGACATAAATGTTTTAAAACATAGAATGGTAGATTATTATTATTTTCCTTGTAAACATTAAAATCCTTCCAAGAATTGCCATAGTCACCAAGTTTTGATTCATGTGTTCTATCGGGTAAAGTAAAAAATTATATTAAAATTATCAAGATATTTTGATAGCTTGGTTACCATTTTGATCGAAAGGTTGTTACTAAATATCAATTGTGTATAATCAAAGCTTGTTTATGGACCTCTAAGATATATTTAATATAACTATCTACTTGTTTAACCTCTAGACTCAAAAGTTATGGAGATTATTCCAATATTAATGTTGTAATGAGTGATTTTATCTTAATTGTTCTTATGTATATAACTATATCATCAGATAATTCTCATATTCTACTTTTCCTTTCTTATATAGTAAACACATATGCTCTTCCCAATTTATTTTTCCATCATATTATTTACATTAATAGGTGATGAGAGCTTAGCCTAAGTTGACATATTACCTATATTTTATGTCTTAATATATTTTTTCGATGTAATGTTGTTTGTTATAAGGGATAGTTACATTGATCTCACATTGTTAGAACCTCATTTTATCACATGGAACTTGGAAAATATTCTTTGTTTCTTTATTTTATACTAATTCTTGTATGGCTCTTGATTATTCAAGGAAATATACCTCTTACTTCCCCACTTTATTTTATCACAATATGATCACTTATCCTAAGTTACAAGCATCCCATGGTATTATAACATGTTCTTGTTGATATTCCTTATTCTACCTAAGTAACTTACATACTGTAATGAAGATTCTACTTGTAATAGTAATATATTTGTTTCTATTAACATCATAGGATAAATGGATTTTGACCTTTACATGTAGTTTATCTTTCTCAAAGCATTTATGAACACTCATTACTATTTATTGGACTGGTTTTAAAAATGTATAAACATGAAATTGGATAGTTATATACAACTAGTTTTCTAAAGACTAGCTTCCTCAATTTATATCTCCAAAACTGAGTTCTATTTGATTTATTTTTCATGGAGTAAAAATATTTCAAACCCATTATTTTCCACTTTAAAGCCAAATAATTCTATTCATAACTACAATGAAGTCCAAATCCTATTTTTTTAATAAAATGGGAGCATCTCCAATTTCAAATTATTAAAACTAATAATGGTATTCTTATCTTGAGAATCTATTAATATTGCCTTTGTTTTATTGACACTAAAATTATTTTATAACTATGTAAAAAAATGATGTTCATATGTCTATCAATATTTTCTTTTTGCTTTGTCGATAACATGATGACATATATATAAACTAATAATAGTAAAATATAACTTGTAATGTGTACCCCTCATTTTTTGGGTTTACTAATCCAATATTCTAGTTCATTTATAAATAATTGGAATAATTTACGTATGAGGGGACATCTTTGTCTCAGCCCAATATTTCTTTTGATTTTGGATTTATTATTTGGATTGTTTATATTTATGAGAGCTACTAGTTCTACTATATTTTTTTCATATAACTAAAAAATTTACTCTCCCCACATAACATGAATATCTACTATTTCCATTATTCCCCTTTTTTTTATGAGTTGTATCAAAAACTTCAGTAAAATGTGAAAAAAAAGATAAATAATTTTACATCTCCCTTGTGCTTTCTTAAAAAATAAATCTAAAAGTTTCCAAATAGTAAATGGTTAAATTTTTATGGTTGAGGAGGATTCATGGTAATATTATTTTAAGACACTTACTTATTTGTATCTCTATAATAGTGATATATATCTTATATAAAATTCTACTGACCATGATGTTTCTATAAATTCTCACATTATTTTTTTGTCTACTATATGGATAGGTATGAATTTGTTGATCTTTCAATCTAGAGGTAAACTATAAAAAATGTATTTAATAAACATAAATTTAATATTGTATGCATAGGTGGACCAACCTATTTGATAATTTCAACAAATAAATCATGTGGATTAGATGTCCTTCGACTTCTAATTTTATCTATGTTTAACCCACATGCTCCTTCTAGACATGTCCCTATAGACTTCATTATTATCCCCTAGTGTGGCTTTGTCCCCCAAACTCCAATGATCACTTTCCCAAATCTAGTCATTTCACAATGGCTCTCTTAAGCATTTAGTAAATGTGGTTAGTGAATAATATTCTAAATATTCTGATATAAAACCACATCAAGGAATTTAATTTAAAACCCTTATCATACTAGTTTAAAGTTACTCTACATTGAGGTATAGAGAATTAGTTATTCCAATGTCAATTTTACACCTTTCTAATAGTCATAGGCCAATTTGAAATATTATTTATTGAAGGTAAAGGGCATCCATTGTTAATAATTCCAATTAATATTATGGATATATTCATATAGTTTCAAAATCATAAATAACATAATCACTTGTGATGGATAACTATATTATCTTATGGCCCTTTGACCTATATAAGTATCACTCAGATTACTTGTAGTTTTTTAAGATCGATTCACCACTCCCTTTACTCATTTCACCAATTTGTATTTTATTTATATGTTTTTTATTATGTAATAATAAGGTTGGTATTTTATAGGTATTTCACACAATTATTCAATCATCACAAAAAAAATATTATGCACTCATTTACAGGAATATAAATCCAAATAAAAAATTTAGTTGCATAGTTATCTAGGACATGACCATGGTCAGCTAACAAAGTGTCATTGTGATCCTGTCCTTTAGCAGCCTTGTCCCAACATAATATTTAATTATAATTTCTAATTACACACTAGTTATAGGTTTTTTAAAGTAGATTACAGTTACCATCAGTGTTAAACCTATTTTAGGGATATTTGTAGATTCTTAGGTTCGTTTAATATATTTAAAAAATTATATTTTTAAAAAAAATTGGTATCATATTATATTCCAATATAATATATATATGTCCTAGTATTTCATTTTCAATAATTTAACATCTATTAAATTGATTAGTATAAATTTAAAATAGATCAAACTTTCTAGTTAATGTTCTATTTTTAGATTTTTTTTTTTGTCTCGATTTTATATTTACATTTCTATAAATTCCAGACACTAAAATAAAGTAGCCTTCAACCTTGGATAAATATGACACATAATGATTCAAATTCTTCAACCTTATATTTAAATTAACACTGAATATTTTTTTCTTATCACCTTGGATAAATCTAAAATGAAAGATCTTTTTTCAAAACTAAAGTTAAATAGTTTAATATCTATACACATAAATTTTTTTATTTTCTTTTTCTTTTTCTTTTTCTTTTCTTCATTTTCTTGTGATTATTTTATTAATAGTGTTTATACAATTTTAAAACATCAGTGACCTTTATGAAGGGATACACATTGTTCATTTTTTACACATTGTGGTATGAGTAGTTTACATCAACACCCATATCCATTATAAATAATTAAACATCGACATTAGTTTTTACATACCCCATGACATATGGAAAATTCCTAGGGTCCATTTTTGATACCATATGAAAACTCTTTTATCCATTTTACTTATGCATACCTTAAAATAAGTTTACCACCAAAGGAAGATACTCTAATTGTGCCATTGAAAATGGGGTTAGTGTGCTACATGCATAATTATACCTCTATAGTTAGTGCTCTAAAATATTACGTTGACACAAATCACTATATGAGAAAGTATATTTGATATCCCACGTGATCATTTAAACCATTACCTAAATAATCCTTATACATTGATTTTGGAATGTATTGTATTCATAGTCATTATCATTGTTTGTAACATATTATTTTGTATTAATAATCAGATCACTGAATGAATATTCAATTCAAATATTATATATAACCATGCAATTTATTTCTAAATTTTGTATTGCCATCAAACATGTTAGTCATTATTATCTTACATGAATTATTTTTTGAATTAGTCAAGAGTTTATAATAAACATTATTCAATCTAAATATCTTATCATTTTAAATTTCTGCACTACTATATTTTATCACCATTCTTCTCCAATAGAACTTGTCAAATCTAAATTGACATGGGAATGAAAGAAAGCATGTGTTATACATTGTGTAAAATATTCAACTTTAAATTAATTTCCATTGGTTACTCATTACAAAATTTAAGGTGTATTATGGCTATCATTTCTAAACCCATTATTCAAAAAAATGATCTTACTGATTGGGAAAAACTTATGAAATATCTTCATGAATGTAGATAAAAATCTATACATTTTTATTTGTTGTTGGAGATAGAAAAAATATAGGTGCCTAATGAAGTGCCTAAATTTTTTCTACTTTTGTTATTGCATCAATTTATATTTATACACCCATATTATCATATATTTATTTTGTAATGTCACTTTTTCTTTAAAATGTTTATATACATATTCCTACTCATGCTAATTACAAACCTCCTATTACCTCTCCATGTGTTACTATTGATCATCCATCTCTTACCTTGTAAGCTAAGTTACCTTAAATTGAGAAAATTATTTCTCATATTAACCCCTCTATAGACTCATTTTCATTATTTCATAAGCATTTAGCTCCTAAAATTTCATATTATCCATTACTAGTTATCTTTGTAGTTGCTAATATTCCTCTATATGAAGGCAATTAAGGTGATCTTGAACAATATTTACATGCATTAAATGTAGCTTGTCTAGACTAAGTAGATAATTAAAAATTATTTACAAAGCTATTTTAAGCTAGACTCAAATAATATGATCTTAGATGGTTTTATGATCTTCCTCTCCAATAAATAAATTATTTTGACCCTTTTTAAAATTACTATCTAACACTTTTTTATATCAAATATTTGGAAAATTTATCATATGCTTAAATTACAAATCTCAAACAAGGGTCTAATGAAATATTCAATAAATATGTGATAATATACAATATTATAATATAAAAAAAGACAAATAAAATAATTGATATAGATATCTAATATATTTTTACACAAATTATTTTATGTCCACTTCAAGAGTTAATTGTGTTTAATAAGATCAATTATTTTGTCTAACTATACCACGCACTCAAAAAGTGTGAGGATCAGTTTCTTAATTTGAACAAGATAAAGTATATGTCAAATTATATTTATAATTAAAATTTAAATACTTAAATCAATCAAAATAATAAGATAAAACCAAATGAAACCAATATGGAAACTAAGGTTATAGTAATGTTATTTCACAATAAACACAAAAGCTTCAAATGCAGGTTCAACCAAGGAGGCAATTCTCTAGGTTATACTCACCTCCTCGTATATTGTTGTAAAATTGAATTTAATGAAGTATAATCATGATTCCTACACCAAATAAGGTGGATATGTCTAGACCAGAATATAGAAAAAAATATGACAATGCATATTATGAGTACCATAAATGTATTGTGTATTCTAAAAATAGATGTTTCAATCTAAAGAATAAGATTCAAGATATAATTGATGATGAAATTATTTATTTATGAAAACATCATAAAAATTATAGATAAAAAATAAATGATAATAAAAATCTTAAAATGTAAAAATTTCATTTTCCTAATAATGAAGCAAATAAAAAGGATAATTCTTAAGTACACAATGCATATAATTCATGTCCTCCCCTTTATATGGACATCCACTTGATATCATCACTAGTAGATTTAAATATAGATAAGTTATTTATAATGATTTAGATAGACATGCACTCTTTATTATATCATATGTGGACAAAAACAATACACAACGTATTATGATAAACAATCAATGAAGTGAAAATATGTACACCATAACACTCATTTACTCTCTTCACTATAAAATCAAGAATTATAGGATACTTATCTAGTTTTAAAATCATTTTTTTGTCATTCACAAGATATTCTTGCGTATATAGTGTTACCTTTACAAGTGGTCCATCTCATAGTATGCACCACATTTTTATTTTACCAACCACATGGGTATCTCACATGTTATTAGGATTCCATTGGATAAAAATGATTTTAGAAATACTTTATAAAGTACATAAATGTATCAAATATATTCATGATAATCAAGTGTTCTAAATTCTAAGAATCTAATATGAATATCCTTTGGAACCAATGATGTTTACTTCTATTATAGATCATCTTTGTGGCACAATTATTGAACAACATGGTAATGAAATGATTTTAATATATATAATATCATTATCTATGTATTATAAATCACATTACAATTTTTACATTTATTCATGAGTATCAATGTATTATAGAAATAGTTTCTCCATCTAATTATGAGCATAAAATAACTGCACACGATCATATTTACTTAACTCAGAAAAGCATGATACATTCTCCTACACATAAAGTGGTACCTAAAAAGAGGTATTAATCTCCTAAATAATAATAGGTTATTCACAAATATACATCATAGGTACATGTTGTTACATATTTTCATTTGTCACATCAATATACAAGTTTAAATGGGAAAATAAACAATGATTCATAGGTTCATATGACAACATATGATCATATTTAAAATTTTGTGGCATATACAATTGGAAATTTTTCTTCATAAGAAACCATTTATTCATATCATGAAATGGCCTATGCATACATGACCATCACATATTTATTTGTTTATCTGCTATCACTACCCTTTGTATATTTACACTCTTTGTTTTGACTTCCTTATTAATTATTCTATCACTTACTCAAACATTCTTTTAGCCTGTTAGTTTATTTTTTGCTTGGGACGATTCCCATTTTGATTTTTAACCAAATTCAAATAATAAAAATCAGTTTATTGTTTATAATTGCATACTTATCATGATATAGATTTAATTTCTCTTGCATAGTCATATATCTATCTTGTTCATGATGATCATGTACATGGATTGTCGTACTTGTTATCATATAATGCTTTAGAACATTTTTGAAGATTTTTCAAATCCTTTCCACTTACTATATTTTCTAAACCTTACTCCTTAAATATTTATTTATTCAAAAATTTTAAACAATTCAAAAAAAATATGGAAAAAAAGTAAAAAACATTCAAATAATTTAAAAATTCAAAATATTTAAAATATATATATATATATATATATATATATGTGTGTGTGTGTGTGTGTGTGTGTGTGTGTGTGTGTGTGTGTGTGTGTGTGTGTGTGTGTGTGTGTGTGTGTGTGTGTGTGTGTGTGTGTGTGTGTGTGTGTGTCTGTGCGTGCGTGCGTGCGTGTGTGTGTGTGTCTAAAATTTTTAAAATCAAGACCTACAATCATTTTCAAATGTTACTAGATTTACTTCTTTACATATTTATTTTATTCTATGTTAATTACATAACATATTTTAATTTTCAACACAAATTATTTTCATGGTGTACTTGAGTGTGATACAATACATGTGATTACATGGGTTTTTGATGATAGAATTCCCTTATTACCCAATAACCTTTATAAGCTAGGGTCATCTCTTCATTCTCTTTAAAAACTTTAACAAGTTGTATTTATCCATAACCTTTCTACCGTGTTGAGACACATATCATATAAGTTTTTTGATATTCACTCATATTATTCATGTTTTACATGAACTATGCTACTTTATAACAATGACATGGACATATGGTGGATATAGGCTAGATTCATTTACATTACCCTTATTTATTACTTTGGTCCATGATATTTTATAACTTGATTACTTATTTTATATGGTCTCTAGAATAATATTTTTAAATCCATGCTTTTGTGGAATTGTATTTTCATTTGTATGTTGACATTAGATTTCTATGCTTATGCAACATCACATGTCACTTGTATTTTTCCTTTGTTCCTTAATATGTGACATCCTATGAAATGTTTTTTACATTATATGACATTTCTTGACTATAGTTTATCCCTAGTTTTATTATTCATATCATTATTTAATCATAATATATATCATTAATTTAGTTTAATGATTCATATCATGCACAACATTCTTGAGTGATTCAATGTCATATTAGTATAATATATGCTTTAATGAAAATTCAATACTGTATTCAAAACTATGCTAGAAATACATTCACAATTTCAAGTGCTACTACAAGATTACATCTTTCACATTTTACATAAATATTTATTTGAGCTAAGTGACTTGTAGGCTATGTGTCTCATCTCAAAATAGATTAATCA
>JARHVA010006675.1:10000-30000 GCA_037957365.1 Torreya grandis | reverse complement strand
TTTGGGATTAAATACATATTATATCTAGAAAACTAAACTCCTCAATGGAAGCAACTGAAATTGGGCACGAGGTAGCACATTATTATTTTGTTACACATAATGAGTAAAATAGCCTTACTACACCTTAGTAGGAAAAAATATAGTAATATAACATAAATTATAAAGTTTAAAATCTGAAGTTATACCAGGTTTCATTTTTTGTATTAATTCTCTTTTAAATTTTACATCTTTTTTGTTTTAGATTTTGTTATTAGTCAAAAATGTATAGGGTTATTTTAAAATTTAAATATGTGGTGCTTATAATTAAATTTTAAGTTGAATTTTGATTATGATTATTAGTTTATAGTGATTATAATTATTTTTAATGTATCCCTAATCTGCATACATGTCAATTGATAAGGTCATAACCATGACATTTTGACGAAAAACCCATTTCAATAATATTCTGGTGGATCTCCATACCATGTTATAAAGATGACATTTAGGCACATGTTGGGAGGATGTTGACAAGAAACCTATTTCAATTTTTTATTTTTCGGATCTCCATCCCATGTTTGAAACTTCAATTTTGGCATATGCTAGAAGGATGTTAGTAAAGGTTACTTTTTATCTCTTTTGCTAAGGTGTTGATTTATACATATTATATAGATTCATCTCTTGTGAATGAAATTATTTAGATTATTTTATGTTTCATTTTTAAGATCCTCATGGTTTATTTAGTTTCTCATTTAAAAGATAACTTCCTCAAGGATCTTTTTCCATGTTTATAAAAGACACTAGACTATTTTAAATTTATCATAACATATGTAGAAGTTTAAATCATGTCTTTAGAGACATTTATGTATGATAATGTGAAGTTTTTTCAATTTTACTATAAATAGCATAGTAATGAGCTTTGATTTTATCAAAATTCAAATTGTAATATATTTTTTATTTTTAAAAAAAAGTACATTTAAAATATGTATATTTCATCTACGATTTAATATGTTTACAAAACATTGATGCAAATGACATGGCATAATGCATCACTAATCACATAAACCAATCCATTTATATTTTTTAATGTTAAGATTGGTAATGCTAAATTTGAATCCCAAATAAAAGAGACATTGAACACTTGCCATAAAACTTTTGGTTTGATGTCCAAGTTTAGTGATAAATTTTTGAAATTTAGTGTGATTTGTTTTTCTAATATTACACATTTCTAGGTGCATGTATTTTTTTCTCTTTGTTTGATATATAAGGTAATATTTTTTTGACTTCATGATTGTAGTGGAATAGTGTGTACTTGAAAGTATATTGTAATGAGTAGAGTTCAAACCAAAAAAAGAGTTTAATAAAAATTATGGAACCAAGAAGGTGAAGGTAATTGACATTATCAAACTTGATGATGCAAACTAGATAAAGGGGAATGAATTTGGCCAATGAAATTGAATTTTATTTTAGAGTGACTCTACCAAGGCTCTATATATAATTGATTGTTCCCCATATTAAAGAAAATGCAAATCCCCAAATGGGAATTAGTATGACATATTTCCACAATAATTTCAAAATTACTATTGTTTAGTTTGGATATCTTTGTGCTATTTGTTGATATGAATATATTTTTGTTGGTTAAGACCATTAATATGTGTTCCCTCTTAGAGGTGAACTATTTAATGTTAAAGAAGACCCCCGTGTCCAATAAATTTTTAAAAATTAAATTGAATCTATTAAAAAAAATTGTTTACAAAAATATAAATTATATGTTAGTGAAAAATATTTAAGATGTGTCTATTTGATGATAATGACAAATCAAGGACACGTTTTCTATCTAGAATTATTTTTTCTACTTAAGCGTGACATATTTAATTAAGATATTTTTTACCTGTCCTTTCTCGATTTTAGTATCATGATGATTACCACATCAAAGGATTGTTAATCAACTTCATACACTATAATTAACCATATACACTTAAAATTAGTTTGTTTATTGTGGAATTTATCACTCCTATTGTTAAGGCCAATGTTTAACATGTATTTGGTTCACCAATTAAGTATTTATATACTTTATCAAGCGTCAAGATGTTATGTATCTCCATGTCTAAATTTGACACTTGTTATTTTAGGAAACTCACAAGAATGGAAATGTATTATCTTTGTAAAACATAATTTAGTATGAAGCTTGGATAGAGTCATTGGGTAGACCGATAACTAGTCGGGCAATAAATTACAACAAAGTAATGCAAGTTTGATTTCAATTTATATGTTATCAAGTTTTTGTTTTCATTAAATTAATTGACTATATATTATTCTAATTTTAAAATTATTCATTGGATTATATATGGTTTTGGTACAAGTACTTATAAAGAGGGAAAGGAGTATCTTAAAAATAGTTTATGACATGTTTCAAGCACACATTTTGCATTGAACAGTTTCTCTCATTTTTTTAAAAGTGACTATATATACTTGATAATTAAATTAAATAACACAACAAAAAAAAGTTATGATATCCAAGGAATAAGTTCTTCAATTAAAATTATAGATTTTTGATAAGATATTAAAAAAATTGTGTCACTACCGAATGTTTTATGATCCCATTTTTTTTTAAAGAAATAGGTGTAGCATTGTATGTCGAGTGTTAAGAACATATATGTACCATTTTGTATTTTCTCATTTTGATAATAACAAAATTCATTTTTACCCACTTTTAGGAATAATATTAAACCCAAGTTAATTTTTATAGTTGTTTTGTAATTTTAATCACTTCCTTGCATGGGCCCCTTTACCTGCCACCCGATACCATTGGTTGCACTAAAAAAAATCCATTATTATTATTATTATTATTATTATTATTATTATTATTATTATTATTATTATTATTATTATTATTATTATTATTATTATTATTATTATTATCATCGTTGTTGTTGTTGTTGTTGTTAACCACTAAATTCATATTCTTTAAAGAAAAGATAGATGAGATTAAATTTATGTCATCTCTAGAGAGACAAAAAATGATATTATTCTTTACGAGACAAAAATAATAATATTGTAAAACATGTCTAGAGAGACAAATGATATCATATCTCAAGAGGCAAAATAGATATTATTACATAACATATTTACGGAGATAATTATTTGACTTAATAATTAGAAATGTTCTCTTTGAGATAATAATAAAAAAAAATTGTATCAACTTGCATTGATTTGGTTAAGTATTATCTCTAATATTATCTCAAAAATCCCCTTGTATTAGTGTTTATTCAAACTAATTATTAGGCCTTACCTATAGTTATTCAAGTTTCAGATATTCCATAAAATTCCATGTAGAGGTGAGTGCATCATTTTGGAGAAGTTGGGTGATTCAAATATCATAAACTCTATCAACCATTCAATTCATTTTACGGACAATGGTGAGAATGTGGGATTTATGAATTGACTAAATTAGGAATACAAAATAGAGAATATTAGTCATTTACCTCAATAGGAAAATATATCAATTCCATAGTAATGTTATTCATCATAAAGTTGATTTATTAATAATAATTTAGTTTGTTAAGTACTAGCCAATGTCAAGTATTGATGATTTAAATTACCACTACCAAGATATTTATTTTGGCCCTCTGCATTCACAATATTATATCTAATCATAGGATCACTTGACGGAACAAAGGGTTTTAATTTTATGGTGAATTTTGGGGAATTTGGAGTTAGCTTCTATAAAATACTCTTCTTTCAAAGATGAGTTTTCTAGTAATTTTTGATTTCATTATCAATTTGACTAATCAATCAATCTATGACAACCTAAATATAATAGACCCACTTATATCTATCAAATATCCAATAATAATATTAAATATAATGGTCTTTATAATGGTGTGTGCAATATTAGCTAGTAAATTTCATGTGGAAGCATTGAAATGATACCTATTACCAAGTAGTGCAGGATATCTTATAATGAGATCCTCTTCATCAATTTAAATTGTTTTATGCTTAGTGCTAGGATGAACATAGTTTGACACCGCTTCAAACCTAAAAAAATTATCATCATTAATAGATATAGTGCAAATAGAGTATTATAATTTTTGAAGGGTCAATTTGTATGCATTCACTTACCTAATTTCTTGGAGAGATATTTTCATCCACCTTCACCATTAACTATGATGTATTCTCTCAAAATACTATCCTCTCTCATAGTCTAGACTATTATGTCCCCTTTTTAATCATGACACTATTGAGGACCCTTGGACTTTTTTGGTTTTCAGATGGATAAGGAAAAATAAGAAAAGAAGGGAAACATTTGATTTCCTAAGGACATTTATGGTAAAACACTTTATTGTTATAAGCTTCACTGAAGTTAAGGCCATTTGAAGCTCATGGTAACCCAAAAAACTTATGTGTATCATAATAAATGTTCTTTTTATATATTTCAAAAGCATTTTTCCCTCCATTTTAGGTGTACCCCTTGGGTGAAAATTATAAAATCAATGGAGGGGCTCATTTGAAGGCATGCTATGAAATATATTTGAAATTGAAGATTTAAGCATGAAAATATTAATCCATTGACTTGAAGATGAAAACATTCAATCCAAAGAAGGATTGGGGGTGTAAACACTGAGTCCTAATTAAGCAAAATTAAACTAGTTGGTTGCCATTGATCTTAAATATTTATAAAATACTAAAATGAAGGATTGGAAGGTGAGTTACTTATTTTTTAGAGGAGCTAATTTCTTTGGGAAGACTGACGACTATATTTGAAAGACCTTAGGATTTGATTCATATGTTGAAGACTCCTATATGGTAAGGTTACAAGGTTTTAGGGTTGGAATTAAGTATTTACAACATTGGAAACTTGGCTTAGGGGTTTGTGTGTTAAGGTTTGAGGATTATTTCATACGCATACCCTATTATAAATCTAATACATTTAATCCAACATTGGTTACATAATTTTTATGTATTTTGAATGTCTTTAGTGCCTCAATATTGTTTACATTTTTTGTAACTAATTCCCTATTTTGAGGGAATATTTAAAACAATTATAGATTGAATAATCACCACTTTTTATCCAAAATTTAGATCTAAAATTGAGTTCTATTTTGCATATTTATTTGATAAATAAATTAATTTTTTTTGCTTGATCAGTGGGTTGTCTTATGCGGCAAATGTACTATTTTTATAATTACAAGGGTTGGATTTAATTCAATATTTTTCTCCCTAGTTGACATCTAGGATTTGGATAAATAATTCAGCATTTTAAGGGTTAATATTTCTTGTAAGATCTCACATTTGATGCATAGTGTTTTAAACAATATTATACTAATATTGGAGGATTTTCATAACTAGGGTTTGTTATCATAAAGAAATAAAAAATCATATTTTATTCTAGGGTTCTTAGTAAAAACTAAAACTCAAAAAATAACCCCATTTTTGGGATATTTTAGTGGAATCAAAGCCAATTTATTGGCCAATTATTAGGTGTGAGTTACTTCAATGGATGGGTGGCCTAATATTTTTGCCAAAAGTGGAATTTAAAGATCCCACTCAAAAGGTAAGAATAAAGAAGTGGATAATGGATGAAGCCATGGATGATTTATTGCAAGCTATGTAGAATTATCAAAAAGAATTAAGGGTAATAGGTGCCAAAGCATTGTTAAAGTCTATACGGCTAAGCCCTAGGCATTAAAGTCTTCCTTAGTAGAATAAAAAGACCAATAAAATGATGAATGATTGATCACCAAAAATTGATTCCACCTTGACAATGAGAGAAGAGGGAAAAATTATAAAGAATAAGCCAAAGGGGGAAGAGAATGTTTGGATTAAAGTAAAATTGTCTAAGGATAATATTGACAAACAACCTGTTGATTTTTAAAACAAAATTGGGAGAGATATATGTGTGAAGAGTAAATGGGGAATCACAATGATGGAATGGTTTTCATAACCCATACTTTGCCATAGGATGGCAAGCTTGTTTTTCATTTCCCAAGGTATGAAGATGATATCTTATTTACTACTA
Organism: Torreya grandis; assembly: GCA_037957365.1. NCBI lineage: Eukaryota > Viridiplantae > Streptophyta > Pinopsida > Cupressales > Taxaceae > Torreya > Torreya grandis. The sequence goes on along the minus strand of JARHVA010006675.1, from coordinate 24,005 downwards.
ATGATTACAAGCATAAAAATGATAAACAAGAAGTTAAATAGGAAAATAAATAACTTGTTGAATGTACGAATGAGGAACTTGACCATAATTCCATTCTACATAAGTATGCATCCATTCAAGAATAATATGAGGATGATTTACAAAAAATCCATGGGATGGCACTTGGAAAGATTTATGATATAATTACAAACCCATTTAAAAATTCCACCTCAATTGAAGGAGGTAAACTCTTTGTTTACATCCCAAGGTATGGAAGGTTTGGTAACACATCAAATTCATTGTTACATACTATGCAATTTCATATTTGATGTCCTCATAAGAATCATGCCAAAAAGGGTGATTAAATAAGGCAAATAGTTCAAACCATGGGCCATGAGGACCCCTTGATTTAAGTTGATAGGTATTATTACCAAAAGTTTTGGGATCTTAATAACATTATGATATATAAAAAGCATAACAAATTTTATTTTAACATATGTGCAGTTGTTACCTTCATTCAAGTAAGGTAAAAATAAGATTTGGTTTCAAACAAGTATGACCAACCTTTAAGGTATGTTGGAGACCACTCAAGTTCATATTTTAACAACACTAAAATTTATAAAAATTAAGATTTAGAATAGCTCATATGGAATTCAAAAATTAAGTTTGTTTCAGGCATTAGGATGTCTAAAAAGTATAGTGGAATAAAACCTAAACAATACATGGTAACTCAACCCATAGAAGTAATAGGTAATTCTATAAATTCTAACAAAAATCAAACCTATAAAGATAATTTTTGGGTAGCCCATCCCCTCACATGTGACATAAGGTGTGGTTTTTCATAATGGGGGAAGTTGTTCTAGGGTGTGAAGTGTGAATTCATTATCAGTTTGGTAATTAGCTGAGATACAATAAATTTTATGTTAGGGAAGCAACATGTAATGTGGAATGATCAAATATTTTTGAAAAGTTTGGCCATAGCAAGGGAAATGCAAAACAAAGGGAGAGTAGAGTTTGTGGGATATATAAACTTACAATTTATATACATTAATTGGTCACCTTGGAAGCATGGTGGGAAGGGGCACACAAAGATGAGAAGAGAAATGAATGACAACCATTGTAATACATTTCACCTTGTTTCCCACATCATTTCCATCTCATTGGAAGTGAGTTTTAGATCTGTCACATACACTTTTTGGACTAGGAGACTTGAGGAATTCCCTACGACCAAATAGAAGGCAAAGAACCCTAATTCTATAGAGAATTGGAATGTAGTAAGTCATAAGTATTGGCCTCAAAAATTGCATTACAACATTATTGGTGGAAACTTTTCTATTAAAATGAAGGATTGGATGAGGATGCATGTCGAAGGATGAATTGTAACCATGTTGTTGTAGTTTCTAGGAATTGAAGAGTTGATCTTACATGGATTGAGCGATAAAGCACCCCTAGAGGTGACCTAAAAAGTTATGAAAGTACATGTGTATAAAATAACATAGACATGTATAATATTATAGACACATAACATAACACCTATAGAGTCATATTTCAACAAAACAAACTAATAACTATCACTAGACCTTTACACTATCTAATCTATAAATATAATGTAAAAATTACAGTAAATCTATCATAGACTATATACTAAGATCTAAAAACATTGAAATATAATATTAACGTATATTAGAATACATTTCTAAAACCACAAAGCCTAAAAATTAAATAATAGACTTGGAAAATTAAAATGCAAGAACTATCTAGGTGCATTTTAAGTTCATGGTAGTCACAAATTCAAATGGTCTACATGGTGGTTTAAATGGGATATATGATCATATACAAGACAAAAAAATCATGAACATTTCATAAAACTATTTATTTGGAGACCATATGACATAAATATTAGAATTGAATTAAAATATAAGAGATATAAGGTGTATTTATCAAAATATGATTAATATAATGTGGCCAAGAAATGTAAGCATATATGACTATATTGGATGCATAACCATATCTTATATGGATGTAATAGATAGAAATAGAATCCATGGCAAAATAAAATATTGGTCCCAAAGAATTTAAATATATTAAAAATAATACGATAAAAATCTATGTGAATACAAGATAGATACTACCAAAATAGATGCAATGGAAGTGAAGACAAAACTATGTAATTGACCTTGTTATAAATAATGAAATTTTGAAACAATGACCATGTTGTGTAGATATTTAACATAAACATAGATCAGGATTAGAAACTCAAACTTTAGACTTTAAATAAATAAATGGTTATCTCAAAAAAAATCTCCTATTCATAGGGGTGATTAAAATTAATATTCTATTAGATAGAGTACAAAATTACTTTGATACAAAATATAAATACTGATTTTGTTTGCACAAACTAAAAACCATATGAAACTTCATAATAAACTCAATAATATTGTTGTTTTATACTAAATTTTTTTTGGCATTGAATTTAAAAAATTATATGGTTTTCTAGACCTTGATGGCAAGGGCATGAGAGTAGCAACAATGGGAGAGGTGTTTACCCCAAGGAAAAGTCAAGTGCAAGCTAAATAACATAAATAAAATCAAGTAAAAGAGACCATTTGGAAGGATATTCAAGATGCCCATGTCAAGGATATTAGAGAGGACTGGTGTGGTAGAGACTGGGTGGATTTAAGGGTTTCCCTTATACACAGAAACTACCAGGTGAGGTTGGACCTGCACTCAGATTATCAAGTCTTTGTACATATCTAGAAACATGATTATGGAGTTCCCTTTACTCCAAAATTTTGACATTCTCACTTGAGGAAAGGTTTAGCTGATAGGTGCACCCACACAAATGGTGCCATTTGAGATTATAAAATTTTAGGGGAACACTGAAGAGGTAAGGGGCTGATTAAGAAGTTCATCTAGAAATGGATAGCTATTGGGGAAATATAGAAGTGGGTGATGAGCATTTAGGTTTAGAATGATATCATTTGGTTCTTGCCTAAGGGCTTCTTTATATTCACTTATCCATCATAAGGGTAGAGGGTAGATAGTTTCAAAGGGGGACGCTAGCTTCTAGATGGACTAGATCTATGGATGTAAAGTTATAGTCCTAAATTCAATTATTTAACATCCAAGAAATGGAATTTACCTACCTAGATCAGGATGTATGAGATTTTAGTTGAATATTTGAGTGAGAATTGCCTCAAACAGATTAGATCATTGATAGAGGAGTATGTCAAAATAGACCCAAATTCTATTGAAGAAATACTAGTGTTCTATGTGAGAGTATGTGTCATCCTTGACCTGAGGGATGATATATCATATTTGATCCATATTAAACCTAGGGAGTGGATTTGGGAGCAAAAAATAGACATTGATAAGGCTGATTTTAGATGTTACAAGTGTAGATATCGTAGGCATGTATGTCATGAGTTCTTGGGGATGGCTGGGAGCAAGGCACAAGGTGGTGCATGGTGAGCTAAGATAATGCCATAGTTAGACACCATTTTAGTCAAAATGGAGGAATTCATGCCCTCCATATAGACTTGGTATTGTGTAAAAGGGGATGGAAATCAACATTAAAACAATTGAGTTACTTAAAGGAATGCTAAAAGGTTGAGATAAGTTGTCTCCTAACATGATGCTAAAGGAATGTTATTTTATCACCAAAGAGGTGAGGAAGCTTACTTACATTATCAATTATAGGAAAGGGATGGAGCCAAGGGTAGTAGAACTAGGGGTGAGGATGGTTTGTGTCAAACAAGTAATTATAGGTAGGGTGGGTGACCTATAGTTGTCCCATTTTCTTGAGGACTTTAAGGAGGAAGGTGATGAGGAGTTTACTTTATTAAGGCTAGCCTTAAAACTTTGGCTAAAGACATATTTAAAAACATCTTGAATGACATTTCCAAGGATGGAGGTATAACTAAAAGCCTTTAACTAGGTTATTTTGACTTTTAGCATGGATGCAAGCATGTATGTGTGAGAAAAGAAGATTTTGGCTGAAATGGGATAGTTGCATGCTCGGAAGGAATTCCTATAGAAATAGAAGTCTTGATATACTTAGATTAAGGATGGTGAAAACAATATAAAATAAATAATAATTCTACATGGGTGAAATGGAATGTTAATCATATCTCTTCAACCTTATTGAGAAATGGGATAATTATAGAAGGAATTCAGTGATTAGGGAGGAATTTATTATATGCTTCAAGGATATTCTCAGTATTAAGGAGGCCAACTTGAATGCACAATTTAGAAGCCTTAGATGCATCTTAAAGGTGTTTTCATAATGATAAAATAATATGTTGATGGCACCAATATCCAATGAATAAGTAATAAGGGTTATCTTCTCCATTACAAAGATAAATCCTTAGGGCTAGATGGTTTCCCTACTACACTTTTCCAATCATATTTTGGAAATTGTGGGATATGAGGTTGTGGAAATGGTTGAATAATCCTAAAAGAAATATAAAATTGGGCCATAAATTAATCATACTTTTATAACCTTAATTCCTATGGGGGAGGCACAAATTTATATTGGGTATTACCATCCTTAATTAACTTGACAACATAATGTGTAAAATCATATCCAAGGTTATCTCTTTTAGGCTCAAATGTATGTAAAATGATTTGATTTACAGTGAGTAGGGAGGGTTTGTTCCTGGTAGATGAATTCATGATCATGTTATAATCACCCATGAAATCATACACTCTTTAATGGCAGGTCATAAGAAGGGATGATTCTTAAAATTGACATTACTAAGGCATAAAGCATGGTTAGTTGCCTATTTTTTATTAAAACCCTTGAAATCTTGAGCTTTTTCAAGGACTAGTGTAGTTGGACCTTCAATTACATTTTGAGCCCCATATTCTCAATCTTAGTTAATGGGGAACTCATGGGGATTTTTTCATCCTCTTAGGGACTTAAAAAAAGGATCCTCTCTCCCCTATTGTCTTTATTCTAATGGTAGAGGTCATTAGATAGAGGATATTAGGAGTGATAATAGATGGGGAGATAAGAGGTATAAAGGTCACAAAGGGTATGAGAAGTATTATACATTAGAAATTCACTAATGATACAATTAGTTTTGGTTTACCAATTATTGGGGAGGCATAAGATTTCAATATAATATTAGTGGACTATGATAAAGCATCAAGGCAACACCTCATCTAGATAAAATTAGAAATATTATTCAATAATACACCCATAAAGTCATAGTAGGCTATTTATGAGATTTTGAATTTCAAAATTGGCAAGTTTCCTAGCACATATCAGGGTGTACCCATGTTCACTATAATGGATAGAGCCTCATTTTGGGACAATCTAGTTAAAACTATTTTAGACAAGACTGGAAATGGAAGTGGCCCTCCTTGGCTAGACATATTACCCTTACTAAGTTTATATTTATTTCCCTACCAATCTACACGTTGTAAGTCTTTCAAATCCCATCCAAGGTTTTAAAGGATTTAAACTAAACTATTTAAAAAAAAATTGTTGCAAGGGATACGCAGAAAGAGGAAAATTATGCTTTTTAAAAGGGACAAGGTTTTTATAAATTAGGTGGGAAGAGGAATCGAAATTAAAAACTAGCAACTCATAACTAGCTATGAGAGCTAAACTATTTAGACCATGGTCTACCAGACTCAAGTAGTTTGAAACTAGTTTCTCTAAAATAAATAGTTTGGGTAGTTCTCCCAAACTAAAATTATAAAGGTGGAAAACCCACCCAAGGGTTGGTACCTCTGGAAATTTATACTCAAATGTCATTTTATCATAAAAGAACCTATTTTTTTGGTGATAAATGAATGACACTCAATGAATTTTAGGGTAGATTCTTACAATGGACATTATTATTTATAGGAAATAGAATAAAAAGGTGAGGCTAAAGATTTTATAATAAATTGATCATAAGATATAGTGAGAGTTTATATTTAACCACAATTGGTTATAGGAGTGGAATGCTGGAAATGGAAAGAGGTTGAGACCACACCAACACCATAGTGTTAGAAGTTATTTTTAGAAAACATTTTAGTGAAGAATAAGATTTTCATAATCATGAATAAAGATATAGTCTAGTTTGTAGAGGCTAAGGAAGGAGTGTATGTAGTAAACCTTGTGTTGAAAATGATTAAGGAGGTTGATTCCTCTTTTAGTTGGACCAAATATCTATGGTTAAATAAGTTAATTCTATCCAAATTTGGGGCCTTTGCATGGATTTTTGTGCAAGGACATATCATGATGAAAAATGATTTATAAATAATGGAAATTACTGGGTCCTCCAGGTGCATCATGTGTCTAGTATAATAGGAAGATCCAAACCATCTATTTTATTTTATTTTTCCTTCATGATGGCCCAATGGAATTGGTCTTGTGGAAAGTTATTCTTGTGTTAGGCTAGACCAAAGTTTTTGAAGTAGGCTATTATCTCCTATAAAATTTGTTTAATGGGATGTAATCTCTCTCGTAAATGGATGCTTTTACAAATTATTTTAATCTGAACTATATAAAAAGAATGAAATTAATGAATCTTTGAATACTATTCCAGTTCTTTACAGGTGGTACTCAACAAAGTAGAAATAAATATGTCAGAGGTGGGTTACACCCATGCCTAAAGATATAGAGGCTTTCTTTTAGATTGGGATTCTTATATTACATCCTCTTGGGATGAGTTAAAAGTGCCCCCGATTAATGGGTTAATCATAATATCAAATGATGCAAAACAATCAAGGAAGATGGAGTAGGTGATGCATCCTTTGGGGATGTTTTAATTATATATTTTAATGGTGATGCCAAGGGAACCCATGGGCATTGGTGGACAACTATGTTATTTAGGATTACACTGACTCTCTAATTAGGGCATATTCAAAGAAGTTAGTAGATGGAAGAGAATATAAACTAGAGGCCCAAGCCTTAGTTTTGGGACTCAAGTTGGTGATTCAATGTAGCATCAAGAGAGTTTAAATTTAAGGAGATTCGATGGTCATTATTGAGGAACTCATGAATGGAAAGGTAGGGTCTTAGAATGTGGACAAAATTTTAACATGCTTGGGACATCCTTGGTCTCATAAATGATTGGGAATCCAATCATTCATTTCATGAAGTAAGTGGTGGATGAGATAGAAAATAGAGGCTTAACTAACTTATACTATTTAATGATAGATAATTATTTGGAGTAATGGTTGACGGATAAGCTTACATAACTCAAATATTATATTGTATTTAGATGGCACATGAATCAATTATTATTAATGGTTGATGAGATTCTGATGGGTGGGAAGTGGTTTTTTCCCACACTTGTTTGGTTACCTCCCATGCCTTCATTGCATGCTATTTTAGTGGAAGATAGGATTTATTCTCAATTATAATATATTTAGTTGCCATCGGTTTGGAATGGTATTAAATATTTTGAAGTGGTGGAATAAATAAAAATGGAATACATGTTATAAGTAGCTGTTAGCAAACCCCTCCATCATTTCAAGGCTAAGACTCAAGAAATGGCCTTTGAGGGAAGGGCCTCAGACAACAAGATTAAGATAATTACCAACACACATTTGAGTAACATCCTATATGAAATCAAGTAGATAATTGGGATGGTTTTTCTATAGACTAATATTAGGTTTAACGTTAACTTTGTGGATGCAACTACATTTGTAGGAAACTTGTTTATGATTTCAAATGATAAGGAATTGATAGTGGATATGGTAATCAAGATTCTTCAAGAATGGTTTAGATATGTTTTACAAGATGAAATGGTGGATTTTCCTTTGGAATAAAAATTCTCCCAAAATTTTCTTTGAGTAGGTAGGCCAAGCAATGATGTCATTATGGGCCTCTAGAGATATGGAAAATAGGTTTAGAAACTTGCTAGACCATTTAGAGGTTATTTGGAAATGTTTATCAAACCCCATCCCTCTAGTTTTTGGGTGTCTATTATAGATGTTATTGATCTATGAACACCAATGGCATCAATGGTGACAATGATGCATGGTATAAAATCTCTTTGGCTTGCATTGGAAACAAAATTGTTTACTAGGATCTATGGCTCTCATACTCCCCTACCTTGATTGACCCTGATGGTCTTGGGGGAGGCCCTCTTACCATATATCAATTGTTATTGACTCATATGAGCGCCCACCTAGCCAACTTATCAATTTAGGTCCATGTTAGGGCAAAACATAAACACAAAACATACAGGTAGGCCACAAAAGATATGGAAATGAATGGCACTATGTGAGTTTATTTAAGCTATTGAGGAGATAGATGATGGAGAAGAGTGAATAAGGTTTTAAAGTTTATTGGATGAGTTGGTGATTAGCAAGGGGAGTAAGGGTGGTGGTAATGGACATGTACATGGTGTTTAGGTGGTTGGTGGTGATGAAAACATGGGCAATACCCACGTGTTTGGTGGTCCACCGTAATGTGATTGTGATGGCAGTGGATGTGGTGGTAGGTTGTGGGTGGTTTTGTTTATGGTCGTGTACATTTTTTTGATATTGTTCAGGTGGTTTTTAGGTACTTTCTAGTTTACTTGTTTTCTCCTCTTTGTTAGTTGTTTCTCCCTTTGGGTTGTCTTTTGGTCATTTTTTGCTCTTTGGTCATTTGGTTTCATACTATAAAAAAATTGTAATAATGTTTTTTGGGATAATAAAATGGGTGAAGGACCCCCCGATCCTCTTTACCTATCAAAAAATAACAATTTTATTTTGTACTAATTCATTTGGGATGCCATTACATTATAAAGACTTTACATATATATTTTTATTAGATCCTTAAAGCAAGAATTCCATCCTATCTCAACAACCAGTTTATCCAAAAAATATCTCCTCTAATCTCTCATAACCCATTATTTTCTCGTTCACTTATCTATGTGAATTTTTATCGCAACTCACCCACAGAAATTATATTATCCTAGATAATATAATTACTCACTAAAATCATATAATGTGAGCACTAAACACAATATTCCTAATAACATTCATATTTAAAATATTATTTTTCTTATTGTACATTCAACAATCCTTCATTAGGTCAAAGATTTTGATGGCATACTTTGAAAACCATTTCCATGCATGTCCTACAATCATTTTTAGTTGAGGATTTTTTCCAACCACATTTTGAAATCTACTATTAAATACTAACATCTCAAATTCATTATTCTTAAGGACCAATTGAGATGCCATTTTAGGTTATGGCTCTTGGTCAACACGTAATTTTTTGTTTACCTTATACCTTTATCACATCATCATGTTTAGTCATTTATTATCGTGAATCCCCTCTTCCCAACGTAATTTTAAGAAATAAATCCTTATGGTTTCAAATGGATGAAAATAATACTGTCATCCATTAATTTCAATGCACTCTTATCCATCACCATAAAAAAAACATTTCTAAATGCATTGTATCACACATCATTGAATACATCATAATTGTTGCACAAATTCCCTCCTTTTTTTTTTTTTTACTTTTATAAAAAATAATGAAAACTTTTATGTGTCTACAAAATTTTATAGTGATAGTCCTTTCATCATATTATAAAAGAAAAATCAAGAATCCCCAACAACCTTAATATATCGCTCTATATTTTAGACTTTATTATAATCTATCTTCTCTATTTTTATCAGGCTCTAAAAACTAACCTTAACATAACATCATCATAATAATAATAATAATAATAATAATAATAATAATAATAATAATAATAATAATAATAATAATAATAATAATAATAATAATAATAATAATAATAACAACATGTAATCTTGCCATTTCCCACAACATTCGTTTCCAACAGAACTAAAAGGTTTATTTCCTTCTACAAAAAGCCGAAAGCTTATTTTGACCTCTATAGTGTGTTGGTGTTAAGCCACCCTCGGACCGAAGATGGATTGGTCCAAGAGGGACTAGTAGCTCAATGGTAGAGCACTCCAGCAGCATATGGATGGTCCTAGGTTCGAGTCCTAGCTGGTCCATGAACCAACATGGTATCAGAGCGAGGTTCAGGCTAGGAGCCCCAAGCACACAAGAGGTGTGGCTTAAGGGGGGGGTGTTGGTGTTAAGCCACACTCGGACTGAAGATGGACTGGTCCAAGAGGGACCAGTAGCTCAGTGGTAGAGCACTCCAGCAGCATATGGATGGTCCTAGGTTTGAGTCCTAGCTGGTCCATGAACCAACATAGTGCAAAGGGAAAAGGATACACGGCAAAGGAAATATTAAAATTTTTAATACTATAAAAATATAGTGCAACAATGTGTATATTTCTTAATCATTATTATCATAAATTTTAACATGATAATTCACATCCATTTCATATAGTTTGAATTATTTCTAAAAAATGATAGAGGAATTTTGCAAACCAGTTAAAGTGTCTTTGTAAGGTATCAAAATTTTCATACATTATATTCAGACATATTGTCAAATAATTTACATGCCTACTATCCAAACAAAAATGGTAATATTAAAATTTCATATGAAAATTCAATATAATTAAAATTTAACCTTGAATTTAATCTTTATATTCTTATTGAATTCAAATTTAAAATCTACTATTAATTTATAGTATATCACAAACATTATGCTTTAACAACACCCAAGTTGGCCATTTTATCCAATGCATATTGGTCATCACTTAAGTACTGAATTTAGATTCTACATTTATCTGATCATCACATTTGATGATTTAGAATCATTCCCACACCTCCACCGGACTTTATTGTAAGAAGAAATAGCTTATAAATGTATAATGGACACAAAAAAATTTTAAAAATAAATTAAAATCATCAAATAATTTTTTGACCTTATGAACATTGCACTCCACCCTGCACCACCTTGTCTCTACTTTGTTTTAGTAGACTGATTGACATAAATTAACATTCTGAATATGTTGCATCGCAAATCTTTTAAGTCATGATAGGCACTAAAACCACTTTATTTTTATCATTTTCTTTTTAAAGTAACTGAAAACTTTTAAGTGTTGCCAAGCTTTTCAATTTGGATTCCATGATCCTACTAGAATGGACACTTGTTATAATAAGTATACGTATTTTTATTAATTATTATAAATAACGAATTAATTTTATCTATGTTAAAAAGAATGCAAAAAACAAAATTAGAGAAGAAGATAAGTTGTAGAAGCTAAAAAGCCATTTTGGGCACATAAAGGAATGAAACTTTCTTAAGGAGAAAGCAAGGATACATCTGCCTATTATTTTTTTAAGAAATACATCTTCCATGCTGTTTCTGTTTCCTTTGGAAACTCCCTCTTTTCATTCTGGTGCTTTGTAAACATATATGGACTGGTGTTTCATTTTCTCAGTAACTTCTGTACCTTTATTCATCTCATTATCTGAGTCTGTTACTCGAGTTTTTCTGTCTCCTCTCTTGGGCCGCGCTTTACCTATAATCTTGCTTTATCACACTTTGGTTAACAAGCTGTACTCTGTTTAAAGAGTGTAACGCTTTGCACCTTGCGTCTTCCTTAGACGTGGCAGTCGTTTATTTCTTGTGCCATCCTCTGATTTGTTTTCAGCTTTCAGCTTTGGCCTTTTGCCAGTCGTTGAGTTCTTTAATCTTTATTTTGCGCTTTGTGCTTCTTTGTTGCTTGGTATTTCTTTTTGGATTCCTTGCTTCGCCGTCTAAGGTAATCTTTAATTTTAATTTCGTCGCCGTTAAGGTAATTTTTAATTTTAATTTCGTCGCCGTTAAGATAATCTTTAGAAGGTAATTACTTTTTATGTGGCATTTTAAAATTCATTAGTAGCGCCTTAATTCTTATCCAAGTTTGTTTTTTTTTTCCTCACCTTTAAAAACAATTAATCTTTAATTTTTGTGTGGCGCTTTTAGCATCTTTTTGTTTTCTTCATGTATGAAAATCCATTTTCTTTAAAGTGGTGACTAGTTATTTGCTTGCCACTTCATTCATATCTCGTTGTGTTTGAAATACATAAGGAAAATTAAATTTATTGTTTTAATTTTTTTTTTTTTAAACATAGAAAAGGAAGTCACATTCATTTGGAAGTTGGCATATTTATTAACTTGTATTTTGTCTTTTATGTTTTAAACATATTTTTATGAATCTTCCATTTTTTTTCTTTTTAAAAACAAAAGAAAAATTAAAATAAAAAACACTTCACAAATTTGAAAAATCATTTGCCTTTATTTAGAAAATGTGACATTTTTTTAAAATTCCAAGTAAATTTGTTGATAAATGTAAATAATTAATTTATTGATTTAATTTAAATTAGTTAATAAATTTTGTTTTTTCTCGTCAATTTTTGGTGTTTTAGTGTGGATTGACATTTACAAATTCATTAATCTTGAATATTTTTTGGTTAGCATGTTTATTTTGTTTAATATTTTAGAACTTATATATTCACATATTTGGTGTTTAATTTGTTTCTTACCAGGGTCATATGAATTTTAAATTAACTATTTTTTTACCTTCAACCAATTTATAAACAAAATTGTTTTTCAAAATGATGAAATTTCTGCACTTCAACATCAAGTTTGATGCCAAAATGATACTATTACTACTTTGCATTATTTTATTCTCACACTTTAGAATACTTTTCAAAATTATGTGGAGAAAATTCAGACTTCTATTGATGCGTTAACTGCCAAATTTGAGTCTTTTGCTAATATTAATAGCTCTAATAATGATAGATCTATTTATGCTCCTAAACACACTCCAACTCATGAGAACACTCCTTTTACTAACCCCGGCTTAAAAAGCATGAACATTATGGGCTACTTGGATGGTGGACATTGTAAATGTGCAACTAGTATATTCAAACTGATTTTGTTTCATAATGCAAATTGTAAATATTTTGATTTTAATGATTCACCTACTTCTAATACAAATTTAGAATCTTATTGTCCTCCTCATTGAATTACTTGTAATTTAATTTCTTTTGATTATATTATTTCTAATAGTCTTGCTTTGGTTAAAACTACGAAAACTTGTGCATATTATGAAAACATGGACATTGTATATATAAGTTTTAGAAATTACACCCATGCGAATCTTGTGATAAATCCATATATGACACATTGCATTTTTAGAAAATGACTAAATATCCTACCTCTAAAGGTAAAACTATTTGATTTCTTAAAATTGATGAATTTTTTTATAGAATTTGATATGTCTTCTTGTAAAATTTTTTCTAATGTGTCAGGTAGAATATATTTTGCAAGTGACACATCTCCTCTCTCCAATTTGATAAAATCTCTTCTATGCATTCATTAATTTTTATTTCATAGTATATATGCATTGATTAGTTTAACTAAATTCTTTTCATGCAGATTTATGCATTTTATGATTGAATTTATCATTGCTTATAATTATCTTTTTGTACATCTACTTTTATTACATTATGTATGTAAATCATTTTTTTGGCATATTAGCTATTTAACTTGAAATATTGGTGTTATCTTTCTTATTTTATAAGTTTATGGATCATTACTCTTTCTTATTGGTTTGTTTCATTGTTGATGGACCACATTGTCTGAAGAGGATTATTTCAGATTTTTTATCGCATTTTCTTCCTTGTGACTTTTGGTGACATCTTCTCTTTTTTAATCTAAAACTATGTAATTCATCTTGGAGGAAGTTTTTACTAAGACGGAGTATTATGTAATTTCAACTCCCTTCATTGTTTGTAAAAGGTTCTCTCCATTTCTCTAACCCCATATTAAACTTAAGTGAGAGTGTTCAAGAATTAACCTTATTTGGGTCCTTCTTATAAGTTTATAATTTTTTATTATGTCCTAATTATGTGTTTTTATTATATTTATTAAAAAAAAAAAAAATTATCTTTATGAGGCATGACTCACCTCCTTAGTCCACTTGTTGGATTTAGATTTACTTGCATTTAACTCTCTTTCTCCACTTGGCACACACTTCCCTCCACTCTCTAAAGTAATAGGCCAAAAATGGCACACATACAGGAATATTGTAAGATAATCATGAGATTCTTTGTCACTCCCATTCTAATCTTTTTTCTCTATAAATATTCTTATTCTCTTTATTCACT
>JARHVA010006675.1:0-5000 GCA_037957365.1 Torreya grandis | reverse complement strand
AAATTGTGAACTAAAAGGTAAAAGGTGAGTTAGTTACCTCCCCACATTATCAGGTGTTAAGAGTTCCATGTGAACTTGATATATCATAAAAATAAATAAACAGTCCTTAAGTAGTAGAGAGAATATCTGATAGAGAAATTGTTTTTAAGAAATCTTATAGATTTGATGATGATGTCCAATGAATCATCACAGACATCTAATCACTTAGTGTAGGAAAATAGCCTTATCTGATTAAACCACTAACATGACCCAAAATTTATGAAAGACAAACCATCTCTATTATCGCTCTACTTCTTGTTTTGATCATCAAAATGTGTGCACTACATTTGGAGATAAATATGGTGGCCTTAATGAATCAATAAATTTGAAAATGTAATGTGTGTTGATTTTTTTATAGTCAAAACCTCTCTGCCTAATGAATTATTCTCTAGCAATTGATCTAACTCCATCAGCTTTAAAAAGTAAATTGTACTAGGTAGGTTCCTCATTTTTGCATCCAAATGTCACAGTATGGGGATCAAAGTATTCCCAAACATAACACTTCTCACAGTGAATTTGTCAAATACATAGAAGCCTATTCATAATTTCTTTAAGCTATAAATATTTATCATTATTACACAAATAATCATCATTGGGTATCAATATGGAGATATTATAATCTATAATCTAAAAAATTTGACTTAGAGAAAGATATTATTACCTCCAATTGATCATTTGGATATATGGTCCTCAACATAGAGATAAAAATACTAGGTAGTGCTATTTAATTTTCTAGGAGACATTTTATTTTGGATTTCACTTTATGGCATTGCTTCCCATAGATTACCTACATGAGTGGTTTCATCATGGCATCTAGCACTTAATCCCACATAGTACAACCTTCTCTTATATCTTCAATAAATGCCAATAAAATCCATCTCTTTGGTTAAATAGAACTCTATGTTTTATACTTAATGTCATTAGATACAAAATGTCATATAGTTATCAATATATTAAATATAATAATGACCCTATAAACATGAAATAAAAAGAATAATATGTAGAGCCCACTTCTGAATATCCATGTGAAGACCAAGGAAGTCCTAAATAATGGCATTCATTTTGCTCAATAATATGAATTTTATTATATTATATCATCTTCATTTCTATCTATTTTGACCCTATGGGGTTTCTTGACTTTTTTTAGTAATAACATTACCTAAAATATCAGTTGTGTTACTTTTTAATTATTATCATTGATATATTCCCCTCAACTAAATTTTAAATAAGGAATGATTTATAGAAGATTTATAGGGTAAAAAATCAAGAAATAGATTCAAAAACTCAAAATCCATTCCATACAATACCCTCTTTTATCCTTGCCTTCCTTAGGTGGCAAGGAATCACATCAATACCTAATATGCATATATATGATTTAATAATTATTAGACTAGGTAGTCAAAGAAGAAAATTTTATCTTTAAAGCCAGAGTATAGTATCGAAGCATATATAATTTTCATTCATTATATTAAATTGAATTTGAATCACAACAAGAGTGTATCTATCATAGATAAATCCCACATATCTTATAATTTCACTAGAGATTAAGTTGTTTCTTACCTAAAGAACAAACAAGCCAACCCATGCAAGGCCTGTAATAGTTAAACACAGACAACCTTTAATCATATCATTTTTATTACCATGAGAATTAGGAGTATGTATGGAATGATGGTGACCATTTTAGGACCAATTCATGGGAATTAGAGAACCTTTGTAGAACATCATCACCATCACCCCACCTAAATAGACTAAAGTCCCCATTATATATGCTTGATTATGTATCTCTAAACTATTTACTCTCTCCATTCTATATGAAAATAAAATAAATATGCATTCCTAAGTTTTTGGATGAAATGAAACTCATCAAAAGGTAACAATATATTATATTATTTTCTTGTTTCTCTTTTAAAAGAAACAACTTTATTACACTTATAAGGTTGAATAATAAAAACTACTTAGTCAGTAATTTATTCATAAATCTAATAAGATTAGATGATCAAAAGTAAATAACCAGTACATTCACATTAAATAATGTATTATAGTTACACTCCATTTTACATGACAATACAACATATATATATATATATATATATATATATATATATATATATATATTCATAAGTTTTTGGATGAAATGAAGCTCATCAAAAGGTAATAACATCTTATATTGTTTTTAGTACTTTTTCAAAAATGACAACCTTATTACACTTAAAATATTGTGAAATCAAGACTACTTAATCAATAATATATTCATAAATGTGATAAGATTGAATGACCAAAAATAAATAACTAATACATTCATATTGAATAATATATGCTAGTTAACAGTCACCGACATATAAAAGTGTTAAATACCTTTAGATGTGAATGCACCCATGTTTATACCTCTCTAAATTAGAGTCCTACCTATATAAAATATCATGGAGTTCATGTAGTAGTGTGCAAATAATTAGCTAAAGATGAGAGAAATTAAAAAAGTGGTAGCATGGAGGTCATGTTTTATTGCAAGAAAAATTTAATCATATCAAGGGTAAAAACTCACATAAACTAATGAGGAGGCTCTAAAACTTAGAAACAACACATAACATGGGCCAGTAAGTGTATGAAATCAAATTTTAATCTAACAGAGTGTATCTATTCTACAGTGTCTTAGTTCTACCTAATTTATGTTAACTACATTATAGTATTAGGCATACCCAATTTAATATTCCCAATGGTTTTAACCTTGTAACCTCAATTTTCCTGTGTGTGAATAAATATGTTTATCATTACACCATCATGACACACATTTACATAAGCACATCTAGTATGGATAGATTATTTATTATTGAAACTTTTCTATCAAACAACATATTAGTTTAACTAAATAGAAATACCAGTATTGTCTGTGATTAAGGTATTACAAGTCTCTCTTTGTGCAATTATTTGATCCATATTTACCTATATTGAACTTGAGAAATTTATACATTAGTTATTCAACTCATATATGACTAAGATATATGTCCTCTAAGAGTCTCTTTCATAGTAATGTGACAAAATTGGTTTGTTTTAGGTTCAAAAAGGTTTGACTATTACATTAGTATTATCATTGGATGAGGGCACAAGTTTGCATCAATACTCATAAGTGATATTTGGGTCAAAATTTGGCATGGAATCAATGCAATTATGGAAAAGGAAATTGTAAAAATAATTCAAGGCTAGAGGAATATAAACATATATTTATAAATAAAATGAAGACAATGGAATTCATCATATATTATTTATGGAAACAAAAAAGACTGGGAGACTATATCATATAACATAATAGATGTAATGAGTTAAAAACTTCCCACTATCTCCTAGAATGATAACTTTGAGTAATGTCTACTTTTGAGTGGCCACGGATGTTATGCTTCTTCAATGTCATACAATAACATCTATATAAGAAATTTTAGTTTGATGTATAAGAAACCTACTAGGCCAAAGACAATATCCAATTGGAATAGACTACTATAAACAAGATCTACCATGGCTTTATTTTTTAATTTTATCATGGCTGCCATCTCATCCTCTAATTTTTAAATCAACATCCACTACCTTTCTACATTTTTATGATTGCATAATGGTGGCATGCAATCCTTATTGGACCTAAAATGATTCTATGATTTTTCCAGCCTATACTTCTTCTTATTGATATTTAGTTTCACTTGCTTGACCTATTGAATTTGAAATTGTGTCGAAAACATACTTTAACCAAAATTCCTAGGGTGGAATGTACATTTTGATTGAATCATTCACAATGTTTGCATCTATATTAAAGATTTAATTAGTTCTAAAATTGCCATTATCCTTGGAGGATTTTCATGCATGGGCTGAGAAGAATTTGAAAACACATGTTGAGTATGAGATCCACACTTATCTGAGTAGATACTTCATTGAAATATTTTTTAATGAAGTGGAATGAGAGACATGTTTTGGAGGGGAAACATATTTTTCTCAAAATGTTTGTCTCTTCAAGAATCAATAGCATCTAGGTTTCAAGCCTATAGAGGAATTTAGATGTATCAATTTGTTTAGGTCTATGCTAGTAAAGTCCTAATGCACAAGACTATGAATTGGTGAAATGGGTGGTGGCCGACTATGGACACTAAATTGCTGACTAATTTGGTAATAAACTATAATTTTAAATGTATAGTCTCAGTAATAACATTGATACAAGTTTGGTATTGTCATTGTGCTAATGTGGGTGTTGTTTATTACATATGTTGAATTAGTCATTGGATGGTTTGATTTTAATGTTTGGTGCTATGAGTGCTAAAATATTAAACTATAATGAAATAGCCTAAATATGTAATACTATAAATACAAGCCTATGAATAGAGTTTATTATCCCAAATTTCAAAATACACTGAATAAGACATATGTCATTAAAATATCAAGTCAAATTATCATAAAAGAGACAATATACGAAAGCCAATTTTACTGCATTCCTGAAGGACTAGTTTGTGAATAATATTTTTTAGTTCTCCTTCCTCTATGATTTCCCCCCTTGTAATCCTATTTCCCATTATAAATTACACCTTGATCTTTATTTTGTTGATTTTTTACCTACTACTTTATCAATAAACCCCCAAGTAGTATTCACCTTGTTATGTCTTCCATTCAAGAACTAGAAGAAAATGTGCATGTTGAATAAGAGCCACTAGCTATGCCCCTACAAGAACCTAAAACCTACTCATTAGCATGATGATTTAGAATATAATTTTTCCTCCCATCCATTCTATCAGTTGATACTAGTAAGGCCTATAGGATAGCATGAAAATCACCAACATTACTTTGAGTCCTCTCATCTAATTAAATAACCTTCTCTAAATCAGTGATGGCCTCATCAACTAGTATATTTTAATCTACAAGAACATTAATGTGGGCATTATTGGCTTATTATTGTACTTATTTCTCATCAATACATGGTTCAACATTTG
>JARHVA010006674.1:800000-856274 GCA_037957365.1 Torreya grandis | reverse complement strand
TAGATCAATCCTGTTTGGTGGGAAATATAGTCATTAAGTCTCAAACTATTTTATCTAGGCTGATGGGGTTCTATTATGTGCACTAAATTCCTAAGAATATCAACTAGGATGACATAGTAGGAAAATGAATAAAAGGAGTGTTTTCATAGTCAAGGGATATTTTTGAAGAAAAAATTCTTAGAATAGTGTATAAAATGGTTTGAATTACTTATGGATTTGGATAAAAGTAACTTTTAGTGATTTTAGGTTATGGTATAGGGGCCAAAAATATTATAAAACACCAAATTTCTGCCCACCCCTTTCTCGATACACCCTTTAAGGCATGTACTCAATGAGATTGAAACTCAATAGGTTTTTATAATAAAGAAAGTGTCAATATGTGATAAATTTTTAAAATATTGTGTGTATAAATATTGTTCACTCAAATATCATCACATTTCATGTAGTTGTAACATGGAATGGTGCTTCAAGAAATAACATAGCAATGCACAATGTTGAGCTAATAAATTATAGTAAAAATTTGAAAAATAATTGAAATTAAATAATTGAAAAATACATACCCTCTCTTAACATTTTTTTACACAATAAAAGGTATGTGTGAAATAGATGGAAGAGGGATCCAACATATAGAACATTAGGTAGACCTAAAAAATAAGCAAAAATTTGATTTTTTATTAAAATATGAGATAAATATAGGAAAATGTATATTGTCAGGATTACATAACCTTTTGTATTTTGGAAAAAGATCATGTAGAAATAGATTTATTACAAACATAAAGAATTTTTTATTATATAATTGTTAGCTAAGTAATTTTTAAAATTTAAATATAAATAGGATTTTAACTATTCATTTATAAATTTACTATTTTAAAATTTTAGATCCATGTGTGACCTAGAGGAGTGATGAGAGAGACCATGTCATGGAGGTGAGGATAATGGGGTGGAAGACATGTAACAACTACTAAAATTATGGTTCAGGTATGGGTTGTACTAAATTCAATTTTTTATTATTTTTAATTATAAAATGAGGTAGATTTGAAAAAATAGGTACTAGGGAAAATCCATTTAGCAAAACTTTCTCTAAAACATTTACAGTAGAGTAGGTGTTAAGATGAGTAATGGGTAGGATTAAAATAAGGTCATTAACGCATAGGGAATTAATGAAAAATGTGTGAAAAAATCACTGTAATAAGTGAATAGGATCAGCTAGGCTAACATAGTTGTAATTTAGTAGGTTAATGATGGTGTCTAACTATGTAGAATCACAATGATATAGTTAGTAATTAGATGGACAATTGTGTGTATATAGGCTGATCTAGTTTAATGGTGTATAGATGACCAACCATGTACATCTTAGCTTATTTAGTAATTTATTTAAGTGGTTGATGTAGTTTTAATAAATGGCTAGTGTCATATGGAGTGGCTGATGTAGTATGGTTATCTAACTAACTATGTATTGAATGGTCGATGTAATTACATTAGCTTGCTAACATTGTATAAAGTGGTCGATTCAATTTTAATTTAATAGTGGCTAACAAGGTTAGATACATGGATAACTTAGTATAAAAGGTATTTATGGTTGACATAGTTATTTATGTGGATGATATAGTATAAAATGTTGGTAAAATGCCAATTTTTTTGATGAAGTAGTTAATTATGATGTAAATGCCTGTATTGTTAATTCTTGTAATGTAGTTTGATGATTAGATGATATCAAGGAATGATTCATGATTTATTTATATTTATTTTAGATATGATAGAGATTGTTGATTAGTCAATGCAATGTGGTTACCAAACTTGTTGGATAGATCGATAATTGATTATCATGCATAGTTGTTAGTGTTGGGTTTTAGAGGTATAATACAGATGCACCCTATTCATTTGAGTGTTGACTTTCCATTTCCATGGTATTAGGGATATGGAAGAGGATAACCAACACTTTTAGGTGGGTGGTGAATGGAGATAATATTGAGGTGGGTATCACCATGGAGGAGGTCTATATGATCTTAAGACTTCACATTATATGTAATCCCATTATTTATGATACTCCTAATATGGATGATGAGAGATGAGATTACCCTTATAGATGACCAACTTAGAGAGATATCTCTATGGTTTGTGAGTGAATTTGTTTGATGTCTATGTTAATGATTTTGGATATGTGGAAGGCTATTATTGGATTTTTGATATCTCATGTGATCTATCATAAGTTAGATGAGAATTTACCACTATATGTGGTACCCTTGTGTCATTTGATATTAGATAAGGGTACTATGTATGATTGGGGTTCATGATCTGGGTGTAGTTAGTGTAGATATACATATGATTCTTTCAAGAGGGTATATTACTATAGGCCTTATGATTTTACTGAGTATTATGATTTATGAGAGGTTTCTTGTGTATCATCATGTGGGGTTTCCCCATATGATAGATGATATTTTACCTTGTGAGTTGAGATGAAAATAAGAAGATGTACCTCAAGTTTTACCTCATGCACCATAATTACAAAATGTCATTCGAAGAGATATTGTGTGGTAGTTGTATGTAGGTATTGTAGCTAAATAGCCTTATTAAACAAGTTTTTTATGTGCTAGGCTAATTTTTATCACTAGTCATTATATGTGGTGGTTAGATCCACATCTTATTTATTAATTAGTAATTAGTCATCTAGATTTTCCACCTATAGTAGTGCCTATAGAAGTGCCTAGACATTAGTCATGACATATGAGGGAGCATAGGCGTAGCAGAGGTATATGAGTGCCTTTGGATGTGCTTATCATTCATCCAGGATAGTCCAAACCTTGGGTAAGATGATGATGATAGCAGTATAGAGAGGTGAGGGAGATGTAAGAGGAGGTATATATGTAAGTGGAGGAGGATGTGGAGGTGAAACATATTATAGCACAATAGGATTTATGGTTACCACCACATTGACCATAATGTTATAGATAGAGATAGATCCACGTGGAGGTGGAGAAGGAGCTACATGTAAAGGTAGTAGAGTATGGAAATACTATGGTACAACTTACAAAGAGATGATATATAAAGTGGATGATTTGTAGTGAACTATGGCATGGTCATGTTCTCTAGTTTTTTGGCATGGTGAAGACATTCCCTAGTGGGGGTAATTAGTGGGCAATCCAATGGAGAGATTGTTGTTGTTAAGTGATTTGTTGTTTTAATATGATATATAATGTACATTTGGATTATGTTTTGTAGATACAATTTAGGAATATTTTAGATGGTATATAGTAGTGTAGGAAACACATCATGATATTTTGAATGATTTATTATTATATCATGATACTACCAATATGATTGATCCTATGTACCCATTTCCTTAGATTATGCTAGTGGGTTACAATTAGTTAGTGAGCCAATGTGAGACTTTTGGAGACAAGGAAATGTAACATAGGTGGGGTTTCCATTAGGAGTAGGAGATGGAGAGCTATGAGTATGGTAGATACTAGTTAAGGAGTGGGCTACTCATTTGAATAGGTCTAGAGATTTGGAACATGTACAGGGCTAGGCGGATAATTTATAAGGATAGATTGAGGACTTGTATAAATGGATAGAGTCACTATAGTATGCCATTTAGATGGGGTAGTCTTAGGGATCGATGGGTAGTGTAGCTCATCCACTAAATGGGTAAGGTAGACCATAGTTATAGAACTAATATTATATTATGTTTATAGCATTTTGTTGTATCCTATCAAATATTGGATCCATTAGTGTTTATAAATATATATATATATATATATATATATATGTATGTATGTATGTATGTATGTATACTAAATGGGTAAGGTAGACCGTATTTATAGAACTAATATTATATTATGTTTATAACATTTTGTTGTATTCTATCAAATATTGGATCCATTAATATATATATATATGTATGTATATATATATGTGTGTGTGTGTGTATATATATATGTATATATATATATATGTATATTTATATATATATATATATATATATATGTATGTATATATATGTATATATATGTATGCATATATATGTGTGTATATATGTGTATATATGTGTGTGTGTCTATATATATATATATATATATATATATGTATATATGTGTGTGTGTGTGTGTAATATTAGTTCTATAGATATGGTCCACTATACATGATGCATGGATGTTATGGACGTATGTATTTTATTATTAGAACATGTGTTTAATTTTTTATATATGTTATGAGAAAATATATGATGTATTTCCTATTTTTTTTCTGGCAATTGTGAACAAATTCATGGTTAAAAATAATGATAAAGAAATGTAAAATGTAAAAAAGTAAAATAAAATATACTAGATGTCATAAAAAATTATAATGTAAAACACAGTAAACCATGTTGGGAAGTGTGTAAAATGTTAGTAAAAGATGTAAAACACACAAATTTAGGTTGACAAGCATGTGAAACATGAAATAAATGATAAAAATGGAATGAATTGTATAACACACAAAATCAGTTAAGAAGCATGTAAAACATAAATAAAGGACAATAATGGAATAAAATGTAAATCACACTAAATCAAGTTGGGAATCATGTGAAACATAAATGAATTTTAATAATAAAATAAGATTTAAAAAACACTAAATAAATTTTGGAATGATGTAAAACAAAAATCAATAGTAATAATAAAATAAAATGTAAAACACACTAAATCAAATTGGGAAGTATGAAAAAGATATATAATTGAGATATAAGTAAAAATGGAAATTGGAATGACAAGTATATTTATGATAATCAATTATTTATAAAAAATATAGCCTACAATCTCAACCTCCATAAAAGAACACCTAGTTAGTAGCCTATATGGGGATCAAGACCCCCTTTACTCAAGATTAGTAGGTTAATAGCTCTAATGTAGCAGATGATTAGTCTATTTTGAAGTTTTCCTCCCTTGAAAATTATTAGTAGGTATCCTCATGTTCACAACCACATCCTATCTAGAGTCATCTACTTCTCAAGTAGTTTCACATGATCTGAACAATCTTAGCTCCATAGCTGAACAAGCTGAGGAGGACTCTAACAACTCTTTAAAATCTTAGTCCCCCTTAAAGGAATATGATTTAAAGGCACAATAAGATATATAAAAGTTTTTTTCCCCCTTAATAGATACTATTGAGACTACTCTAGTGGACTCTAATCATATCAAGTCCCTTTCCTAGTTGGTGGAGGAAGGAGAGGTAATCTCAGCCTCCAAGATTGGAATCTAAAAATGAAAGAATAAAATGGTTTCAAGAGGTTCCTGATGATTTATTTTTTGCTAAAAATAAAAAGGTGGACAATTGGGAAACTTCTTATTCTAGGGTCCTTAGATCAAGTCTCAAAAAGAATTATGACATTGGGGTGAACACTTCAAAAGGAAGACCAACTAAACTTTATCAAAGAAATAAAGAGACTCAAAGAGACATTGCAGATGGAATCCAAAGGACATTAGACCATCAAGAAAATAATTCCTCAAAATCTTTTTAGATGAAGATTGTCTCATGGAACACCAATGGCCTCAATGGAGGGGCTAAGTAAAGAACTCTTAAATAATTAAGTAAATCCAATAGGCCTACCATTTTTATACTTGAATAAACTAAGAGGTGCTCTGATCTCTTGATCCATTGCAAGAATAATTTTTGGAAGAAGGCTAATATAGCTAGTATGGATTCCCAAGGAGATTCAAGAGGCATGTTTATTATGTGAGATCCAACTACTATCATATATAAGGTTATCTTGGCCTCTCAAAATCATCTTGCCCTATCTTTCTAAGTTATTGATCATGATCTTGTTTAGACCCTCTCTAATATTTATGTTCATAATACCCTTCATGGTAAAAGACATCTTTGGTTTAGCTTGACTACTTTTAGTCATAGTGGTATTAATGGTAATTGGATTATTATGTGTGATTTTAACACCCCACTCTCCCCTACTAAAAAATGGGAGGTTATTTAGATTTTATGACCAGCATGGATGATCTAGATTTGTTTATCTCCTCCTCTCAACTTATGGACATAGATCTTAATGGAAATCTTTTCACTTGGTCTAATAGAATAATGGGGGTCAACCATATTTGGGTCAAGTTAGATAGAGATCTCATTTCAACTGATTAGATTCTAAATCAGGACTTTTGTCTCTCATCTCTACCTAGAATTGGTTATGATCACAATCTTATAGTCCTTAATTTTTTTTAAATTATTCTAGAAATGGAAATAACACTTTTAAGTTTCGAAAAAATGTGGCTTGATCATTTGGAGATGATGGATAGAGTGAAATAATGGTGGAGCCTAGAATTTGAAGTCACTTCTCAATTTTGTCTAGTTCAAAAGTTAAGAATGTAAATAAAAAAATCATAGTCTAGAATAAAAATGTTTTTTGAAACATCTTTGAGAAGAAAAAATATATTAGAGAAGAGCTTGATCTTCAAGAAAAAAAGGGTGGTTTTCATTGGTATGAACTCTGAGGACTAGGTCAAAGAAAAGTTAATTATCTCTAATTTACATAATGTTTATGCCCTTGAGGAGTCTTATTGGAGTCAAAAATAAAGGGCCTTATGGCTCAAGGAGGGGGACCATAACACCAAATTATTTCATATGACTACTCTCAAACATAAATCCTATAACAAAATTTTAGAGGTCATAGGGAGTAATGGTATAGTCACTAAGGATGCTAATTTTATCAAGGATGAGGCCCTCTCCTTCTATATGAATTTATTAATTAACAAATTTCCCTTTTTAAATGATGTTGTTGATTCATTGTTATTGTCTGTTCCCAACAATCTGCTCCCTAAAGAAGAATTTGTGCAACTAAGCAAGCCTAATACACTTGAGGAGTTACATAAGGATATGTAATCTATATAGGGAGATAAATCCCTAGGCCCAGATGGTTTTTTTGAGTTTATTTTTCCAACACTTCTAGGATATTTAATCTTTTGGTTTGCTCAAAGCCTCTAATTAATTCCTTAAGACAAGTAATATTCTCAAAGATATCAACAAAACTCAAATTATTTTGATTCCTAAGGAGGTTGGTGCTAAAGATTTTAAAGATTTTAGATAGATAAGTCTTACTAATGTCATTAATAAAATCTCCACCAAGACCTTGGATATGAGATTGTATCCTCTCTTGCCAACTCTCATCTCCAAATAGTAGGGAGGCTTCATGAAGGGTAGACTAATTTAGGATGGAGTGATTGTAGCCCATGAGACTATTCATTATATGGAGAAAAGAAAAAGGGTCATCATGGTTTTGAATTTAGATATAAATAAGGCCTTTAACAAGGTCTCTTGGATATTTTTTATAAAGTCCTTGAGAAATTTGGATTCTCTTCCCACTTCTAGAAAATCATCTATGCTTACATCTCCACTCCTAGATTCTCTATTATCATTAATAGTGCTCCAATTGGATTTTTCTCTAGCAGTAGAGGGATTAGACAAGGTGATACTATTTCACCTTTACTATTCATTATTATTCTTAATAGTCTTAGCAGATCCATTCCTAGAGCCATCTCTCTTAGTCTTTTCAATGGGTTCAAAACTTCTTCTAGTGATCTCATTGTCTCTCATCAGCAATTTGTGTATGACACCATTTTACTCCTTATTGCCACCATTTTAGAATCCCAAACTATTAAAATGATTATCAAGATCTATGAAGAGGCCTCAGGATAGTTGGTTAATTTTGATAAAATCTATTTATTATTTTTTAATACTCCTACTACTAGATAGAAGAAGATTACCAAATCTTGGGATGTATTATTAATGCTCTTCCCACCACCTACCTTAGGTCTCCTTTGGGTACTGGCAAAATATCTATGTCCATTTAGAATAACCTTTTGGAAATATTTTAGAAAAAACTTGATAGTTGGAAAGGTGTTGTTCTATCTAGTAGAGGTAAGTGCTTACTGATCAGAAGTATGCTCTAGAACCTTCCTATTTACATCATGTCTCTATTCTACATTCCTTCAACTATTATGGACATAATTGAAAGAATACAAAAAAAACATTTTATGGATAAGCACCGAGAATAGAAATATATTCCACCTTGTATCCTGGGACAAAGCTTGCTCCCCAAAAAAAGTAGGAGGCTTGGGTTTAAAAAATATTAACATAATGAATAATTCTCTCATTACAAAAATGTGTTGGATATTCATCAAAAAAGACCACCTATGGACCAACATTCTTAAAATAAATATTCGAATCATAAGAACTCTTACAATATTTTGACTAAAGACCAACTCCCTAATGGTTTAGTCTTCTTGAAGAATATGATTCTTTCTAAAGGCTATTTTAAAAAAGGGAGTAAATGGAAGCTGGATGATCAAAGAGATATCTCCTTTTGGGATGATAGATGAATCAATTTTTAGAATTTGGGATCAAGACAACTTGTGGCCTCTTCTGAAAGATGTTCTCACCTCCCAATTAGGCAAGAAGGTTAATGACTACATCAACAATGAAAATGGAAAACCATAGTGGAATAATGTCACTATGGTCAAACCTAGCCTCAAGATCATAGCCACCTCCCTTCAGCATATTATCAATAAGGTATAAATTAGTTGGATTGGTTTGAAAGATGACTTTATTTGGGCCAACTCTTTTGATGGATCCTACATAGTGAAGAGTGGTTATCAACTCTTGAATGAAGAGGAGGATAGTGAGTTCAATTGTAGAAGAATTTGGTTTAGAAATCACACCCCTATTTTTAATCATTTCCTCTAGGTGGTTCTTAACAAGAAGATTCTCACCATTGATAATTTAGCTAGGAGAGGTTTTTTATTACCTAACATGTGTTGCTTGTGTAGGGAAAATTCTTAGAACATTCACCACCTTTTCCTTCATTTTTACTTTGATCAAAATCTATGGGGTCTCATTCTCTCTATATTTGAGATTTCATGGTCTTTTTTAGAAGATATAATGCAAGCTTGGAATCAATGGTAGTCCCATTTCAGACATTGTATGTTAAAGAGGTTGTGGAGAATCATTTTTCCTCATGTCATTTGGATGATTTGGTAGGCCAAAAATTCTATAATTTTTAGATAAAAGAAAAATTCCCACCAAAATATCCTCAAATAAATTTCCATTGAAGTCAAAAAGAACATCCTAAAATTCAAACCCCCTCAGAAGTAGAATTTCCCTATAGAAGAAGAAAGGTTTCTTTCTAATTAGAACATTAAAATTGGGGATCTTTAGACCAAACCTAATCCTATTAATAGATATCTTATACAATGGATCCTTCCTCCCACTAACTAGTTTAAATTGAATTTTTATGGAGTTTCTAGAGGGAACTTGGGAGTTGTTAGTGGTGGAGGTATCATCAGAGACCATCTAGGAAACTTTGTGGCTGCTTATGCTAGACTTATGGGCATCCAATCCAACCATTATGTTGAGGCATTAGTAGCTTTATGGGGAATTATACTTTCCAAAGATTGCAACATCACCAATTTAATCATTGAATGGGACTCATTGAACATTATCAATCACTTTAACAAGGTCTCTTTAGCAAGTTAGTCTATTATATATTTTATTTTTGAAGCTTCCAACATTTTCAACACAATTCCTCTTCATAACATCACTCATACCTATAGAGAAGGAACTTAGTGGAAAATTATTTTTCTAACCTAGGTGTTAACTATGATATCTTACGAGTATGGCATATTGAGAATCAAATTCCCAATAATGTAATTGATCTCATTATTTGAGAAAAACTAAGGGCTAATAATTAAGGACTATATGGCTCTTAATGGGAGGGACAAGTGGATTCTTTTTATGATTCTTTACTATACATAAGTATTACTCATGAATTTCAATTATAAGGATTATAGTCATCTCATATAGATCCTTCAAGGTCCTTCCAACATTCATTTTATTGAGCTCTTGATAGGTATTTTACCAAAACTATGATAAGTGGTTTTATTATTGTTAACTAGGTGCATACCTGATGTTGCTTACAATATACTATGGGAGGAACACCATACCAGATCAAACCAAAGTTTGACCACACCTGGAAAATCAAGGAGGATGTGTGGAAAGTGCTCAATGTTGGTTGTTTCACCAAATTCTTATAAAAAATGAAAGGGCATGACCAACACATCTCTACCTCCTTCACTGTCAACTGGAAAAAATAGAGAGGTGACATATCATGTCAAATCTCTCCCCATCATTTATAACTTCATTGCTTTAGTTACAAGTCTCAGCTTAGATGGGATCAAATTATATAGGGGAAATATTGACAATAAGGAGGAAGAGAAGAGGCTTTCAAAGGGTTATAATGTCAGGGTGCTTACCTATGCCAAAGCAGGTATTGTGTCTTCTCTACCTGACCCTTTTCTTGACATTGTTAGCATGACTATGAAATATATCACTCTTGAACGTAGGTAAAACACCCTCCCTCTTCACCATATTGTTATTTTAAGCCACTTCCATAAGGGACCCACTTTTAGTTTCCATTACTATATCCTTCAATCCATGGAAGCCTCCATCCTTGAGGTTCAAGTCACAAAGGACCCCTTCCCCTACATCAAGGATTCATCATTCCTTTATATCATAATTGTAATTTAATCTCAGTGAATGCTCCTCCCCACACATTATTTCCTCTTAAATCCTCTTCCAAGTATAGGATTCACTCTAATAAACCTAATTTCCCACTTCCCAATCCTCCATCCCCAAAAAGGGTTCTTAAAATTAGTAAAGAGAAGGAGCCTATTACTTTGGTGGGCAAAAAAAAAATTATTGTTGAGATTCTAATGGATATTAGTAACATGGATAGGGGCATTGATCCTTCTCCCTTTTTTAAGGATAAATTAGTTAATCTATAAGGTAAGTTTAGTGCTCTCAATAATAAGGTTAAGCATCTGAATAAGAGCACTGGCAATAGAAAGATGGGAGATACCCCTTCACTTGATGAAGCCAAAGTGGAATAATTTTTCAAGAAGCTAAGAACTCTAGAAAGAATCTTTGATTAGATTAGAAATACGTAGATTGACTTCTTATCCATGTTTAAAGCCTTTATGGAGTTCCTATAAGTCTAAGTTCGATAGATCTGGACCTTGGGCAACATTCACAAAGGTATTTAGAGTATTGGTTTGGCCAAAACACATGTTATCAACACCATTGACATGTATAATATATCATAGACCATGGACTTAGGGATATTCAATTCTTTCAAAAAATTTCATAAGAATTTAAACAAGTTACTCAAGTGAAGACATATTTTTGGACTATTTTCTCATAACCATTGGATTTTTGTTGTCTTTTTATTAGGTTTTTTCTATGTATCTATTGTGGTTTTGATGGTTTGGTGTCTTACTCTTAGCAATTGGATTTTCTATTGTTGGGCTTCCAAGTATTTCTTGATATTGATCTTTTGTATTGGGGAGTGGACCCCTCTTCCCAACCACTAATTTTATTTCCTATTTTTATATTTTGAGCCTTTTTGTAATAGGGTATGGTCCTTTAGAAACCATTTATCAATATATAAAAAAATATAGCTATTTTGTGACTAATCATTAAATGAGTTTTGAGGAGACTCTGTGAGGAAAGTTTGTTCCTGTCTAAGGTATTACACTAAAAATCACAAAATGGAAACCAATGACAATAAGGCAAATGCTTATGAAGGGTAAGGGAATGTTTTCTAGGAAGGCCTAGTCCTATCCAAGGTCTTACATGGTAACTCACAAAAGGAGAACTAAAGAGGTATGATCAAATAATAAACAATATTCATCAAGGTGGAATATTTGAAATGTTATAATGAAATATGGAATGAAAAAAACATAACATAGGTATTTGTAATAAACCTTAATAAGTATGTGATATACTAAGTAAATAGGTAGGTTCTAAGAATTTATTGGATGCTAAATTAAAAATATATTTTTTCATAATAATCATAAAACTTTGTAGTTAAATAAGTGTAGTACTAATATCATCTCATAAAAGTTATATATACAAGAAAATTAAAATGGGCCTACCTTCCCACAACATGTTCCCTATTCCTTAGGACCCCTTACATATTTTTGGTCTAATATGAAGATTAGGTACTTATGTGAGAAATTAAGGAGTATTATAGAGAATTTTGAGACCTCTTATCCTAGCCTACTAGCCTAAGGCACCCCAATAGACCTTGACTCTATCATGAGGCCAACTATGGGCTTTTAGATTTGACTAGGAATAAAAGATGTGGTAGGATATGAATCATGTCTTTTGGTGTGATTTTGACTTTTAAATGTTTATTTATGAATTTTTATCATTATATTTGTTTTAAATGATTTGGATTTTAAAATTTTGTCTTTTTAATTCCTCTTCCTACAAATTTGTAATAACCAAACATGAGTGATAGAAATGACAAACATAGACAAGATTTAGGATTTGGTTATAAGATACAAAACACATATATATTTTTTTATGTTGTTAAATAATTAGGTTTTCCCATAAAAACGTATGTGATATAAATACTAACCATATGTTTGTTTAGTATGAAGGGAAAATAAGAAAAAATGGAGATTGAATAGATTTGTTTATATAGTGATACAATGATAAGTATGCTTGATAATTGATCATATGATAAATATAGGATACTAATTGGTTGTGGATTTATAACCATGTCACAATAATAACTAATTTATTCAAACAATTAACATAATAATTATGATAATAAATAATCCTAAATAAAATTAGGGGAAAAATAAATGAAAATGAAATTAATCCATAAAACATTGCCAAGTGATAATTAAAACATAAGATCAATATATGCCCATAAATCAATTACCAAATAATAATTAAAAAATAATATCAATATATGATAATAAATAAAATCCAAATAATATGAAACTATAATAAATAATGTGATGATATACCATGATGTGTTCAAAATTACTGATAAATTTTGTGGTAAATAATATCCATAATATATGATACATCCTTATATATTTATAATCTAACTTTAATCAAATTCCCATAAATATTTATATAGAGTCATGAAAATACTTCCTAACATAATGTTTTGACAAAAAAAGTGGGTATGCTATAAGAAGAATGATGTTTATGGGGTACTTCCTATGATGGGTACTCAATGCAGGGAATTGATGTTGAACTATGATGAATGTCCTCAGATCTATGAGTAAATGTGGGATACAACTAAGGCTGAGTATTTGTCCATAAACATCCTAGAGTATGTGACTGAATTGATGAATTCATCATCCATGAAAAATAATGAATGTGATTGTATAGTACTTGATGTTTATTTGCATGATTTTTAGTATATTGATGCTAAAGATAATAAGCTTCCCCATATTTTGGGATGTATTATGTAAGTATATTAGGGGAGGTAGGATCTTATATATAGATTTTTCCTTCTCTAAATGAAGTGTATCAATGTATTTCTAAATATATTAGAGATTAATATAAGAATGCATGTATTTGCCATGAAAATAACATGTATGTCTAGGAGTAGGCTATAAAGGTCAAATGTATATGGTATAAGTAGAGCCTAAGGATTTTTCCTACTAATGTGCATGACAATCCCTAGACCAATTACTAGTAACTCTATGGATCTTACAATATGGCTCATTTTCCCATTTTTTGATAGAGGGTCAAGATTAGGCAAAGGATGTTTTCCATCACCAATAGGAGGATAACTTGGAATATGATCAAGACTAGGATGGGTTATTTCAAGAGATGAGATTAAAGTAGGTTGACATAGTGTAGTTGACATCTCTATAAGAAGTAAACTATAAGGATTTAAGTATCTAGTGAATCGGTAAGGTCCTATCATAGCATGGTTAATATGCATACTCTGAAGAGGCTGAGTAGTGAATAGAGTAGTAATAATGTGTGTGTTCTCCATCTCAGACCTGTAAACATTAAAATAATAGCTAATATATGGAACTATATAAGGATAAGGAATTATATGAATATAACTAAGATAATAATGTAAATAATAATGATGATATCTAAGTGTTTATACATTTTTATCTTGAGGAAAGAAAGCTAAAAAGGGATCATCTAAAGAGTATCCATCATCAAAATTGGGAGTGTGAAGGTGAATAATACATGAATTTATGATTTTATCGATCAAAGAGGCATGATTAATGGAGTGTTTAGTTTTTTTTAGACTGACCATAATTTCATATAATGGATTTTTACAATATCAAGGTCATAGAGAAGGAGTTAATTGAGAAATTATGTGAGGAGAGAGATCACAAGTTATAGTTTCCATATTGATATCATTTAGTTCATCATCATTTGAATCTAAGAGATTAGGTGGTGTGTTCTTATTAATTGAAGGTGACCATTGTAAACTCTAGTAGAGTTGACAGGATAATTAAAGCATAGTGATTCACGAAATGGTATGCTAGGTAAATTTTTTAGGGTAGGTATTTTAAAACCACCTTTTATTATAATTATTCAAAATTCTAAAGATTGGTATCTCCTTAAATCTTGTATATCACATCATTATAGGTAAACTTAACACATTGGCATGTTGATGAGGCTATCGTTCTTATGTGGTGTCTCCAAAGTTGACTGATTAAAATGTTACATGATGGTGAGAAGTTAAATATCATGACTTGACATGCACTATGATGGGGTGAACTATGATAGGAAGCCAAACACGCCCTAAATAAGGAATTTATCTTATATCTTATTTTTGACATGTACTTTGAGTAGATTTGAGATTACATTGAGAATATTTAAGTGTTTTAATGACATCAAAGAAGTTACATAAGTGCCTAAACCTTCATCAATTAATACATGTTAAACTTGTATATCTACTATTTTTATGTTAATGAATAATAAAGTATCATCCACACAAATAAATATCTCATTGGTAATCATTTAAGAGATACAAGATTTTAGTGAAAGAAAAGTATCTACCATTTTGTTAATATGGATAGACATTTATTCACATTATTGAATAATGTTATCTTCATACCCTAATAAAGTAGCTTATTTCACCATAGGTTGAGGATGAGGGATGTCAATTTCAATAAAACATGCATTAGATGATTATGATGACAAGGTGAAGTTATCATGATTTCTAAGAAAGGGATTCAAGATGGGAGTTGTGAAACTTTGGCTATAACATCCCATACATCATATATTATTAAGATTTTATTGGATAAAGGTTCATAGTGTTGAATTTAATCCTTTGAGGGTGATATTTTTACTTAGATTTACACCCTTCAAGGATATGTCTAAGTCTCCTCATCCAAGTGGCACAATTGAAACACCTCTAGGCTTGTGGGTAGCCTAAGCATGAGGTGAATCTCTAGATAGGGCTAGCTCCCTTGATGTACCCCTTTAGATCACTACTACACCTAAAATATGGGGGGGGGGGGGGGGTGGGGTAAGGGAGAGAGAAAAATTAAATCAAACTATCCTAAGGAAGGTGATATACCAAATAAGTTGATGAATTCCATCCAGCTTCATGTTACACATGAAAACAAGAGACTAATCAAACATACACTTCTCTAGTCTACATCTTCTCACATCAATATTAAATTATGAGCTTATGGATGAATGTCTAGGATAAGAATACTATATAATAGGAATTAAATGACAGTAGTAAATAAACTAACTAACTCAACCTTGACACTTCCTAAAATGCTTCACATGCCCTGCAAGAAGAAGCTTTCCAACTACAAATAGGATGAAAGAATGAGACAACATCCTAACGAAATCATAGTTATCACTAATAAAGATAAATAATATAGGTAAAGCACAATATTAATAATAATTAATAGGTAAAAATTAGTAGTCTTATTTATCAAATGGTATGCAAATGAGTAGGGCTTCACCATACTCAGGTGGAGCATAAGTTATAATGGCCAAAATAGATAGTTCTTATATAACTTGAGAGAGAGGAGAAGATAGAAGTAAAAGGTTCACAATGAAACTTGTAAAGATAATAAAAGGAGTTAATTGTGCATGATAAGAGGATAGGTATGAAACATGCAATGTTAGAAGAGACAGGTGGCCATCCAAGGACTGAAACTCATGAAACATGGTATAAAGTTCTCATTCTGGCTCAAAAACCTGCCTTCATGATTTAGACATATTTGAACGTCCAAAAACTTATTAGGTAATTTTTTTGTGATTGTAATGAAGGTTAATTATTTAAAAAATTCATTTCCATTCATTGTTTATAGTCTTGGTCATCTAGAATCTCCCTCAAATGAGCTATCACCATCTATACTCTAAAAGGCTCCTCTTTCATGCACCCTATGCACTTCACATCCAAAAAGAAATCACTTTTCCATTTAAATACATAAAATTTAGTGTATTAAAATTTTAAATACCATATATGTCCTTAGAGGCATTAGGTACACCTTAAAATTAGCTCACTTGAAGTTTTCTACCCTTCTTACTAGCTTGGTCACTATGCCAGTTTTGATTGGCTAAGATGAAGTAGCTAGTTGAGGTACTTAGGAGTTATTAAAAGGTTTTAAATTGAAATTAAAAATTATATTAAGTCCTAATATTCCATCCCATGTGATTTTAATCTCTTAAAACCTCCTACAACCTTCAAAATGCATAAAAGTATCAAGAAAATCCTTTTTTACACTCCATCCATATAGTTTTGTACAACTCAAAAGTATGGGAAGGAGATTAATGTATTCCTATAAAAATTTAAAATAATTTCATGAGTAAACTATCATTATATTATCTATCCAACTTTTTTGTCATTATTAGGTCCTTATCCAAGGGTTTGTAAGGGTTTTGACCTCATTCTGATCTCACTTTGTTCACAAATTTTGGATGTTATATTTTTTAAAAAAATCCACAAATGTGATCCTAAAGACCCCTTATAACTCCTCCAAACTTACCTGACCTCCATGTAAATCCTTCAAGGAGATATGAGCACTCTAAGTTAGCCTACCGAGCTTGATTCTCCATCCCTACAGGTCTATGTTGGTCTTGAGCCTAAAAGTGGGTTTAAATATAACTTATCTACCATAAAAACACTTTATCACATCTTTATTGACCCCAAAAACATGATCCAATAGTTTTAAATCCATATCTAATGGTAGAAGTGTGAATGACTCCCCATTTGGACACTAGGCCTAAACCTACCATATAAGCTTGACTGTAAAACTTGATGATTTAGACCTCCCTATTTAATTTCTACCTTATGTAAAAATTATTTCATGATGTCCTATAAGTTTTAAAACTTTACACACTTTCATTCAAGGCTCCTTTGTCTTATATTTCATGTTTTTCTCTCCACTTGATCAGACTGTAGGGTTTATACATGGGGGAAGTACCCTCTGTCTAAGACAAAATAGAGGGAACTTATCCTATTTTATCAAGAAAACCAAATTTTTTAGGTTATTATCCAAGTTATAGGAATATATAAACCAAATTCCAACCTCTGGTCATGCATTTTACTCTTTCAACTCCTAAAAAACCAAAATAGACTTGTTAGAGAAAGGACTATGTAGGGTTCCAAGGTGTGGATTGTATGTTGTCTTATCAGAGCCTTCTCTCTTTATTATATTTTTATCATGAAATATACATGAAAATAATTTGACCATGATGGATTTTTTTTTCATTTTATCTTATCACACCAAACCTCTATGTTCCTTTCCATACATTATGCGTAATTAGGACTGAGTGTCACTTCCTTGACTATGTTTTTGACTTAGAGGGGACACTTATAAGTGTATATGTCTATTGATATTAAAATTAATGATTGTGATCCCATTATATTTTATTATGGAAACTTTAAATTTATTTTGACCTACTTTTTCACTTTACCTAGTCTAGGCCATCACTTAGAGCTTAAATTTACTTACTATTTGTCAAAAATAGTCATAGTCAACTATAGGTCAAAGGATCCTATAGGTGTATCTAATATGACCAAATCCTTTAAGACAATGAAAAAAAACATCCTTTAATCTATCCAAACCATTCTATAACTTCACTTACCTTTTATTCCTAGAGTGAGGTTTATCACTAAGGTTATCAGACCTATTTCTCCATGGTGACCCTACAACCAACCTATAGGTGCATATTTATGATGAAAAGAGGATTTTAGGTGTATATTTTAATTATGATAGATGTAAAAACACCTTGAGATCCTCTGAGGTATTTAGAATCATCTTCCATTAGCAAAAATGTATATCTATCCCATACTTGAGACTCTAGCATGAATGATGTGGAAAATAATAATATATTGTATGTAATATTGTAATTGTGTATGGGCTTGGAAGATCATCATGTTTGTTTCATAAGATAATTTAAACCTTTGTTAAATTTTCCAATCACATTTTCAAACCATTAAAATACATTGACACTCATGTATGCAAGAAAGGAAGAACTTCTCAAACTTGAAACCCATGTTGCTTGTAGG
Organism: Torreya grandis; assembly: GCA_037957365.1. Classification (NCBI taxonomy): domain Eukaryota; kingdom Viridiplantae; phylum Streptophyta; class Pinopsida; order Cupressales; family Taxaceae; genus Torreya; species Torreya grandis. Next base: position 837,931 of record JARHVA010006674.1, on the reverse strand, counting down.
TGAATATGCTTAAGCTATTTGTACAGACTATAGGTGTGTATGGGAGATAATATAAAATACACTATCTTATTCAGTTGATCTCTTAAGCCATGAATGATCTTTTCAACCATGAAAGACCATCCAAATGTGAATACATGTCCTAATACTACCAACTTGGTTGAAAAAGGTTCCTTTTAGACATAGACCTTTAAATGATAATACAGGGTTTTAGTGCATAATTAGGAAACTTTGAGGCCCCAAAAAATCAATATTAATCAACATTATGCCCTCTAAAATATAAAAATTCATTTTTTTATGTATGGGATATAAGGTGAGTACTCCTAGATGCTTCCAATCTCATCACAACCTTGTTGTTTGCTCTTGACAAAGGACCTATGTTTTCACATTTTAGGGATAAACTCCCTGAACTCAGTCATTCAACCTCTTCCAATATGTTTAGCCTTTCATTTTTCCATTTATCATTTCAAATATATTTTTCATGATCAAAACACCTACTAATATTTCAAGGAGGGTTCCATTATATATGTTTTAATACTGCATTGAGTACCTCAGTCCTTTGTCAACATCACCTATAGGTGATCATTTTCATGTACAGGTAGGCAGTATGAATATCTTCCAAACATTATATGAGTTATGATCATGATCACTTTTATTCGATTCTATTCTCTTCTAATTCATATTTATCTCCATGGGAATCTTGAAACTAGTCTCAAGAGCTTTACTCCAACATGGTATTCTTCTTCAAGCACTTGTAGGTGCACAACAATGGCAGATATTATGGAAATTTTGCATATGAATACCATAGTGTTTTATTTACCACTTTAAGAATCACCAAACTGCATCATGTTGCAATAATGTATCTCACATGTTTGGAACCTTCAATTTTTCCTCTGTAATTGGTTAGAGCTCAACCAACATGATTGACTTTACATGACAGTCATAGAGTAAACTTAAAGTGTGGTATCTTGTGACTGTACCCATGGAACATTGTTTGGATAATGATACTGACAAATAAAAGGGAACTAATATGGCATTTAAAACATGAAATCAACCTATCCCAACCATCTAAAGCCATTTTCAAGCATGAAGATTTGAAAATGGTGGAAAAACTATCTGTAACATAATATAGTGCATCCTACTACAACATGAGATTATTTTAATATCCAAACACCTTGAAAAAATAAACCAAGAATTAAAATCATTTAATGAGGTTTTCAACATCATTTTTGAACCAATATCAGTAGCTAGTTTATTCAAACTTGCTTAAACCAAGGCAAAACCTATAGGGTGGACATATTGACAAGTAGATAAACATAGTCAACTTCATGAGGATGGTTCATAAATCACATTATTCAAAATATTATTTTGTAAATTAATATCTTTTAGTTTATTCTCACCTCTCCATTGAATTTTATTTGGAACCTCCCTTATTGGCCATACCAAGTACAAACCTAAAGACTAGTTATGTATGTCTAGAAGGGTGAAAAAGGAATAGAATATTTTTGGGCTAATTTTAACACTTAAAAAGTGTTTTAATAACTAATATTATCTAAGGAAGTTGGAGAGTCATTACATGACCTTCTCCTATGTATCACACTTCACCATGGGTCGTACAAGTGACAAATTCCTCTCTTTTCAAATGAAAACTATCATTTATTCTAAATAGCCTACCAATTTCAATTAACAATAGTTTATAAATACATATTAGGACACATGAGGTGTGACATCATATTTTTAAACCTTCACATTTCCCTAAGAAGCCTTAAAACTCATTAAATGCCCCTTTTTTACATCAAAATGGCTCATAAGACTAAGAGGACTAAAATGACCAAGGACCAAGCCTAAGATAACATTAAATGAAATCCATTAACCTATAATAAACTTCATGACATAACATTAAACCCATAATAAACCTATAAATATGAATATTTTTCCTATAAGGGTCCCAATTTGACATGCAGGGTTAAATTTGGTCAATAAATTGGTGACTCATAGGGGTAATATGTCTACTATACCAACTAGACCAATATCCATATCAATCCATTCAGCTTATGGATTCATCTAAAATCTAAAACATATAAATAATATCTTTGAACAAGACCACAATATTTGATCAAGATAAGACCACTAATTGACTACCTCAACCACATAAAATAAATGACACGCACCAAACAAAGCAAACACACTAACAAGACACATACATGTGCTCAAATCACTTAGGAAAATTAGGTAGAAAACAAATATATACAACTATCAACTAAGCATACCTCCCTTTCCAAGAGAAAAAGGAAAGTTTCTTGCATCATCTTTTTCATGATATAAATCATTGTGCCAAGGATGTTGCTCTTTAGATTGAACACTTGATAGATCAGACCTACTTCTTTACAGCTAAATTGTTATGCTCTTAAGTAGACCATATTTAAATAGGTCTTAAATTTAAAATCATTCCTCTTGGCCTTATACATATACCTCATATTTTTCCCACTCTTCATCTCATGATCAACTTTCATCTTCTTTGTAGGCATGACTTCAAGAGGAATAGTATCTTGTTCCTTAGAAGACTGAGGTAAATAGAAACTTTTAGTGATATCCAAAGGCTGATTTTAAATTTTATATTTTTCATATATTACATTTTTGACAATGTCATCTTGCTCACCATCACTTGTAATCATCTCTAAAGAAGTTGTATACCCCTTGAGAGACTCAAACTCATTACAAATGTTTTCAAATTGCTACCACAAGTCCTCACCATATTTTTTATTAGCATCATGAAGGGTAACAACAAGATATTATATTTCATACCCTTCCTTATAATCCAAAATAACTTCATCCAATATTTCATCTTCAATACAAGAAAGGCATTCTTCATTGTCAACCAAACAAGAAGACTCCACACAAGGGCTCACTTTTTCTTAGCCACTTAGGACCTATTGAGTGCTCTAAAATTTTATCTCCACTATCATAAGCTGATATTTTTTCTCAAGGGCTGAAATATCTTCAAACTCCTCCTTCTAAGTGATGCCAAGATTAGGCATCTTGAAATCTAGTAACCTACCCCAACGAGGCTGCCAAGGAGTTACATTTTCCTCAAGAAAGAGTTCTAAATTTTCCTCAACTAGGTACTCCTCTTTAGGTTACCATACCATAGGTCCATAAAGGAAAAGGATTATGGGATGATTATAAGATGAACTAGGTAGTGAGGTCGAACATAGGACTCAAAATTAGTTTGGGAATGCTCTGTAGGGGATTTTTTTGGAAACTCTTAACAAAAAGGAGGCAGACCTTGGGATAAGATAGCTTGGTTATTTTAATTCCACTTAACAATAAATTCATTTACATATGATTTATCTTGAACACTTTCTTGAGGGAGGTTATATGGGCTGTGTTAGGCATAAGATCTACTTTTGGGTCTAAACCTTCCATCATAACTTGACTTAGCAATTTCATTCTTGACACTAACTCTTCAATTTTTTTAGATATGTTCTCTTTAAAAAGTATTTATTTAATTTCATAGGAATATTCATGAGGATAATGAGTACAAGAGGGCTTACATGGAACCCAATAGGTCCTTTTTTGAGGAAGGGTGGGAGGGGATTGCACAGGATCAACTTCATTTTTAATTTCACACTCCTTATCAATGATTTTATCTTCTTTCTTTCCCCATGATTCCACTATCTTACTCCATCTTAGGATGTTAGGATTAGAAGTCTTTTCTTGAGATAATGATGAAATTAGAGGAATGGGTGTAGTGTTCAAGGAACTTGTAATCTCCTTAGGATTAGATTCTCTGCCTTGTCTCCAACTTGGAATTTCATATCTAGAGGTCACTTCTTGAGGTGGGGATGTAATTAGAGGGCATAATGAGGGCTTATATTTCACCTATTTTTCTACTAATATGGACTGATTCATTTTATTATTTTCCAACTCAATTTTCCTATCAAAATTATCATAAAAAATAAGGCTTTTTTTTTCAACTTTCTATTCCACTTGATTGGGAAAAGGGTGACTTTGATAAGCTTGATTAGGCTCATAAGTAGGGGTTATATAGGACTAAAAAAAATTTTGGGGAAGTAGATATGAAGTTTTATAAGTTTGGCGAGGCTTCCTTTCATGAATTTTTATCCTATCATCTAATAAATTAACTAATACACTTACATATAACGTCTCACTTGTAAGCCTTTACCAATTGGCTCTCTCGATAGGTGCCCACTCTCTTTTGACTAGCTCTAATGCATCTCTCACATTATGAATGATATGCCTTAGGAATATATAGACCATCTCCCCTTTGTGTGTTAGGTTCTAACATATACTTCTTATATCCAAAAAGAATTTTCTTGAAAGTGGAAATGGATTGACTTGAAAAGTGACTAAGTTGACTAGGAGTAAGATATGGAGAAGGCTGATTGTAGGGCTGGTATAATTCATGAATGGGATAATAAGTGCCATATTTGAGTTGGTGTGAGTCATACTAGAATTTTTATGGGTCATGAATAGGCTGATAGGGAATACCATAAGCTTGATAAACCTCACCAACTTGTGTAAAACAATACTCAACACCAAGGTTAGCCATTGAACTTCATTAGGATATAAGAACACAAGGAATGATCATCAATAATCTTAAAAAGGAATAATTTGGATGATTAAATAGCTAATGTAACTTTATATTAAAAATTAATACTTGGATAGATGCCTCTAAAGGCTGATTATTGAAATACAACACCAAAAATCTCTTAACCTCTTGGACTTAGAGTCCTATTAGGTGTGCCAAAATAATTTATTGAAAGATAAAACCAAAAATATTTAAACCTCTTATATGAATAGTCCCACCAAGCATGCAAAAAATATTTTCAATTGTATTTTCATCCTTTGAGGATATGTTTAATCTCTTCTCATCCAAGTGGCATAATTGAAACACCTCTCAGCTTATGGGTAGCCTAAGGATATGGTGAATCTCTAGATAGGGCTATCTCCCTTGATGTACCACTTTGGATCACTAATACACCAAAAAATTAGGGGGGTAAGGAAGAGATAAAACTAAAATAAAAATATCCTAAGGGAGGTGATAGAACAAATAAGTTGATGATTTCCAACCAAATGCATGTTACACATGAAACCAAGAGACTAACCAAACATATACTTCTCCAATATGCATCTTTTCACATCAATATTACATTATGAGGTTATGGATGAATGATTAGTCTAGGAGGAATACACAATAGGCCTTTAATGGAACTAATTAATAAACTACTCACTCAACCTTGACACTTCCTAGAATACTTCACATGCTTTGTAAGAAGAAGCTTTCCAACTATAAATAGGATGAAAAAATGAGACAACATGCTAAGGAAATCATATTTATCACTAAGCAAGATTAATCATCCAAGTAAATCTCACTATGAATATTCATGAAGAGGTAAAAATTAGTATTCTTATTGATCAAATGGTATGAAAATGATCATGGATTTGCCATATTTAGGTGGAGCATAAGTTACAATGGCCAAAATGGCTAGCTGTTATAGACCTAGAGAGAGAGAGAGAGAGAGAGAGAGAGAGAGAGAGAGAGAGAGAGAGAGAGAGAGAGAGTATTCCAAGGGTCATAAGGAAAATTTTAAAGATAATAAAAGGAGTTACTTGTGAATTAAAATAGGATATGGGATGAACCATGCAAGGTTAGAAGAGAAAAGTGGCCATACAAGGCATGAAACTCATGAAAAGTGGCATGAAAGTTCTCATGATGTGTACCTATTTTTAAATCCAAAAATATATTAGTTATAGGTATAGTGATTGTAATTAATGGTAATATTTCATACATGCCTCTCCATGCATTGGTTTCAATCCTAGTCATCTGGAATTTCCCCAAAATGAGATATCACCATCTGTAGTCTAAGAAAATCCTCTTTCATGCACCTTACACACTTGGAATCAAAAAGGGCATTATTATTCCATGAAAATACATATAAGGTAGTTTATGACACTTATCAAGACTCTGCATGTCCATATAGTCATTAGGTACAACTTAAAATTAGGTCAATTGAAGTTTTACACCCTTCTAACTAGCTTGATCACTATGCTAGTTTTGAGTAGCTGAGATGAAGTAGTTGGTTGAGTTACTTAGGAGTTATTTAAAGGAATCAAATTTAAATGAGGAGTTTTATTATTTCCTAATATTATATCCCATATTATTGGCATATCATGAAACTTCCTAAAACCTGTACAATGCAAAACATTTATAAGATAATCATGTTTTGCACTCCATTCATATAGTTATGTATAACTCAAAATCATGTGAAAGATATTTAAGGAGTCATATACAATTTTTAAACACTTTAATGATAAAAATATGTCATTAGAGAAGTTATCCAACTTCATTTTCCCAATCAAGTCCTTATCTATGGGTTTTGACCTCATTCTACTCTTAAACTTTATTCATAAGGTTTAGACATTGTACTTTCAAAATAATTCAAAAAATTTGATCCTAAAGACCTCTTATAACTCCTAAAAAAATCTATTACCTCCATTCAAATTCTTCAAGGAGATGTGAGCACTCTATGTTAACCTATCGAGCTTGATTATCCATCCCTACAAGTATGAGTTGGTCTTGAGCCTAAAAGTGGGTTTACTTGTAACTTATCTACCATTAAAATGATTTATCACCTCTATAGTGACCCCAAAAACATTATATAATAGGTTTAAATTCATATGTAATGCTAGAAGTGTGAATGAATCCCCGTTTAGACACTAGGCATAGACCTACCATATAGGCTTTACTATAACCCTTGATGATTTAGACCTCTTTATTTAGCTTCTCCCTTCTGTACAAGGTTTATCATGATTTCCTATATGTTTTAAAACTTTCCACACTTACATACAAGGCTCCTTTAGCTTTTGGTTCATGTTTTTCTCTCCACTTGATCACACTATAGGGTTTATGCATGAAGGAAGTACCCTCTATCTAAGACAAGATAGATGGAACTTTGACTATATTATAAATAAAACCAAATTTTGTAGGTGATTATCAATGTTTCAAGTATACGCTCCACAAAATTCCAACCTTTGGTCATTCCTTTTACTCTTTCAACTCTTAAAACACCAAAATAGACTTATTAGAGAAAATTTTGTGTAGGGTTCTAAGGTGTGGACTATATGTTATCTTATGAGAGCCTTCTCTTTATTCTATGATTATCATGAAAGATCCATGTTACTAATTTGACCATGATTTATGTATTTTCATTTTCTCTTATCACTCCAAACCTCCATGTTCCTTTCCATACATTGTACCTAGTCTGGACTAAGTGTCACTTCTTTGACTAAGTTTTTCACTTAGAGAGGACTCATGTAGGTATATATGTCTAATTTGAGCTTCAAATTAATGATTTTTACCCACTTATAGTTTTTTATGGAAACTTGACATTTATTTTGACCTACTTGTTCACTTTATCCAATCTAGGAGATCACTTAAAGTTCAAATTTACTTATTATTTGTCAAAAATAGTCACAGTCAATTATAGGTCAAAGGATCTTATAGGTGTCTTTAATATGACCCAAGACATGAATACAATGAAAAAAACTTCCTTTAATCTATCCAAACCATTATCTAACTACACTTACCTTCTCTTCCTGGAGCGATGTTTATCACCAAGGTTATTAGGTGTATTTCTCTATGGTAACCTTATAGCTAACCTGTAGCTGCATATTTATAATGCAAATAGGCCCATAGGTGTAGATTTTACTTAGGATATACATCACAACATTTTGATATCATATAATTTATCTATAATCATATCCCACTAGACAAAATTGATATCTATCCCATACTTGAGACCCTACCATGAATGATGTGGAAAACAATAGTCTGCTATAGGTAACATTGTGTGTATGGGCTTGGAAGATCATCATGTTTGTTTCATAAGACACTTTAAACCTTTTATAAAATTTCCAATCAACTTTTAAAACCATGAACATACGATAACACTCATACATTCAAGAAAGTAATAACTTCTAAAAATTGAAACCCATGTTGGTTATAGTTGAATATGCTTAGGTTATTTTTACAGATTATAGGTGTGTATGGGAGACAAGAGACAATAAATTATCTTATATAGATGATATATTAGTCCATATATATTATTTTCAACCATATAACACCATCCAAATGTGAATACATGGCTTAATACTTCCAAATTGGATGAAAAAGGTTATTTATAGACTCAAACCTGTAGATGATAATGCAAGGTTTTAGTGCATAATTGAGCAACTTTGAGGGCTCAAACAATCAAGATTCATCAACCTCTTACCCTCAAAAATATGAAAAATAATTTTCATATTTAGTTGATATAATGTTAGTACACCTATATTCTTCCAATCTCATGACAACCTTGTTGTTTGCTTTTGACAAAAAGTGTTAGGACCTGTATTTTCACATTTTAGTGGTAAACTCCCTAAACTCAGTCATCTATCTCCTCCATTATTTTTATCCTTTAATTTCTCCATTTGTAATTTCAATTATATATATAAGGATAAAAACCTACTAGTAATTCAAGGAGGGTTCCATTATATATGTTTTAATACTCGATTGAGTACATCAGTTCTCTATCAACATCACTTGTATGTGATCATTATCATGTACATGCAGGCAATATGAATATCTTCCAAACATTATATTATGTATTATCATGATAACTCATATTCCCTTATATTATATTAAAATTAATATTTATCACCATGGGAATATTTAAACTAGTCTCAATACCTTTATTTTAATGTGGTATTCTCCTTCACACACCTGTAGGTGCATAATAATGGTAGACAATATGGAAATTTTACATATGGATACCATAGTGTTTTATTTACCACTTTAAAACTCAAAAAAATACCTCATGTTTATATGATTTATCTATAATCTTTGGAACCTTAAATTTCTTCTTTACAACATGGTCAAACCTCAACCATCATGGCTGACCATACATGACAGTCATAGAGTAGATTGAAAGTATGGTATCTTGTGACTGCACCCATGGAAAATTTTTAGATAATGAGATTTATAAATAAAAGGGAACCAAAATATCATTTAAAACATGAAAATAAACCTATCCCAACCATTTGAATCCATTTTTAAGCATGAAGATCTAAAAATGATGGAAAAACTGCCTATAACATAACATAGTCCATCCTCCTACAACATGAGATGATTTTCATATAAAAACACCTTAAAACACTAAAAAAAGGATTATAATCATTTTATTATGGATTTAAAATAATTTTAAAGTAATATTAATAGTTATTTTGTAATGAATTACTCAAACCAAGGTAAAACCTATAGGTTGCACATATTGACAAGCCAAAAAACATAGTCAAATTCATGAGGATGCTTCATAAAGAACAAACCACCATTATTAATAATATTTTTATGTAAATTAATCTCTATAAGTGTAATTTCACCTCCCCAAGGTGTTCGATCTGTAACCTCCCCTACTGGTCATACCTAATATAAACTTGAAGATTGGTTTTGTATGTTTAGAAGGGTAAAAAAGGAGAAAAATAATTTTGGGCCATTTTTATCTCTTATAAATCATTTAAAGAATTTATATGTATATAATTAAGTTTAATACTCATTCCATGACCTTATTCCACATGACACACTTCCCCATGGTTTGTATAAGTGCTAAACTCTTCTCTTTTCCTAAGAAAACTACACTTTCCTCTAAAACACCTACCACTTTTAGTTACGAATAGTTGATTAAGACATATTAAGACATATGGGTCATGACATCACCTTTTCTAACCTTAAAATTTTCCTAGTAGGCTGTACAACTCATTAAATTCCCCCTTTTGACCTCAAAATGACTCATAGGACTAAAAAGACTAGAATGACTAAGGACCAAGGCTAATAGAACATTAAATGACATAAATTAAACTATAATGCACCTCATTAAATAAAATTAAACCCATAATAAATATATAAATATGAAGTTTTTTCCTATAGGTGTCCAAATTTGACCTATAGGGTCAAATTTGGTCAATAGGTGTAACATAAGTGAATTAAAATTAATTTTGGTAAGGAGTGTTCAATTGATATTTAGATGATGTGGGTTTATCAATTGTAGATGATTGTTTCATCTTAAATGACATTTTTTAATCATTGATTTCTTTGATATGAAGAAGTATTAGTGAGCAAAGATGTTGGGATTTGTAGGTGAGTTGTCTTATTTAAAGGAGGAATATAATTTATATCAATAATATGTGAGTTATTATGTGATTGTATCATTACATTTGACACTTGTCATTTTGTTTAATTTATTGTAATTGGTTCTAATTTCCCCAATTCCTTGAGATGGGATGGGTAATAATATTAAATATTATAGAACTTTGGGAATCATAGTTGGAATATGGATAATGATTGATATATGAAACTACTCTCCACATATTATTCATGTTAACAACATTCTCATCATGAATGTTAGGATCCACATAACTCTAAAAATTATTGGTATTGGGAGGTTGGTTAGAATTATATTGATGATTATGAAGGAGATCCTTGTAAATAACAAAATGAGCATTTACTTGATTCAGGGATTCATGTCTAGTTTTAATTTCATGAGCCTTAGTTATTAGTTCATAAGTTTGTATACGTGTATGTATGATCGATTCATGATCAAAAGTAGGTCCAAGAAGATAGTCCATATCAAATTGTATTAATTGGTAACAAGTTTTATGATAATGGCCCCAACTTGAATGATGTCAAAAATAGATTTGTGGATGATATAAGTTTTTGGTAGGGTGAGTAGGATCAAGATCTCATGGTGAATATTGAGTAATACATTTTTGAATTCATGATAAAGAAATATGTTTATATGTTTATATATATATATATATATATATATATATATATATATATATATATATATATATATATATATATATATATATAATTTACTCAAGAAAATGTAGAACTAGGATGAACTTTTTTAGAAATTGGTGATGAAAGAAATGGCTATATGGGATTGCCTTTATAAATGACTTGAATTTTGTGTATGTAATCATAGGTATTTGTAACATCGTTATTAACTACATGTCTATTTTTAGATTTCATAAGAATTTGGGTTCCTATTGGAGGGCACAAAGGCTCAAACTATTGTTGAAGAAAATCTTGACATTTATCTTGGTCGAGGGTTTCTTCTAAATATTTTGTAGAAAGAGTCCTCACATGATATTATAATTTGGAGTGAAGAACAATAGTGAATATATGAAATATATTATCATCAAAAAATTTATGCTTAGATTTGTTAGACAAGGATTTCCATAAATTGATGAATACTTGGGCTATTTTAGATTCTAATTATTTACAATTAATAAAATGGGCTAGGTCATTTTTAGGAATATCATTAGATTGGAATTATTAAACCAATGCATTGACTAAGTCTTTGAAGCTAGAGATAGAATGAGTTTTAAGTTGATTATACCGATCTAGAGCATCACTAAAAATATTTTAGATAATAAGTTGATGTCAACAAAGGTGTTAATTTTAAGATAATCTTTGTATAAGTTTTTAAATTTATTCAAATGCAAGGCTGGATCATTGGATCCATTATAAATTATAGCAAGAACTATGCCAACTATGTCAATGTTTCTAATTTGAGGAACTAGATGTTCTATTTTTAATAATTTAATAACCTTGCTAAGAAGTGGAGGTTGTCGTGCAAGGTTACCATGTGCATCTCTAAGGGGATGTGGGGAATCAAGGTTTTTCACCAACATGGCATAGGTTGAGGATTATTTTAGAAATGTATTAACTAGTTTTGTATTTTCATTATTTGATTCACACTATTATTTGTAAAAGTATCCTTTTAATTTAATTTTTTCAATAATAATTAATTAGTATTAATGGTATTTTGACTAGTGGAAGTATCATGGGATGTATTAGTGTTATGTGAGGGATGGTGAGTATGAAATGTATTAATAGTTGTATGGATTTGAGTATAAGGGTAAGTATTTTTATTAGACCCACTAAAATTAACACCTTCCATGTTTGTATCAATAGTCAATATAGAGGATGAAGAATGCATGAAATATGATGTCATGTTGGTATAGGGAGACATGATAGAGGAGAAAGGTGTGGTAAAAGTCATAAAATGACTTTCCATCAAATCTTGTAACAAATCTAGGTGAAGTGAATGGGGTTCTCTAATATGAGGTCCCATTAGGAGGTTAAATCACTATGAGATCTTTACCCTGATGTTGATGTTTCTCATTGATAAAGAGGATCATATCAATTGTATACTCAAGGTCAATTTTAGGCTCTATCATTTTTATTATTAAGGGATTAAGATAATTATAATATGGAGGAATCTCATAGTTAGTGGTTATAGTAGTAATATGGATATTTCTAAGATCATTATTACCTATCACATGATATGGTAGATGAATCTTATAGGATTTACAAGGGTTAGTATGATTGGTCACGTTAATTTGATTTTTTTTGTGTTACTTATTTAAATAAATTGTGAATTATGAAAATCTTATCTAGACATTTATTACAGAAAGGAAGACTTAAAAAAAGGAACAAGATTGAGTTGGTCGATCTAGCTAGATTAATAGGTTAGTAGAAAAAATCTATAAATAGATTATGTGAAGTTGGTCTCTCTAGATGGAAAAGTAGGGAAGCATAATATTCTATAAGCTAAATAGATTGAGTTATTTGATCTGATTGGAAAACTAGGAAAATAGAATAGACTATAAGCTAACTAGGTCAAGTTGGTCAAACAACTTTAAAAATCAAGAAAATAAATGAGTCTATAAATTAACTAGATCTAGTTAATCTATCTAGTTGGAAATTTAGTACAAAAAAATAGTCTTTAAATATATTATATCTATCTAGTTGATCTTATCTGAAAGATATGATAACACAAAAATATGGAAATAGACTAGGTCAAGCTAGTCAATCTAGTTAGAAGTACATGATGAGATAAGTCTACTGGATCAATCTAGTCAATCTAGTTTTGTAGTCTAGAACAAATTTTAAAAGTAATTAAGGTTGAACATTTTAGTTTAAAATAAATAAATAAAGTTAAGAATATGGGAAACTAGATCAAATTGGTTGATCTAGTTGAAAGACACAATGCATAACTTATATTAATGCTTATTAATACAGTCTAAAATACATCAAAATAGGAAAATAGTAAGCAAAAAGAATGTTATTTAGATAGTAACTACTTATCTAAAAATAATATCAAGAAGTTTTATAAAAGGTTATGTTGTATAATGTAGGCTTCTATTTATAATTGTTTATTCGTTGGATAGTATCGACCCAATGTTTTAGAGTGATAATGATAGAGGAAGATCCATTCCCATACCTCACTAAACCTAGTTAAAAGGGTAAATTAGAAGTAAATTATTAGTTTTAACTAATAAACAATGCACCACACAATCAAATAGATGGTTTCATTCTTAAGGTTTAATTCAAAGGAAAATTCTAGGTGTTTCTAAAATATCATGAGGTATGTGGAAACTGAAGACCATGTTTACATCTCTATTATGGCTATGAGTATTAGGGTTTGACACTCAACCCATGATATCTGTAAATGATAGAAAATGACAATAAATAGAATATATTATAGCACTTCATGATAGTAGATAAATAGTTTGAAAATTGTCAGTACATAATTTATAGGGAAAACTAAGTGAGATGAAAATAAAAGAGAAAATCATTTTTTGTGAAAAACCAAGTTATAGTTTTTTTTTTAAAAGAAAAAAATTATCCAAATGAAAATTAAAATTGATTCTAATTACTTAAAAAAATAGAGTTTAATTTTATTTGTTTATGCTATAAATTTGAAACATACAAAACAAGATCGATCAATTCAATCTATTTGTAAAAATATTATATAATGGAGTTAAAATTTATAACTCATTATATTACAAAAATAGGCATAAACAAACAAAGTTTATTGGTTTGATTTAGTTTTATGGAAAAAATATGCACTAGACTAGATCGAACCAGTCAAACTAGTTGACTATGTGAGTATAGTTTTACAAAATTGAAAAAATGAGGGGAAAAATAGAGAATTTCATTTTTATCTAAAATGCATGAAATTAAATTTGATCTAAAATTTAAAAAAAAATAGAAATACTATGTTTTTTAGAATGAATATAGAAGATAGAATAGGATCAACTAGGTCAATTTAGTAGTATTTTTTAGAATGTTGAATTATTTTTTAACTCAATCTGTTACAAAAAATAAGCCTAAAAAAACAAATTTGATTGGTTTGATTTAGCTCGATGGCAAAAATAGGCACAAAACTAGATCAAACTAGTCAACCTAGTTGACTATGTGAGTATAATTTTACAAAATTGAAAAATTGAGGGAAATAGTAGATAATTTTAAATCTAAAATTCATGAAATTAAATTTGATTTAAAATTTTAAAAAAATAGAAATATAAATTTTTTAGAATGAACCTAGAAGATAGAACAGGATCAACTAGGTCGATTTAGTAGTTTGTTTGAAAATGTTGAATTATTATTTAACTGGGTCATTTAGGTGAATTTTTAATCTTATGAAAGTAAAAAATAGTGTTATTAAATAGAATTAAGTTAGTTGATCTAGTCTTAAATAATGCTGATAAAAATTATATGAAAATGAAACTAGAATGATTTAGTTAGATGCAACTAGAATATGGAAATGAATAAAATCAATATGGTTGATTTAGTTAGGCATATAAGTTAGAATAAATGATTAGATCAATCATTTTTATCTAGTTGGATGAAACTAAAAACCCTACACACATATAATATAACATGATCAATAAGATTGAGGAAGTTGGGAACATACACATAGAAAACACAAATAGATAGATAGGGTTGATGAAGATGAAAAATTGTGCAAAAAATATGAAACTGGGTCAACAAGATCAACTTGGTTAATAACCTACACGTAGAATATAAAACTAGATTGATAGGCTCAATATAGTTAACTATAATTTAAAATTAAAAATTTCAAGGGTTAGATTCATGTATGATTCACTAGAATGTATGTAATCAATTAGGATGGATCTACAATTTATCTTACTTAATGTATTTCAATCTCAAAGAAGGTAATCTTACCAAATAATTAATTCCATATCTATTTAAATTGGGACATGACCTATTAAAATATACTAAACCTAACTAAGGGATATCTTACCACATAAAACCAAAGTAGAGGGCTCCAAATCCTCTAGGAAAATGATATTATGCAATAACCCTAGTTACATTTACAATACATAAAATGAATCTAATATAGTGCTCACTAAAGCTTGTGGTACAAAGAGTAATAATTAAATAAATAAAACATGAAAATAGAACTCTACTCAAGTCAATATAGAGGGAGACTAATAAAGGATTACAACATTCATCATACTAGTTTTTGCAATACATAATCTACAAAATGAAAGAGTAAAAGTTAGGAATACTGATATTGAATTTAACCCTTTATGCCTCAATATCTCCCTTGGCCAATGGTTTTTTATAAGAGTTTATTATGTATTTATAATGATCACACTAAATAAATCACCTCTATGCTAAAAGACTCATACTTTGCATCTAATATTTTATGATAAGATAAGATTCTTTCCCTCCAAGGAAAAACCCTAAACAATGACTCCTCAAATGTAGAAATACAAAAATTAATGTTCCTCTCTATTGGATTGAAGTTAAATGGATAATTATAGCCAAGGATTGATCCTAAACCCTCATAGGAATTTAGTTGACAAGTTCATCTAGGTCAATCTTGTTTGATAGTGAAGATAGTCATTAGGTCTCAAACTAGGTCAGCTGGGATGATAGAGTTCCATAGTGTGTGCTCAAATCTTAATAATATTGACTAGGCTGACATAGTAGGAAAATTAAAAAAGGGTTCTTTACTTAGTCAAGGGATAATTTATAAGGTGAATTTCTTAGAGAAATGGGTAAAAGGGTTTCAATTACATAGGGATTTAGACAAAATTACCATGTAGTGATTTTATGTAATGGTATAGGAGTCAAAAATATTGTAAAGCACCAAATGTCTCCCCACCACTTTCCTATTTCCCTCTTTAAATTATACACTTAGAGATATTGAAACTCAATAGGTTCTTAAAATAAATAGAGTATTATTATGTGAGAAAATTTTAAAATATTAGGTGGATACACCACCCATCTCTCCTTCTAAACCACTAACACCCAATGCCCAATGTCCTCATGCATTATCAAGTGAGCCATCTAACTTTTCTACGTGAGGTATCCTTTTCTATAGGTTCATCAAGATTTTTACTAACCTACTCTTTTACCCTCACCTCTACCTATTGTAACACTTATCTATACATCCCTTTTGGTCTATGGTGAGTTCTCAATATTGGGGAATCTATTCATATCCCCTTTCTTCCTACCTAATGGGGTGGGAAATCTAATGGATTATTTGGGTGTGGCTATCAAAATTGATCTCAAATGAAATCACATGAATGAGGCTATGAACACCATGTATAGTAGCCTCTGACAAATTATCTCTCTTACACTTAGATCATGGATGGTTATGTATACCATGAATCCATGGTCCTATGGTACAAAATATATATAATCTAATACCTTTTTTCATTCTCTAAGGCCAACTATGTTTATATTTTCCACACTCTATATCATTTTCCCACCTCTTGACTTGAGATTGGTGATCTACAATTTGATGTGGAAATTTTGATGGATGGTACATGGGGAACTACTTATATATCTAACATGTAAAGAGGGAAATTATGCCATCATTTCCCATCCCCTTCTCAAAATTCCATAGAATTAATGTAAAATTTAGACTCATATGGCATTTCCAATACCATACATCATGCTCTACTCTGATATAGACCAACACAAGGATATTATTTATAGTGGAATTATCTCATCCAAACTAACATAAAAATGTATATTTACCAAGTATATTATGGCCTTATATATGTCTAGAATACTAGTAATATATACAATGAAGAATCTGTCAATCAACTTGTGATGATCATAGTAGATAGACAAAGTGGCTCACTAGGCCATGTTTTAATGTCCCATAATGAGATCAAATGTGTCACGTATCATGGGCATGCCTTCAATAGGTAACCCTAATGTTGCATATACATAGTCTACATCAATGATTACCTGCATAATGTTTCCATCTACTTCCCACCTGAATGTATGTGATCCTCTCCTAATACCCTATAAAGATATCTAGTAAATAAGGTTAGAGGAAACTAACACATATCCATGATACATCCAAAACATATACTGATCAAATGCACTTTATCCACCTATAGATAGAAAATATTTTATCTAGCTTAGGTCCAATATCCTCCATAATAATCTTCACCTTTGTAAAATGCTACACAATAGTATCTTTCCAAATTTTAATTAAAAAATATGAAGTTATACTAGAAACACTAACAAAAATAGTAAGATAATTAAAATTAGTCTTTATTATTGGCCATTTCATTTATACGCTACTACATCAACCATTTTTACTTTATACTATAACAACCATGTAGTTCCCATCCTAATATATCAGCTATATATTGTGTTAGGAATTAAGTCCTAAGTTAAATTAATTACTAGATTCAATATTTTAATAATAAAATACCTAATTTATATATTTAAATATCTCTATTTATGTTTTAAATTTAAATCTATATTTAAATTATGTTCTCACCCCATTTAATTAAACAAGAACTTATTCTAATAAGATAAGATATACTTTAAGGTGAAGAGTAGATGAAATGAAATCTATGGGTGTAATATTTAAAATATATATATCTTCTAATAAAAAATCATATGAATTATCCATGTTTTAGAAAATCTATATATCAATTCAAAAGGGATGAAGCTCTATAAAATTAGAAATGAAACACCATTATTTTAACATATAAAATAAAATCTCATTTTATTTTAAATATATTAAATTAGATAAAGTCATATAAATAGTAGGTGAAGTAAATAAGGAATCATGGAAAATTTTGAAGAAGATTTATTAAGACGTTAAAAATAGGAAATGAGCTACAATAAACAAAGATGGACAAAATTAGATATGAGGGACATAATTCAAAATTTTCATTCATATATCCTGGGAAATGGTAAGCTAAATATTTAATGGTCTTCCCCATAGTTTCTCTTCCTTCTATTATATATAGTTAAATTTGTTCATTTGAGTAAAGGGTTTCTTTCCTAGTGTTTTAACATTTTAGGGTTTATCTATGTAAATCTCATGTTTGATTAAGGGATGAATAGTCTAAATTAGTGAAATAATATGCAATAAATAACCATTGATTTTTTACATATTTTGACTAGCTTTAATATTTTAAAAATAGTAATAAATATGTGGAAATAAATACTTATCTAGAAAACACCTGATGTGGAAGATATGAGTGATAAAAACTAAGACATGAACAAGTCTAAATGTCATGAAATAGATCTTTATGTCAGATCCCCTCTTTGGTAGTAGTACCACACTTTAAAAATAGTGTCATATAGCTCTAGTGTCCTAAAAATGGTATTAGTGTCTTATGTACATGACCGATCTAAAATTCTTGGTGTAATTACCACTATGTTTTTGGTTTTTATTCCTATGCACATGAAGTATAAACCTTTGTATTATGTCTATAATATCTAATTTATGATGCAAACCCTAATACTCCTTGCAAGTAAGGCATGGGATTTAAAGTATATTTTTTAGTAGGATAGGTTGGACATACTCAACACCCTATTGTGAAGTGAGTTTTCTACATATCAATACTCTGAGGAGGGACCAAGACCAATGCAGTTATCTCCACCTAAATTTTAGTTCAGTTTTAAGTTATGCTAGAATGATAGTGTTCTTGAATGCCTTGAGTGTGCTTGAGATTGGAAATCTTGAAAATATGAGCTTAGGGTAGTTATGGATGGTAGTATGTAGAATTAGGGTAGAATAGGGATTAATAACCTTGATTTTGCTCAACTTTTTTCATGGTTGAATACGTATTTTTCATATAATTTCCACATAGTGGATAGATGTATAAAATTCATGTATTAATAGTGTTATGTAGCTTGTGTAGACAATAAAAGATTCTTAGGCCACTCTTAAGAGGGTTTTAATTTTTAAAATTTACCTTTTTAGGAAAGATAGGGTACATGATATTAGCACTATTTTTGGTACACTAGTGTCACATGGTGCTATTTTCCATAATGTGGTGCTAATGTATAAATGGTTGGATACTAGACACAAAGGGCCAAGATTAGGAAGTGAGGGTTTGAGACTATGTTTTAGCTAACTAGGTAAGCTTGTGGTTTGCATAAAGGCTATAAAAGTGTGATAAAATTCTCTAAGGTAGGTCTATGGCTAATCTAAGTGTCTCATGTATCACTCTTAGCACTAAAATAAAACTTTTAAGTGATTGCATTTACATCCCTCCCCCTATTTATGTGAAATACAATAATTTTTTTTTGACTAGTATAAAGGAAAAAGAAGTGTACCTAAAATTACCTAAGAATTGAAGCCCATGATGATAAGTCTATGTATTTAAATCTAGGTCTATGTATATGAGGCATGATCTAAAGTTTGACCTATAAATGAAATGTTCATAATTCAGTCCTTAATAGATATCAAAAGTAAAATACTAGGCTGAATAAAGAACTAAGTGAGTAAAACTGAGTGAATATACGGGAAAGAGGAAAGGAATGAATAAAACTTATTTTGTATGTGAACTAATCCATGAACTTGGTGATAATCTATGTGTGTGCATGTACATAGTGATTAAATTGTTAAATAGCTTAGACTGAGTTGATAGCTTTCTCAATCCTCATGTGTGGTTGGCTTAAAAACTCAATCTAATTTTAAATCCATAATTACCCACCCCTATTTGTTGGATCATGACCTATGAATATCTTGGATTGGACTAAAAGTGTGTCCAATCCTCTCATTTGTGTGGCTCAAGAATTCAAGTAGGTTATGACTCCATCATTTCCCACCCATGTGTAGTACATGCATCTAAAATTAAACTACATAAAGTGATCAAAATATCTAATTGAGTATATCTAACTATGTATGTTAGCTTTGTAGTCACTCAGGTACATTAGGTAGCTCTAGGACACTTGGGAATGCAAACCACTATATATGGATTAAGGCATGAAACTAGTGACAACTAGGAATATGATGTTAGGTGTATACAACATAGATAATGACATGGATTTTTTCATTTCATATGATAAACCTATGAATAAATAAGCATATGGAAATAATATGTCATGCACATACCCCTAATATGATATTTGAGTATATTAATTCTAGACTGATTTGTAATAATTATATCTAAGTATCTGGACTAAATATAGAAAATATCATGTCATGCATGATGCCCCAAATTTGAGAAACTAACATGAATATAAGCTTAGATAGTTTGAATCTTATAAAAATCTAAGAATAATTATCAAATTTTTATTGTAATTGGTTTACTATTATAGATAATTTAAATTATCCTAAAACTAGGGATACTAGACAATAACACCAAATATTAGACAATAATCACATGTAGTACTAGTGTCCCTATTTGGGCGCTAATGTCTACCTAGTATAAAATCTAAGTCACTGAATTGATTTTCAATTCCCTATTTTTCCTATGTTTTACCTATGTCATATTTTATGAAACTAAGCCTATGTGCTAAAAAATGTTCTATGAATGCAATATAGGAGCCTAATCTCTATGATAAACCCATGTGAATGGCCCATATTTTGAGGGTAGTAATTCAAAATTTTCTATAACTATCCTTAAAATAAATAGCACTATAAAATGTGTGTTAGCTGGATCATATATGATAACTGTGTGATAATCTAATATAATGTGCAAACATAACATTAGAATGTAAGAGAATATGATCATAAGAATGTGATATAATATGTATGTTATGTATATCATTGCACAAGGGTGTTAATATATATGTAATCAATGCTTATAATAGCTAATTTAAGTAGGTACCTAGGGGTAGGGGCATGATTTCCATCACAACATCCAATTAGGAAGGTTAGATGCATAAGGTCCTTCATGGCATCAAGAACTAGTATGTGGAATAAGAAAATATGAGTTTTATGACCATGACCCATATAATAAATAATACATAAAAAACATGAGGCACAAAAAATAGGCCAAGGGGTCATAATATAAGGCACATGGGCACATGTCACTAAATTTTAAAATGTAATACATATAAGGACATGTTCAAATGTCCACATATTCGAGTAACAATTGAGTTGGATTAGAGCCACATAGAAGCATATGTTTAAATGTTTACGTGCACAATCAAGAAAGTACAACAAGGGACATAGGCACATGTCCAAGTCATACATGAATAGAAATTTCATAGAGCCAAAGAACAATGGCATATTGAAATGATCTTGAATAAAAAAACATAATAAATACAATCAAGTCTAAACTAAGAAAACTAGAAATGAAATCATGCATGAGTGTAGTAAAAATTTATGTAAGAGCTATAATGTACATATGTTGAGTATATATTAGTGATAGTCAAAAAAAAATCTAAGTAAGAGTAGTAATGATCAATATCAAGATATAAAAACACTAAAAATAGACTACATATAATGTAAGGATAGAACTTAGTAATAAAAACTATGTATAGGATTCCCCCAAGTGGGAGAATGTGTCAAATTAATAATCATGATTTAGTGTATATACCCCTAGTGGGTAGATGATAGAAAGTCTAGATTAGTGTAGTGGATATGAGTCTTGTAAGCAATCTATAAGCACTTGATAAGAATAAGTGAAGTATGTATGTATGATAAAAATAACTATACTAAGATAGCTAACAAATGTAGTATCTAGAAAATATAATACATGTAAATACAATAATTCATACAATCTATAAATTTTGTGTTTTATGAGTAATATTTTAATGTTTTTGTGTTTTTACATGTTATATTATTTTTTAATTTTATGGGTATAATTTATATACAAGAAAATGAAAATAAACTATGTACAAGGAGTAAAAAAAATAAAGTATGTATAAGAGGGTAGGAACCATTCTAGTCGATGACTCTCATGGGAGAATCACTATCACCGTGACCTATGTCAAATAAGAGAACAATGATCATTCAAGTTGTTTAAAAGGGTAATTGTGATCCCATAATATATTGTAGTGAGTAATCTATATTTGTATCTCTATCTATATTTGTGTTATGAATCAATGGCACTAACTGTGGTGCCTTGTGAACTATAGGGGTCTTAGGAACCCATATGGTATAATATATTATAGGTGACATAGGTGCCATGTGTTGAGAACCTTGATAACCCAAAAATATTAATCTTTGCATAAATTTAATAGAATAAGGTCCTCTATAATCTATGGCATATCTCTGATGTAGGGGTATCTCTAATAATGGTCTTCATGAGAGAGTATGTGTTTGTGTAGATATTGTAGGAGTAAACTCACCTAAACTGGTGGCTGTATAAAACTCCATGATGTATGTATATGAACTATACTCTATGTTTTAACTAATAACTATGTTATATCTAGTAACATTGTAGGAACTATAACTGGTGATTCTGTTGTAACTGCTTGTGGGATAGGTAGAGGATACTCATATGGGAGACCCTCAACTTTGACCACTTGAATTATATGTATATATTTTATTCATATATGTATTATATATGGTATCACTCATTATTTATATAACCATGGCCTACCCAATGACATATAAAACTTTTCTACATTAAGTACAACAAAGAATTGAGTGGCTATATGTTTTGGTCTAACCTATAATGGGAGCACAATCTACCTAATGCAACTCTAAACATGATCACTAAAACCATTAATGACATTGTCTTTGGGGAATATATCCTAATTTGAGTACCCCAAATGTTTTAAAATTTCATATTACACATGCTAATGCTTGACCCATTTTCAACCATAACACTCTATATAGGATGATGATCTATGTATGCTTGTATAAAGAGTGCATGTAAATATATAACATAATCAACAATCTCCTTATCTAAGAATATGATGAGGGCTCTAGGCGAAACTATAGTATGTTACATTCTAATAATTTTGTACAATGGGTGTGCCTCCTCTATAATAGTATGATATGAATATGGTGGTGGATGTGTTTAATATGTGTAATGAACACCTCATGTGCTTCCTACTTCAATTTTTGTGTCATTTGGAAATGGGACTGAGAACTTTTTTGATGCCTTAGATTATATTTTTTGTTCTTTTCATGCCTCTGTGCATGTTCCCACATCAATAATATTAGCCTCAATCAAAATTTATATATATTATGTTTTAGGCTTATGCATCTATTCGTTGTATGGCCTAGTGCCACTTGATACTCTCAAAATGCACTAGAATTGTAGCTCTTTGGAAGAGGCCATGACATATCAAATTATTTAATGGGAGGGATAGATATGACATTGCATTCCAAGAGACACTGTAAAACCCATGCTGGTGACTCTATAAGGTTGGTGAAGATTTGGTGCTGAGAAGTGGATAAGACCAATCTAGGAGATGGATCAGAAACTGTATCGACTATGGCCTTTTGTTCACTCTTGTTCTTAGTGAACCTTACTTTATACAAAGGCTTATTTAAACTCTTAACACTTGATTCTAAAATGTTGGTATATTTTATATTTCCCATTGATAAAAGCTTAAGATCTCTTTTTTTACTATGGCACAAATGTGTGACTGTAGGAGACTTCTTAAACAAGATAGCTTCATGTAATGATAGTAAAAGACTTTGTTTAAAGATGTCTTGTAGCTCTTTGTCTACCATGGAGCTAGTCAATTTGGCTAATTAGTCTTATATTATAAGACATAATCTATGATAAGCTCATTTGACATTTGATTCAAGTGTGTCACTTGGGTATATGATATCTTGTCACTAATATTGTTAGATAAGTGTGATAAAAAAAATTCATCCAAAGGATTGAATGAAATTATAGATTGATTTGGTAAGTCATAAAACTATTGTAGGGAATAATCCTTTAAAATTCATGGAAACAACATTTTGAGAAGACAATTTTTGGACACGTAGTCTAAATATACTATGTAAAAATATCTAATATGGTGCTCTAGGTCACCCTTGCCATCATATAATGTAAACTTAGGTGCCGTGAAATTGGATGGTAAGGGAGCTATTTTTATTTGATGTGCCAAATGTGTATGTAAGAGAATATTAGAATCTAAGGCATGTGATGGCCTAGTGGCTCCCTTCTCAAGATATAATACTTTAGCCTACATAGTATTAATCTTATAAATAAGTTATTATGAATTTGGAGTGGAGGAACTAGCCACAAGAGGGGTAGTTATCATTGAATGTTATTGAATTAAAATTTTAGGTTGTGTTAGATGAGTTGGCCCCATTATAGGTGTAACAATGTTATCAACTAGGGTAGTTTTAGATTTGACCATTATTTGGTTTTTTCTTGATTACTAATATGGCTTATAGGATTTTTGTATGATCAAGGGGTTATTCACTAATTCTATCTCTAAAGCTCTATAATATCTCATCTTCTTTGATAATCATGTCATCATTGTTAAGTGGAGGGAGAGTGTCCCAATTTTAAATTTGTATAGTATCTTTTTCTTAACTATATTGTTCATATTTGGATGCATCATCATTGAAATCCACATAATCAAGGTGTAGATGATAAATTTTTGTAGTTATGATAGGTCCCTTATCCATGTTATAGGATGAAATAGTAGTAATTTTAATATGCTCTATAGGATTTTCGCCTTTTAGCACTTCTTATTAATGTAATAGAGAGAGGATTTTAGATGGAATCTAGTAAATTAATTGGAATAGAGATGTTAAAGAAGAATATATGAAATATAAAAATTTTAAAGTACCTAATGAAAATAGGAAAAATAAAGATACAAACCCTAAGAGAATCTAGGGTTAGGGTTTTGAATTAGGTTTTCTTTTTAAAAATTTAAATTATATTTAAATAAATTAAATCCTAATGTGGGTTGATTATATGAGCTAGGTTATTCTAATAAATCATAAAAATAGAAGTTTGTAACCCTAATTTAGTGCAATTTTTTTTTGAGAAGGTAAACTCTATGCAAAACTAGGGTTTAAAGAAATATTGAAAGTAATTCAATTTCACCAAATGTTTTAACCTTTTAAGGTTTAATATGTAAATCCTATGTTTGATTAAAGGGCTACATAGTCTAAATTAGTGAAATAATATGCAATAAATAACCACTAATTTGTTACAGATTTTGACTAGCTTTGATTTTTTTTAAATAGTAACAAATATGTACAAATAAAGATTTGTCTATAAAATACTTGATACATAATATATGAGTGATGAAAAATAATATACAAACAAGTTTGAGTTTCGTCAACCATATCCCTATGTCATATCCCCTCCTTGATAGTACTAACACACTTAGATAGTGGTGCCATGTGGCTCTAGTATCTTGAAAATAGCATTAGTGTCCTCTATATAAGAATGTTCCAAAATTTTGGGTGTACTTGTGACTATCTTTCTGGGTTATATTCTTACATGCATGAATTTTAGAACTCTATATTGTGCTTTTAATAGCTAATTTATGATACAAACCCTAATCCTCTTTTTACAAGTAAGGTGTGAGATAAAAAGGGTGCTCATTAGTAGGATAGGATAGATATCTTTAGCACCTCTCTATGAAGAGAGTTTCCTACATACCAATACTCTGAGGAGGGATCAATCCTGATGTTGTTATCCCCACCTATGTATTGGTACAAGTGTAAGTGATGATATAATGAAAGTGGTATTGAATGTCATGAGTGTGCTTGAGATTGGAAATCTATAAAATATGAGCTTAGGGAAGCTATAAATTATAGTTTGTATAAGTAGTGAAATATAAGGATTAATAACCTTCATTTTTCTCAACTTGTTCCCTATTTGAATAGGTATTTTCCATTTAATTTCCATCTAGTAGATAGAGGCATAAAAGTCATGTATTTATAGTGTTTTGTATCTTTTATGGATAATAAAAGATGCTTATGCCAACCTTAGGAGTGTTTTAATTTTTAAAATATATTCTTTTCGGTAATATATGGTAATGGACATTAGTGTTACTTTGGGGACACTAGCACCACTTGGTTCTAATGTTCCAAATGTGTTTCTAATGTCTTTTAACCTATCTCTCTTGAACAAATATATTTTAAAAAGTAAAACACTCATAAGGTTGGTTTAAACATATTTTATAGTCCACAAAATCTATAAAGTAATATAAATGTAGTGGTTTTTGTGTCCTTAATGTGTTTCTAATGTCTAATTGGCAAGTTATCTATGGAGGTTTCTATGTAATATTAGTCCCACATTAAAAGAGCTTCTATTCTTTGTCTAAATTTTAGGCTAAAATATATTATATAACTTAGACCATCAATATATGTACAACATTATCCATACATACATTTTCATATGGCACCAAATAAATATGTATTGTATTGGTGATTTATTAAATTTTCCTATTGTATCATCCATACCTATACGGTATCATCCATATAGTTTGAGTTATACTCAATTAGAAATAGTTATATTTTATTGGCCATTTTATTATCCTTTATACTATATTGATTGTTAGATATGGTACCAAAAACCACATATACATTTAATCACATAACTATAATAACCATCCTATAAGTATAAAAAGGATTATGATTTTATACTACTTAATTACATCAACTTGAATGATATATTTTCCTTCTTATGGTGATTTATTCCCCTTATAAATAATAAAACCTTAAAATTTGACAATCTATTTCTTTCCCATCACTTGCAAAATAATTCTCTAGATTTTGATGTTTATTGGGGGAAATTTCTCTACACATATTTACCCTAGTAATTAGATTTCCTAAAATAACCTTTCTATCCAACCCAACATTAAATTAATCACATATATGTATTAATACTATGTAACTTCCATGGTCAATAGCTACATATGGCTCCTAATTTTTCTTCATCCATCATCCCTTATTGCACTATAAATGTTTGTCCAAAGCTTCAAGTTTCTCAATATAGAAAATGACCAAATGATTACCTTTTTGGCCTATTTATACTTTCCAATTCAAATTCAAATTTTATCCTCTTATAGATAACCATTTTTATGAAATTAATTTTTACACACCTTAGTACTTTATTTTATAGTCTCACATTTTATATTTTGTCAATTTTTCCTTTGTGCTTCTTTAGTACATTTTTTAGTCCCCCTTATTTTGGGATGATTTATCCCATCACTAATTGTACTATAGCATTTATAGGTTGGTAAAAATTATTTATTGATATGATTACCATATTTCATAATGCTTCCCTTCTTAGGTTTTTCAAATCTATGCTTTGACTTACATTTCCATTTACTTTATGATCCACTTTATACCAAGTCACTATTGAAAAAAATATATTTAATTTGGTTAGATATTAGTGTATCATCATTATATAACCCATTTACATGAGTGGATCTTAAAAAATACCAATTTATCACTTTAATTTCAAATTAGGCACACTTGTGTTAGTTTTGAGATTGCACTCTTTTTCAGATAAATTCTAGGAGTATCTAGGCATCTTAGTATATATAATCCCCTCTTTAGTGGCCAAGTGTAATCTTATCATGTTAGTCATTTTTATCACCAATTATTTGTTTTATAAATATGTATGGAGGATGAAAATAGAAAAAATCCAAATATTCAAAAATAAGATTTTAACAAAAAGGTACATACATATTAAAATTTAGATCACAATAAGATATGTGATCTTATTTATAACCACCCCTATCCTATTCAAAGATAAAACTACAAAATTTATCTTATGATAGTGTAAAATTCCATTGGGTATATTATATTAGTATACTAAGTCATGATATATTTTATTTATAGTACATTATAATACCACCTAATTTTTCATGTAAGTATCCAATATTCATAGTAAATCAATAACTTTGTAAGGGGACCAAAGGAGCTATGAACAAATTTCATGTATTTATCCTTCATGATAAGATCCTTTTACTTTAATTTCTAACCGTATATTATGTTTACTAAGGGGTTATCTAGGTCCTTTATGTAAAAAACTCTTAGCCTTTCCCATTTGAATAGTGTATTTTATTTTCAATAAGTATTTTTACATCATGCTTGTTGTGCCATGCTTCATTAAATGTTAAATTTTTTATTATAAATATCCCCTTTATGGATAATTTTTTTAGTTTATCATGAAAATTTTATTCATATTCCCTTTTTCTATATGTTTGATTCATTTTTAATGCTTTACCTTTCATTATAAAGCCTCTTGGATTTTCAAAATTTAGTTGCATTGTAAAATATTTACAAGTTTAGCATGGCCTTATTTACAAATGTCCATACTTTTCATATTATTCATCACAATTACTTATCTATATGGTCTGTCCTTCCTAAAATATCCTTTAGTGTAATCATTGATTTCAAATTTTCACTCATTCGAGAATTTTCTTGCATTTTATTTCACATCTTTGTTCAATTTATGTTTTCACATATTACATTGGATTTTTATTTACAATAATTTTTTAATATCATATATTTAATTTTAATTTTTAATTTATCCTACATTGGATGATATTTTAGTCATTTTGACTTTGATTAATTAAGGTGGCAAACCAGGGGCTGAACCCTATACAGTTAAAAAAGACAGGAATGTTGGCAAACAAAAGATGCCAGCACCGAACCAACAGCATAGCCGAGAAACAAAGTTAGAAGAAAAAAAACACTGGAAAGACTAGAGTCAGAAAGGATGAAACTACATAACTATATAATTAACAAGATCCTTAAGATTCTCATTGTCTGCATTGCCAGCATTCCTTTGATTACCCACTGCTTCCATGATCCATAATGGCCTTCTCCATGTGGACCACCTTTGAAAGCTATCTTCATCATCAATGTGCTTCATTCATGCTCCGTCATCTCCTTCTAAATGATCTCTCTAATGTTTGGGGGTATATGAGCCTCTTATCATCATACCCTCCATCCTAAGAATTGTTGACCAAGGTTGGCACTAGCATCAGCAACCCTGTTACCTTCTCTGTAGGTGTGGGTAATCTAAACTTCGAAAAACTTTTTAAAAAGAAACTAGATGTCTGTAATGATGTCTTTTAGATGGATACCAATGTTGGATGCTTTATTAACGGCATCTATGATCAACTTAGAATCTCCCTAAATATTCAAATTTCTAATTCATAGGGATATAACTAACTTTAATCCCCAAAGTAAGGCCATAGCTTCAGCATAGTTATTGCTCTAGCAACCCATACCACCAACATAGACAACAGATATCCCTCCTTTTTCATTTCTTATTATTCCTCCTCCACTTGCTTTACCACTCAACTTGGATGCCCCATCAAAATTGAGTTTCATCCAATTGGGTTTAGGTGGTATCCATTTAGTATGAAGTCTCTAAAGAATTTTGGAATTATCATGCCTAGGGATAAGGTTTAAAACCTTCCATTTGGCAGCAATTTGATTTTGAAATTCAGATAGGGCTTTCTTCATAGAACTAATATGAGCTATTGTAACACTTTCCAAGATGGTCCTAGTAAAGGAGTTAAACACCTGAGCAGCATTTCTAGTAGTGTCCCTAAAAATTCTATGATTTCGCTCTTTCCATAAAGTCTAGCTCATGTATGGTAGAGCTTGCTTCCATAGTTCCTTAATCTAGGGATGTGTGAAGGTTGAGTTCTAGCTGAGAATTACTTCTTGAAGGTCAGAATTGCAAACCCATTGAATGCCAAAGTTGTTAAGTATTTTGCCCCGTAAATCTTGGGTAAACTAGCAGTGTATGAATAGGTGTGAAACTAATTCCTCTCTAGAACCACACAGAAAACATCTGTTGAACAAAGTAAACCCCCTCTTTTGAAGGTTGTCCTGAGTAAGGATTTTGTTATGGGTAGCATCCCATAAAAATAAGTTAATCTTTGGAATGAGTTTATGACTCCAAACCTTTTTCCATACCTTGTTATTCTGAGCTTTAGGTGTAAGTAGATGATAGGTAGATTTGACAAAGAATGATCCATTCTTATCTGACCACCAATATTGTTCATCCTCCCAATAGAAGAGCGAGATTCCAATCTCTTGAACACATTGTTGGATCTCTCAAATTCTTGGGATAAGCTCAGGCCTATGCACACAACAATCCAAAAGGTTTTTCCAGCTCTTTATCCCATTGTTATTTTCCATATAATCACTAACCCTATCACCGAAGAACTGAGTAGTCAGGCCTATAATTTCTCCATAGTTTCCTTGGGAGATGAGAGGCTTGTCTCTTAACTAATTATCCTCCCAAAATTTAATCTGCCAGCCATTTCCAAGCTTCCACCTAATTCCCTATTTGAGAAGACTTCTACTTTTTAGCATTTTATTCCATATCATAGACCCCTGTGGTAATCCCACGTGTTGAAGAAAGTTGGAATCATCAATGCTATGCATGTATTTGGCATACATTATTTCCCCCCACTCACTATTGTTGTGAATCAAATTACAACTAACTTTTGAGAGGAGGGCTTTATTCATTTTCCTGATGGGTCTTATATTAAGCCCACCATGAGATTTTGGGAGACACACTTTTTCCCATCTAACTAAAGACATTCTCTATTTGTCTTCCACTCCCATACATAAAAATTTCCTTTGGATTTATTCCAACTTCTCAGCAAACTACATAGGAATTTTAAAAAGAGACATGAAGTAAGTAGGAATACCTTCCAAGGATGTCCAAAAAAGTTGTAGCTTACCCGCACTACTGAGTAGTTTCCCCTTCCACCTAAGAAGTTTCCTCTGTGTACGTTCCACAATAAAATTCTAAAAACCTAAAGATACTTCTTTGACTGAGAGTGGGAGACCTAGGTAGGTAGCTGGTAGGCCAACCTCAGCACAATCTAAGATATCAATGATTGTATGTTTAAGTTCATTGGGAGTGTTGAAAAAGTACACATTGCTTTTCTGGAAATTTACTCTTTGTCTTGAGTCTCTGGCATAATCATTCAGTATATCCTTCCATCTTCTAGCTTCGATCACTGATGAGATACCAAATAATATGGTATCATCCAAAAACTATTGTATAACCATAAGATGAAGGGAAGAGGTAGGTTTGATGCCTACTAGCTTTTTTGAAACTATATTAGCTTGTATGTATCTTCCCAATGCCTCTGCCATAATGATGAATAGGTATTAGGAGAGAGGGTCTCCATAATTAATTCCTCTCAAGGAAGAGAAAAACCCTCTAGGAACACCATTAACCAGCACTAAGAATTTAGTAGAAGAGACCACATTCCATAATAAGTAAGAAAATTTATCGTTAAACCCAAATTTTCTAATCACTTGGAATAGAAAAGTCCATGAGACTCTATCATAAGATTTGGATATATCAACCTTGAGGTACATCCTAGGGATTTTGCTCTTATCCATGGAGTGGATAGTCTCATGTGTGGTGATCATAGCATCAAGAATCTATCTACCTGAGATGAAACCTTTTTGAGCAAGAGAAATAATTTTGTCAAGCAAGGATTGAATTCTCAAAACTAGTAGTTTAGTACATATCTTATACACAATGTTGCATAAGCTAATGGGTCTAAAATCAACAAGGTGTAAAGGTTGAGATTTTTTAGGAACAAGTACAATGAAGGTATTATTGACATGTTTCAAAAGTTTTCCATATTTGAAAAAATGACGAACTGCAACTGTGAGGTCTGCTCCAACAATCTTCCAATATTCCTAAAAGAATATAGGAGGAAAGCCATCAAGACCTGGGGCTTTAAAAGTGCCCATGGAGAATAAAACAACATGTATTTCTTCATCGGATATAGGATTTAACATTTCTAGATTGTCTTCTTCTATTATCAAACAAGGGATTTTATCAATGAATTGACTCATAGATCTATTAATTCTATCATTATTGTTTTCTTTTGTAAGCAGATTTTGAAAGAACACCTTGGCTTGCTCCCCTATTTCGTTATCCTCAGTAATAATGTCTCCATTATCTAGGACAAGCTTAGTTATTGAGTTGGATTTTCTATGTTTCATAGTTGAGAGATGAAAAAAAGCAATGTTCTTATCACCCTCTTTGAGCCATTGAACACGAGATTTTTGTTTTCAGAAAACCTCTTCCCTTTCCATCAGATTCTTCTATTCTAAAGACAGACTATTCTCTTCTTCTAAGGTACCCTCAGAGTCATCCCCTTGATCAATCAGTTGTTGAATAGCCTTGAGTTTTCCCATTATATTTTTTTTCTACTGGAAAACCTACCCAAAACTGTATCTATTCCAGCGATAAACTTCTTGTTTAATGTGCTAGAGTTTCTTGACTATTCTAAACATGGGAGTACTTTGAATGGGAATATTCCACCATTGATCCACCATTTCTATAAAACCTTTGTGTTTAATCCACATAGCTTCAAAATGGAATGGAGGAGGTCTGTAATGTCCCTGATCTCTCCAATTGAGGATAATTAGGCAGTGGTCAGACATGGTTCTGGGTAGAGCCTACGCTTGCATATTCCGATAATCATTCTAGTTACTTGACATTAGAAATCTAAATAATTTAACTTGAATCATTTGATCTCCTCTTCTTCTATTGGTCTAAGTAAATTTTGGTTCTATAGCTCTATGTCCAGTAATCCCCAATCATTGATGAATTCAGCAAAGTCAAACATGTTGTCTAAGTAATCAATAATTCCACCCTATTTTTTATAAGGGTATAAAGGTGTGTTAAAATCTTTGGCTAACATCCATTTAGAATTTTGAGGATTATTCCTACAGCTACTCAAATCTATCCATAATTTTTGTCTCAAAGCTCTGTTATTCAGTGCATAAACATTTACCAATGTCTAGTTCAAGGAATTCATGGAAAAATTGGTAATCAAAAAGTGCTTATGATGGGCCATAAGAGATCCTTGGATTTTAGCACTATTCCACATAGTGACAATCCCTCTTGAAGCCCCTTTAGTAGGACTAATACAAAAAGCCACCTTAGGCCATATATAGTTAGCAATCGTCACAAAATTCTCCTCTTTCATCTTGACTTCTTGGAGTAATAGAACATCTAGTTTATTATCTAAAATGAAGTTTTTAACCTCAAACTACTTTGAGGGACTGTTAAATCCCCTCAAATTCCATGATAATATTCTCATTTAAGAGTTTGGAGGGTTAGGACTCTAGTGTTTTCTATTTCCCACTGGCAATCTCCCTAGCAATCTCTCTTTGTCTTGTTTCCCTTAGGGTTGGCCTCCCTTGTTTGGGTTTAGTACCAACATTTGCATATTTTTTACCTTTCTGGATCTTTTTCTTTAGAGTAACCCATTCTTCCTATTCATTGCTGCAATCTTGTCCTTGAAATCAAACTAAAAATAATAAGATATTTAAAATTGGTCCTTATTTTCTATTTTGTTGGCCATTTTAGTTATATGCTATTACATGAATCATTTTTTAGTTTCTACTGTATTAGCCTTGTATTTCTCATCCTAATGTATCAACCATATGTGTTCTTAATAATTATTTTCAAGGCTAAATAAATTACTAGATTCATTATTTTAATATTCAAATCTAAATTTTTATATTTAAATGGTTCTATTTATGTTTTTATATAAATTTATATTTAAATTATGCACTTACCCCATTTATTTAAATATGAGATTATTCTAAAAAGACTACATATAATTTATTGTGAAATATATATATAATAAATAATACAAACACATTATTTTAAAAATATTTATATTCTAATATAAGATCATAAAAAATAACCATCTTTTATAAAAACTATCTATCAATGCAAAATGGAAGAAGATATGGAAAAGTATAATTGAGACACCATTATTATAATATAGAAAACAAAATATTATCCTATTTTAAATATATGAAAGTAGTTAAATTAATATAAATATTAGGTTAAGTACATAAGGAAGCATGGACATGATGATAAAAATGACCAAGGTTTCTTTATACACTAAAAATAGGAAATAAGCTAAAACAACCAAATATGGAAAAAAATTAACGTGAGGTACATAATTCATTATTTTCATTCAAATATCATCCACATGGTAAATGTGAAGCTAAATATTTAATGATATCCCCCCTCTTTTACCTTTTATATTATATATGTAAATGTGTTCATTTGAGCCCAGGGTTGTTTTCCCATATAAAAAGCCTACTAAATTTTAAGATTCAAATATGAGTCCCTATTGTTTTTATATGTGAGAAAATACTAGACCCTATTTTGAAGCATAGTTTTATTTTGTATTATATATGTAATTATAAAATCTATCATGACTCTTAGTTTCTTGTCCCTTGGTTATTATCTTGCTACTATAGCTTAGTGTTTCATATTTGCATTTACATTAATTTAATTTAATATATGTTCATTGCCATTTGTACATGTTGATAGCATTGTTTTAATAAAGATAGGATATCCTCCCACTTAATTATGATGTGTAACCATGTTTTATTTTATGTTTATGTTTTCCCTTTTGTTTCTCCAAGTTTCCCTTTTTTACAAGTAGTTTAGGTAGACTAGTACTCAATTAGGAAATAAAATAAACTACCTTTGAAGGTTGCTCAATATGGTTAGTTCCACATTATTAGAGATTCCATTTTTTGTATTATTTCAATACAATCAATTATACAAATTAGACAATTAATATATTTAATATATTAACCATACATTTATTGTCATATGGCACCAACCAAATGTGTATTTTATTGGTCATTTATTAAATTTTCTTATTTTATTAATCATATATATATGGCATAAACCATATAGTTTGTATTATACTAAACTATAAATAGTTATAATGTATTGGTCATTTTATTATCCTTTCTATAATATTAGACTCTATATATGATAGCAACCACCATAAATACACCTGAGAAAATAATTGTATTAGCCATCCCATATTGTATAATCTAGGATTGCAATTTTATAACATTTAAATTCATCAACCTAGCTAATAAAATTTACCTATAATGGTTATTTCTTCATAATAATAAATAAATAAAACCTAAAAATTCAATATTCTATTTATAACCCATCACCTGCTAAACATGTATGTACATTTTGATGTTTTTTGGGGGAAATTCCACTACATATATTTACTCCACCAAGTAGATTTCCTAAAACTACCCTTTATACCCAAAAAATTTTGGAATGGATCACGTAAGTGGATGGATCCTATGGCACCTCCATGGTTACCACCTACATATGTTCCTGATTTTCATCTAGACATTACCTCTTATCACACCATAAATCATCATCTAAAGTTCTACATTTTTAAAAATAGAAATTGACCAAATGGTTACCTTTTGGCCTATTTATAATTTCCAATTCAAATTCCAAAATTTATTGAGATTTACCTCCAAATTTATTATTTTTAGCATATATTTTTACTTTATCTCCTTTTGATGAACCAAATGAATTGTTAGGATCCTTTAAAATTAAGGAATTATTTGGTACTAATAGGGAAAAATTCTAAAAAAATATTATTATATTATTTTTTATGTCTTCCCATTGAGCTTATAGATTATAACCTTCCATAAACATCATCTCTATAGTTGGAAAGGTAGATCAAGGTACTTTTTTATTTATTTTCTTTTATCCTTACTTTCATTTATTACAACATTTATTTTTATGCTTTTGCATTGCTATGTATATTTCTAAAATCACCATCCCACATTATACCATTCTCACATGTGATGAGATTTAGTTGGGGCATATATATATACACATGATATTTTTGTCATTATCATTTACTAAAAATTTCTCTTATGTGACTTATTAGTACATCAATATACTTAAGTGCATGTCTGAAGGAGTGCATAGGAAAGGGGTGGGTTTGACTTGTCATACTTTGTGAGAAATGTTTTCATACTATTATAACATACCTCCAATACTATTTAACTAACCTCATCTAAGTCTATTTCCTTATTCCTTCCCCATTTCCTTATGTTGAGATATGCTATCCACCCTATATTTCTAATATATCAGTCTAACCAATACATTATGTTTATTACTTATTTATCCTCTATTATATTGGATTGGTTGATACATTTATAGGTATATCTTTATATTTCATAATGTATCAAGTTAGATTATATTGTTATAATTCATTCCACATTCTATGATTATGTTATCCTAAAAAATACCATCAAATTATAGTTTCAAGTGATTTTTGGGTTTCTATATATATGATTCATATTTATCATTCTTCACACACACACACACACACACACACACACACACACACACACACACACACACACACACACACACACACACACACACACACAACATTCATATACTATAGTGGCACTCACATTTTTACCTTTATGTAGTAAAATGAGAAGTTAGAACATTATATTCTTATTCTTATGGAGTTCAAGTACTTCTCAAGATTTTTGAGTATCAATAGGAGGAAATAAACCAAGGAGTTGTCTGATAGTATTTAGAGTTCCCAAATAATGACATCTAAGTGTTCATAATTTCAATTTGAGTTCTTAACCTAAAACATCCTTTGTAAGGTGCCACTAGATCTAAGGTGGATATTCATCACTAACATGTGGATCGAAGGTATGCATTTTTATCTTTATTATATTTCATTTTGTTTACTTATTACATAATTATGATTTTTTAATTTCTAGAATAACATGTATTTTGTTTTGTTTTATTTTCTTGATTCCTCTTATACAAAAAAATCTAATATAGTGTAGGGCCCCTTTGTTTTCCCTTAAATTTATCCCTTGTGGAAGTTATCTCTTATTTAGTTAATTTTTATTTACTATCTTTTATATAGGTTCCTCTTGTTCATCAATTACTTACATGTGTTTCCATTTATATATTTTTGATACCCCACTTTGCTATCATTTTTATATATCATTGATCTATCTTAGGATCTATTTATAACCATATCCCATATCTTAGGCATAGGATTTAGAATCATATACTCTTTATTTATAATGTTGATAACCCTCTAATATATCTACAACTAATCTATGTATTATAACTATATTATAGTATATGTAGGCTCTATGTTATGATCTATTATTTTTTATTCTTATCTATTTAAAAAAAATGGATTTTTATATTAGTCATCTTATCCCTCACATATAGTTGGGACCTTAGGATTTTTGCATGCCAAACATGTTTCTGTATGTATTATAAATTAATTTATGTATATCTCTTTTATATTACTCAAAAATTCCATTGGATACACTATAATTTAATAAAACACATTTATTAAATGGCAAAAGATAAATATGGGCTGAAGAAACATTGTCAAATTCATACAAGTGCTAAATAAATTTAAAATGTGATATATATATATATATATATATATATATATATATATAGGATGAGATTGCATAGATATAAGGATGCCATGGGAAACAAGTTTTATTACTTTATATATATATATATATATATATATATATATATATATATATATATATATATATATATATAGGATGAGATTGCATAGATATAAGGATGCCATGGGAAACAAGTTTTATTACTTTTATGGTTTCATAAAGGATCATGAAACATTTTTCTTTTATTTATTTTAATTTAGTCCTTTGTATATATCTTGAAACATTTTAGTGGCATTATGTAACTTTTTTATTGATAAATAATGATTTATTTGATTTTATATGTATGTTTTAGGTTTGATAAATTTTGTTTTCTAGGCTCCATTTTTCAAACTCATCAATTGGATATTAATCTTATCTTGGTTCACTTTATGTTTTTTTATCTTATCCTAGTTATATATTTTATATGTGCATTTATTTTTATAATAAATTCAATTTATCCTATATTTATGGGGTGTATATCACCCATTTTTTCCTTTTTTAAGATTTTTGGAGTTACTTGATCAACTACTCATCCCCACACATTTCACACACTTCCCTTCAACTTTTGAGGAAGAT
>JARHVA010006674.1:777500-792500 GCA_037957365.1 Torreya grandis | reverse complement strand
TTGATCAAGTGTCAAGTTTGAGTTTGCAATTGAGAGATAAGATCAAAGAGTTTAAAATGATTTTCCCATGCCACCTATCTATTTCTCACATAGAGATTAATGCATATTTTCAAGCCTTCAAAGTCCCTTTTTATGTAAGGAGGGAGCTTAGTTAGAGTTGATTGGTCTTGAGCTTTTATTAATTTTGACTAAATCATGCATCTATCATGCTTTCCATGAAAAAAAGGACATTCTCATGTTCCAACTTAGCTTCAAATCAGTTCAATCTTCAGTTAAAGCATCCATGTTGGCATATCATTCATTCATAAAGATTGACTTGTCAAGATGGGCCCACCATCCTTTTTCCAGTGCCAAAAATGACCTTCTTGTAAGATTTTCAAGAAAAGACAAGTCTAAAGGACTTTTGTTACCTATTGAAAGGTTTTTAACTTGAGTGCATGTCAAGATGAATTCTTATTCTCACCTCTATGCCAATCTCTTGGCTAATTTTTTATGTTTTTGCTATATATGTTAGATTTTTAGCCATTTTTCAGATCGATCCCTCTCTTGGTAAGACCAGACTCTACCAAGATTGAGTTTTCTAACCTTTTTAGATAAATTAAATGATTGTTTTTAGATTCCATTATGTTGGTATAGTGTATTAATGTCATTTTATTTGCATATGTGATAGAGCTTTCTCCCTTGTCAAGTCTTGATTCTTAATTAATTACTAGTTTGTCAGATTATGTAGGTCATGTTCAGTGTTTGATGTCTTTTCATTGAGCTTATAGTGGATATTAGTGGCTGGTTAATGCCTTGAATCAGGCCTACTCCATCATTTCCCTTAAGCTTTGATCACCAAATAAAACTCTTCTTAAAATATTGATGCATAGGAGATATTTTGAGGTGTAGATTCAGTCTTTACTTATCTAATCAGTGTTTTAGGATCTCAAATAGAGTGTATGAACCAGAAATATAGGTGTATCACCAAAATTAAACTAGGATTTCCATTTCACCTTACTTTTACCCTTTTCATCCTAACAATCAGCATTTTAGTAGTCAGTGTAAAGTGATACATCAAAAGACCTAGCCTCAACAAAATCTAGAGGTTTGGTCTGAGTTTAGATGTTTCACATCTTTGATCATTCCAATGTTAGTCTAGGTGTAAAGGTTTTAGAGATAAATATACCAAGCCTTTAAGTAGGGTACTATTTGGATAGCTAATAGTTTTGGAATGCCCAATGGGACATGAGCTCAGTTATTGGAGTACAAGTTTGCATCATATTCATCTTTAGATCTAGTTTCCAGTACTCCTGTGGCCCTCATCTCAAGGCATAAGGTATATATTTGTTCACATTTTTAGTTATCTTCATGATTTTCTAGGCCATAAAAGCCTATAGAGGATAATTATGTTGTTCTTCTACTTACCAACAATTATAGTATGATCTTCATGACTCATATCAGTCTTATCATAAACCATATCAACCATATGATGAATATATAGAGCCTTATCAGTAGTATATAATATCATACTAGTCCTATAACCACTCTCATGAGTCATTTTATCCTCCTAATCAGTCCAATCAAGTCCCAAATCAATCTATCTCAAGATTCAAGAAATATTTGTTTGGATA
The DNA here is from genome assembly GCA_037957365.1 of Torreya grandis. Lineage (NCBI taxonomy): Eukaryota > Viridiplantae > Streptophyta > Pinopsida > Cupressales > Taxaceae > Torreya > Torreya grandis. Next base: position 790,887 of record JARHVA010006674.1, on the reverse strand, counting down.
TGAGAAAGAGATAATAAATATAAACACTAGAAAGAGCTACATGGAGGAGATTTCATGTATGAAATTTAGAGTATGAGATCAAATTTATAGCAAGATAAAGAGGTATGTAAAAATTTTATAAGGCAAGGTCACTCAAAGTCTAGCTCTGATATTTTAGACATTGGAGGTCTAATAACAAACATTGAAGAGAGGTTAGTAGTTTATGAGAAAACTCAGGGTTATCATAGTCAATAGTATGTTCCCATAAAACTACCTTTTTCCATTTATGATTAGCAAACCAATGTTTATCATAGTCTTCATGAATTAAACAAAACCTTGCCTAGCTTTCCTACTTGGAAGTCTATCCAAGAGAGGTCTCAAAATGTTGAAAACATTTGTTATGAGAAGTCTAATTTTCAGATTGCATAGATCATATAGGAGCCTACATATTCATGTTTATAGGAAGAAATTCATCGTAATCTAATCCATGATTTTGAGGCTAATTTAACCAACCAAATTGAACTTGTAAATTAGCATCTCCAATATTTAATGGCAGCTGTAAAGTCAACACCAAAGCAAATTTCTTCTTTCACATCCATGGCTATAAAAATTATAAAAATAAAAGTTCATAAACCCAAGTTCATGACTTGGAAGTAGATTCAAGAGTCAAGTGATAAAGAGGAAAAATCAATAATAATTTAGGATGTTGAATTCAAGTAAGAGATCATTCAACCTCCATCCCTTCCTCCTCAAAATCCAAATACCTTTCCTTTATGGAATTCCATTCAGGAAAAAATGCAGCAAAAAGAAGAACTAAAGGTGATCCAAGAAGAGCAACTACATGAGCAAAATCAAGTACCTATGGTAATTTTTGTACTCCTTTATCATCTTATTAAATACTTTCAGGGATCTACTATGCCACTTTTGGAGAAAGAGACTCTTTTTTGTGAGGAAAATGAAGAAGATGTATCCAAAGATAAATAAAATGAAGGTGACTTGATTGATCAAGAGGAAGCAATCATTATTGGGACACCACTTTGGTAGGGATAAACATGATGCCAAAGAAGAGGAGTTGTAAGAGGTTTATCAAGAGCTTGTAGTAGCTGATATAGATGAAGTAAAAACATTTTTTTCTTTAAAAGGCATCCATGAATATAAAGCCATTACTGAGATTTCTTGAAGAAGATGAGACAAGTGTAGTAAATCAAGAATATTTATTTGACTCCATCTAAAAGGTAGAGATGTGTGATCAACATGTTTCAAATGGTAATATTATAAATGAATTTTATGTCCTTTTAGTTAATCATGATGAAGAGGCCTTTGGGATGATTTGGAGAGTTTTTATGCAAAGTTTGATAGTCCACCTCTACCTCATATGGAGATTGATGAATATCGTGTATAGATTATTATTATAGATTTTCATTAGGAAGAAATTAATGAATTACAACCATGTTTGGATGCTTATCACGAATATAAAGACTTTGACAAAGTATTACCTCAAATGGAGCCCAATGAAACCATCAATTTAAGCATACTAGCTAAATTGCCAATATAATTATTGAATGAGAATGTGTTAAATCATTATCAATCTATGAATGAGGCAGAGTTAGAATTATTGATGCAAGAAATAAGAATATGGGAAGAAGATTATTAGATCCTAGATTCATATCTTTAATCCATGTACCTAAGAATGGAAGTTGGAGGCCTAACTACATCATCCAAAAGACATGAGCATACAGGTTATCCTATTTACAAAATGACACCATAAAAAAGAAGAAATCATGTTTTAAATATCCATCATACACAAAATAACTTCCCATTTGACCCTAGAGGAAAGCATCTTACTTCAGGTTAGTTATTCTAGGTTTGCTTTAGTTTAATAGGTGAGTATCATAAGTAACAATCTGCTTCCCTTTTGTTGTTTCCCTATTTTCCTTAGATTTGTTTTCTCTACTTTCTAGTTAGTTGTGTTTCCATTCAATATTGTTTTTTCAATCAAAAAAAGTATTGGAAATCTCAAAAGAGTATATTTCTTAGTCAATAAAGTTATCCAATCAAACTTTTTATTCTTCAATTTGCCATTGTCATATGAAAAGTAATGAGTTCTTTGACCAATAGGCTGGTCAACCCTTGAAATTCACCAAAATTGTTAGTAATTTGAACTCTCAAGGTCAAATTACTATCCCAATCATTTGAAACTTTCCTAAATCTGGTCAATAGCTCTTTACAACTAGTCAAACCAATGAATTATGGCCTAAAAACACAAATTTTAGTCAATTTTTTTTAAATGGTTTCAAAATTAATTAAATTATTCCATTTGGCCTTTAATAATGTTTAAAAGTATGAAAATATCCTAATTCTAAAGTTTTAAATCATGAAAAGGTGTTTTCATATTTCTTATAAACCTAAAAGTCCCTAATTTGACCCACACGTGCCATTTTGCAAGTTTAAAAACATGAAATTTTTTTTAAAAAGTATAAATTTGTATTATTTTCATGTATTACTTCTCAAATGTTCTTTTCAAAATGGTGGAAGGATTTGGATATCTTTTAAAAGGGTAAAAAGACTTGTTTCTTCAATTTTGTAAGAGAAGTATGGATTCCATATGGATTACATATAGCCAAGGTAGGTAAAGTAAAGTTAAATATATTACCAAGATTCATTAAAAATTCCATGATGTTTCATATCCATACAGACCCTAAACTAATATTTTATTGGCACTTTGCTTCTTTGCATAGAGGGACCTCCCTATAAGTTTTCTGATGGTATAGGCTACTAAAGGAGAGTAAATATTTGCAATTTGGGATGAAAAATTTTTAATAATAGGAATTATTTATGGTTTAAGTTTCTATTCCATTGGATTCTCTAGGCTCATGAACCATCTAGTTAAAGATAGGTCAATTTTTACTACCCTATAACCAGAAAGGCAACTAATTTTCTCCATTTTCTCATCACCTAGGTAGAGTTTAAATGAAATTTAAATTGTTTTAGGATATTTATAACTTTTTATTCCTTTCTATGGAATCACTTAGGTGTTCTTCATCCAATTCAATCTCAAACAAGGGTCACAAACTCAGCCAGTCAACCTGTAGTGTATTATGGGCTTCAAAGGTGAATTGTATGGTCCTTGAAGAGGAAGACAACCTAAAATTTTCAATAAAATTGAGTTTTTCAAGTTTTAAATAAATTTTTCATGATTTACAATAATAATTTTTAGAGTTTCACCAATTTTCATGGCCATTTGATGAGTGGAGATACTCATTGTTTTGTCACAATCATCAACATGTCTTTTGAAGACCACCATTGGAATAGCCAATGTTATAGAGTGACAAAAAGGTTTCTAAGTCTAGGTAAAAGTTTTAAAATCATTGGATGATATTTTCCATCATTATAAAGCCTTTTAAGGGTTTTAAAAATCCAAATTTATACAAATTATGCTCATACAAGCTTTTATAAGCAAGTAAGTATATAGGCCAAAAGAGAGATTTTTCTACTTTTCAAGCAAAGACAAATTTAAGAGTGTTTTGATATCATGACACAGTCCTAATGATGATTTTTTTAGGCCTTTTTAAATATGGGAAGAGTCATTTACATCCTGGTGAAGATTTTCACCTTTTACAAATTCAGGCACCCTTCCAAGCCTCCTTTTCAGATGCTCATATATTTCACCACTTGTGGATTTTGGTTGGATGATCTTAGTATTTTTTGAGTAACCATATGTAAATTTAATTAATGTAAAGTTTAAATTATTTGAGGGGATATGATTTATGAAAAAATGTTAAGAGCATAGGTAGCCTAGAATATAAACTAAACCCTACAAGAAAATTTCCTCCATGTGATAACATTGTACATATTTTGCACGGGAGTCTAATATTTTAAAAGATGTTAGGGGGTTTAGTGTGCTAAATATCAATGGAAATATTTTTTTATTTGAAGTTATTTACTTCATGAATCATCATTTTGAAGATTGAACTTTAAAACCCTCCTAAACCCTAAAAAAACCAATTTTGAAATAAGCTGATTTTCTTACAATCAAATCACCATGGATCAACCTAAAAAAATTTCAAGCATAAGTTAAACTCTAATATAATTGTGTAAATGTCAATTTTATGCATCAATCTATATGGATGTGGGTAGAAATCATGTTTTAAAAAAAAAAGAATATAGAATTAAGTATAAGATAGTTCAATGAAATATAATAAATGGAGATTGAAGCCTAAGATCTTTTCATCATCCTCAAATATTTATTTGGTTTGAAATAATATTTTAAGTTATCTTCATATCTCAATCAAAATAGCTAGTCTGTAGGAAAATAGAGCAAAATAGGACTAGTCAACCCTGTTAACTGAATGGTGAGTGTTTTCTCATCCTAATCACATATATTATGATGATAAAAGTTGTTCTAGGTATATCTCATTGTTTTTTCAAGTTTCATGGTGCCTTATTATAGGTTTCATGTATTTCAAATGCTTAGTTTGGCTTTTAGGCAATTTTGGCCTAGTAGGCCTAATTGATTAAGTGTTAAGTTTGAGTTTGACATTGAGAGATAAGATTAAGGATTTAAAAATGAGTTTTACACACCACCCATCTGATGTTAAAATAGATATTCATGCATATTTTCAAGCCTTCAAATTCCCTTTTCATGCAAGGAAGGATCTTAGCTAGAGTTGATTGGTCTTGAGCTTCAATTGACTTTTGACTAGATCATGCATCTATCATGCTTTCCATGCAAAGAAGGACATTATCATTTTCTAAATCAGATTCAAATAAGTTAAGTCATCCAATTTGGTGTATCAGTCATGAATTAAGATTGAATTGTTGATATGGGCTCACCATCCTTTTTCCAACACCAAAAATGATCTTCATGTAAGATTTTCAAGAAAAGACAAGTCTAAAGGACTTTTGTTAACTATTGAAAAGTGGTTTTTGAATTTATTTCATGTCAAGTTTAATTTTTATTATCACCTCTATTCCAATATCTTAGCTAATTTTCTATGCTTTTGCTATATATGTTATCTTTATAGCCATTTTTTAAAATGATCCCTCTCTTGGTAAGACCGGACTCTGTCAAGATTGAGTTTTGTAACTTTTCAGATAAATCAAATGATTATTTTCATATTATATTATGTTTGTATAGTGTATTTATGTTAATTTATTTGCATATGTGCTATATTTTTCTCCCTTGTCAAGTCCTAATTCTTACCTAGTTATTAGTTTATCAAATTATACAGGTCATGTTCAGTGTTTGATGTCTCTTGGATGAGCACGTAGTGGACATAAGTGGTTGGTTAGTGCCTTAAATCAGGCCTATTCTATAATTTTTATTAGGCTTTGTTCACTATATAAAACCTCTTCACGAAATATTGGGGCATAAGAGATATATGGAGTTGTAGATTCAGTCTTTATTTGTCTAAGTAGTATTTTAGGAGCTCAAATAGACTGGATGAACAAAAAATATAGGTGTATCACTAATAGTAGATTATGATTTCCATTTTATTTTATTTCTCCCCCTTTTCATCCCAATAATCAATAATTTATTAGTCAGTGCATAGTAATACATCAAAGGAGCTAGCCTCACCAAAATCTAGAGGTCTAGTCTAAGTTCAAGTCTTACACATCTTTCATTCCAATGTTAGTCCAGGTGTGAAGGTTTCAGAGCCAAATCTACCAAGCCTTCAATTAGGGTGTTATCTATATAGCTAATAATTATTTTTAGACTTACATTTAAAAGTTAGTAAAATCAAACTTATATAATTTTATTTTTATATAAATATACATTGATCTAACTTTGATATTCTAATAATTTTTTTGGCTTATGCAAATATTTTAAGACATTTGTTTAATTTTCACATTATCACTTGCATAATATTATTTCCATGGATTTTTAATTTTCCATTTTTATCACATTTAATAATTTTAAGGGAAAAAATTATTTTTAAAATGATGAAATTTCTATTTGTAAAAGTCAACTACTATGTCAAATTATGACTATTACTAGTTTGAAAAAATATTTTAATGAAAAAATGGAAATTATGCAAACTAATATTGGTTCTCTCATTGTAAAAAATGCATCTATTGCACATGATAATACCTATAAACATGTTGATTTAAGATGTGTTTATTATTATCCTAACAAAACATTAGCTACACCATACTCATTATAAGCCCAGTTTATGCATTATGCAATTGACCAATTAGAACAAAGCAATCTTATTAAACACAAAATTGACATTGTTGAGCCTCTTTTGCTTAAAATTAATATGAATTATAGAGTTTTATTCTCAGGATAATTTGAACTCATATTTACCCCTTACTAAATTAATTTGTACAATAGGGATCCTCAATATCATATGACTTATTTTGATTATAATGTTTGTCATGCTCATTCTTTGGTTAAAAATGGTAAAACTTGTGAACATTGTGGTAAACATGAGAATATTATCATTAAATGTTTGAAATTCCATCTATGTAAATCTTGTGCTCAATCAAATAAGGATACTTTGAATTTTTGTTAATTCACTAAATCACCTACTTATAGATTAAAAGCAATGTATATTCCTAAATATAATACATCATAGAGAGACTTTTATGTGTCTTCATGTGACAAGTCTTCAATTTATTCATGTATAATGACTTTTTCAAGTGACACATCTTATTTATCTCCATTTTCATAAAATAAAATTTTTAATGCATTCCTTAATTTTATGTTGTAAATTAAATATGCTTTAATTTGAGCTCATTTTTATACTAACTTATTTTCATGAAGCATTTCGCAATTTTTGATGGAATTTGTATTTATATCCATTTTGTAGATAGAGATAGAGCTCTTGTCTGGATCAACAACAATTAAGTTTTTCAACAAAACTTTAAATAGTTCTAGATCATAAATCGAAGGTCCAATCCTTGTGAAAAAACCACAAGAAAAAATGAAAGTACCCAAGAATACAAAAAGGAAAATCCCAAGAAACACGTAAAATATAAACACCAACCACAAGCATAGACCAATATGGATTAACACACTGACTATATAAATAGGATACATGAAAATAAAGAAGGTCCAAGAGAAAATTACTTAGCAAAAACTTAGACAACAAACCAAAGAGCTCATCCTTTAGCTACCAACAAACATATGCTTCTACTAGAAAATAAAGATTCCATAGTCCATTATATTCCTTCATAGATGGAGTTATGGACCTCAGTTGTATCCTTTATACCTTTATTTTCCTACCCCTTTTCCTTTCATTATATAGTCAAGGGTGTTTAAAATGATAGGCTACTCAGAAATGGATAAAACCACTCTATTGGCAAGCTCTTATTCGAAACCTTCCCCATGCTCTACCCCATCATCAAAAATCTTAATCAATTTTGTAATCTATTATAGGAGGGGGATTGGTAACATGATCTATCCTAAATTCTTAATAACTCTTTCCCTTAAGGGAGAAGAGAGATGCCCTACTTACAAATCTGTCTACACTACTGATGCCTCTAAAACTTCCCCCTTTTTAGACCTATTATAACCTTGCTAAAAGTCTATTGTAGTTTGGGGCTCATTAGAAGGATGAATTTTATGAACTAAATCCTTATTTGGGCAACCAATCTTCCTAACCCATTTTTTCAAGAATAAATAATGAGATCCTTAAAAAAATATTAGAGCACAAAGAAAACTTGTGATCAACTTGATTATATTTGAAGCATCTAAAACGGAGGACTTAAAAATCAATAAACTACATCCACACATCATGGGAATAAGTAATATAAATAAAATAGTTCATAGGTTTAACTAAATATAAAAACATACACACCTTGACAAAGTTCAAATTTGCTCCTATGGAATCATGAATTTTTACAAAAATTCCCAACTTGATAACTAATTTATTGAAGAGATTATAATCCTTTAAGACTAAGGTAATATTGTAAAATATGACCCAAATAGAGGATTTGGATATCGTTTATGATTCTAGGTCAAAAAATGGAGTCCATGTATTTATAAAAGCCCTACTTGCCAAAGAATAATGGCCCATTTGTCCAAACAAAGTCCCTATCTTCAGAAGATTGAAACAAAAGCATAAAAAATCCATTTTTCAAGACCAAAAAAGAGGGAGATTTAAGTGTGGGCCAATTTTTTTGAGACCAATTTGAAATATAAAACAAAGAGGGTTACTTCCCTACACACCTACCAATCAAAACTCTTTACCCCCTTTCCACTTCCAGCAAAGAGAGTTCAGCATCAAAAATTTCAAATAATGGAGGAGATTTATAGAAGATTAACAGAATATCACCCAAAAAGGTCATTTCAAGGGTTTCATTCTGAGATGAATTTTCTTTAGCATTTACCTCCTCTACAGTCTTTTTAACCTCCTGTAAAAGCTTTTCTTTCTAAAACTAGCTTCTAGAAATTAGAACTAGATCTAAGACAATAAGGTTTCTAATAATGACTTCTTTACAGAAATCACTACAATAGTGAAATGGGTTCAAGGAATTATTATAGTTGAAAAACAAATCATCTTTTGGAGAAACCCTAGCCATAAAAAAGGAAATATCATTTGCAATATTCCTTAGAAAAAATCTTTTCTCTGACACTCCATTACCCACCACTGGCCTATCCAACTCCAAAATATCTTCAAAAGAAAAGTTATATTTGACATATTTGGATTAAGTAAACCCAAAGAAGTTTGTAACATTTTTTTTTTCATAACTTTTCCAAGATCCAAACTTACTTCACACCCTTACTCCTTCACAATTCTCCCAACACCACCATCATTCTAGGATCTAATCTTAGAAGGGACCTGTGCCCCTGTTCACCTCCTCCCCTGGCCTTATTGTGGCATATCGACTATTAATATCAGATTTGACATCCTTTAAGAATCAACCTTGAGGGTATATTCATCTCCCCCTACCTAAACTATATAGTCTATCACATCCTTACTATCATAAAAAAACCCCACTTTATCTTTCACCATTGTTATCTTCGACTGCATGCTCAGTCTAACCTTTTCCCTTTCTATTGTCATTATTGTCTACCCTCCTCCAATGTCACCATTGACATCTTCCATCCAATCATCATATTATGTTTTAATCATATTTTTCTCCATTTTTATTATTTAACATTTACTTATATTACATTATTTATATGTAGATCACTTTTTTATGACATATTATTTACTAAATATGAAGATTGGTGTTAGCTTATTTTTTGTAGGTTTTACATTGTTGATGATCATACTTTTGTAATTTTCTTGGAAATATTTTTTATACTTAATCACTTCTCTCAAAAACATTTTAGTTCCTCTTAAATTAAATTTACCTTAATGGGGAGTATTATGTAATGTCAACTCCCTTCCTTCTTTTTAGAAGGTTTTATCCATTTTTGTAAGCCCATATAAAGCTTAAGGAGGATTTTTGAAGATTCATTTTATTTGGGTTCATTTTATATTATTTTATCTTATCCTAAGGCTATCTTTTAGGTGTGAATTTATTTTTATAATAAGTTCACTTTATCTTGGATTTATGATGTGTCTCTCAACTCTTTTTTAATTTTATATGATTTTTGAAGTTATTTGCACAAGTAACTCCTCCACACACATGTCACACACTGCCTTTCACCTTTTAGATAATAGGACATTTGGCACACATTAAGGAGGCCTTATAAGGTTAAGATGTGATTTTCTAAACTCCCTAATCCTTCCTCTTTATCTATTAAAAGTTCCCCCTCCTATTTTATACACTTGAAGATCTCTCCTCTTATCTATTATGCTTGATCCTAAGCTTGTATTGTGAGGATAATTGTTGATAATCCTTCTTAATATTCACGTGGGTTTTTTTTTTAGATTAGTTTGTTTTCCCACTTTAAAACTTATTATATCTCTCACTTTTTTGGATTGGTTCTTTTGAGGTAACATTATTATTTTATGCCTTATATTTAATTACATAAGTAACTGCTCCACACACATGTCACATACTTCCCTTCACCTTTTAGAGAATAGTATATTTGTCACATACTAAAGATGAATTATAAGGTCATTATGATATTATTTTAACTCCCTCATCCTTATTTATCTATTTAAATATCCCTCTCCTCCTTTCTCCTACACTTAAATCTCTTTATTCATTGCTATTTTTAATCCTAATCTTGTATTATGAGGATAAATTTTGAAAATATTTATTAATATTCACATGGGTTTTCTTTAAATTAATTAAATTTATTAATTCAAAAATTCTTGTTTTTATCATTTTTATGGTTTGGTTATTTTGAGGTAACATTGTTGATTTACACATTATGTTTTAATGCATTCAATGTTATTTTCTATCATTATTGGTATAATTTCCTAATAGTGTCATTAATTTTAAAATAATTATGAATAATAAACATAAATATTCATCATTTATATTCAAATATATTGCTCTTTCAATGAATAAGTACTTTTGAAAAATTATATTTGACTATGAATTGACTATAAAAATAGAAATTGCAGAAATAAACTAGATAGATTGCATTGTATAAAAACATGAACATGATAAGTTTCAAAGAACCTATCATATGAATAAAATATTATATCCATTTGATTCCTACATAAATTTATTTATTATCTCTATAAATTATGAGTTGTGATGGAGTGGTAAATTATTTAATTTGGCTCATTTATTGTAAAACCTAGAATCCAATTTTCTTCTTAACCCTATTGGCCATTAATATCTAATTTACTTAATAAAATAATATGATAAACTAATGGTTGATATGTTACCATTTTTCAACCCATAAAACAAAAATGGGGACCTAGAGGCCACTATGTTCCCATTTGTTAATAAGAAATAAAGAAAAATAGGAAGTTATCAACAAACAGGTTCCCTTTGTTAAATAATATCTAATGAAGATATTTTATACCTTTCAAATTTTTCCTAGACACACTATTGGGGCATGTATTTGTTTCCTCTTTAAAATCACCAAAAAAATTGGAAACATAAAAGCCACCATAAATATGGGAATCTATCTTTTTATAACCATAAAATAAATATAGAAACCTAGCAGCCACTATAAAATATAATAACCGAACAGTTCCTTTAATTTTAAAAAAACATGAAAAATAAATAGTCACTAGATTCTAATTTTATCAAAAAACATATGCTAACATATAAATCTCTTATTATTGATTGGTACAAAAGAAGTAATCATGAAAATATATTCAATGATGTGTTACTTTTGTACATAGGAAGTAAACTTTAAAAAGAAGATTATGGGAATTATAAGTTGTTTATAAAACCAACCAACAACTCAAACACAAATAAAACTAAAAATCATAAAAAAAACCATTGGATAAATAATCCAACAAACCCACCTTTGATCCAAAGGGGTATAAAAGATTAATAAAATGGAATAAAGACTCTAAAGTCTTCAAAATATCTTTAATGTAACTTCAAGTGGTGCATTTTACCTTTGACACCAATCAAAAATTGATGTTGATCTATAAATAAGCTTTCCCTTATGATTTTGGGAAAAAAAATTCTGATGAGCACATTCAAATCCTTATCATCCCCTATGATCATCATACCATACTATAGTAGGACACAATCAAAGCCTATCTAAATACATTGATCCACATAAGGCTTCACCCATAATCCCATCAATGTGATCAATATGTACTATGTATGGCATACCTCCCTAATGTCCAAAAAGTGCTGACAATATTTGCTCAAAATTGAAGGTGATATCAACCCCTATCAACTTGTACTATCATTGATGACTGATCAAAGGCCAGCCAATGTTAAATATTCTCCCTTATCAGGTGAGAAATGAGAAGTAGTGCAACAATAGAAAAAAAACTAACACTATCTTATCCACATCATGAATATAAATTTAAGATAAAAATGAAATTGAAATTAAGAACATAAGCCAAAAAATATAATTAAAATAGATCCTATTCTTGAGCCTAGTATCTCACATAAGATAGTGAAACAGTGATCACTTCAAACATGCTATCAGGTTCATCGAGACCATAGACCTTAGCCATATAAGATGCCTCCAAATCATAAGATGTGTCATAATAATCATAATAATTATAGTAATTAGAAGATATACTTCTAGAATGATCCACATAATTTTCCCCATCTTTCTTTTTATGTGGAGAACAAGATCATCAAGAAGGACATACATCTATAAGATGTCCAATACGACCAAATTTGAAAAAAAAATGCTCTTTCCTATGCCAATGAAATCTATAAGAATATAAATCACTATAAGAACCGTAGGAGTGAGAATAATGCTTATGATAACATATGTTTTGGGAAGACCCTAGAGAGTTATAATGTGAATGTTGTGGAGACCGTCGAGAATGATGTGGAGAATGTCTCTGAGAGTGTTTTAGAGAATGCTTCTAAAACTATCATTACATATGGAAATCATATATATCATGGGACCTATTCTCTACATAATCAGCCTCTTTTATAGGTGTACTTATATTTTTTACAAATTGTCTCTCATATTGAGTCAACAACTCATGGATAGAGTCAAAGGTGGCACCATTAAGCTTGTCACTAAGTTTTAGAATTTAGAAAAAATTGATGTATGTAGAAATAATGCCATTAAATGTGATTTAAATTAGTATGTCATCATCAATTTTACCCCCTATAGTACCTAAATATATTTAGATACATCTTCATTATCAACCAATTTATTGTTTAAAAGCTTGACAAAAAGGGAAATGTACCTGTATGTAGGTTTCTTATCATAAAAAGATTTTAATTACTTCCAAACTTTCCATGAAAAAAATTTAACTACCTAAATATCTATAATAACCTATTAAGTGTAAAATTATTTCAAAAGTGCAAGTGCACACTTATCACATTTCTTGTATTCAACTAACTTCACAACTTTAGTTGGTGGCGTGGTTTATTTCTTTATGATTTCCCATAAATCATAAAAAAAAATTAAGGTTTTCTCCATGTTTCTAATCCATTATTTACAAATTTTAGGTTATAATTTACCATTTTCTAAGATCAAACTCACATTTTTTTTGTGATTTAAGAAAAGAGAAAAAAATTGAGGAATACTATTTGGGTTTGGCCTTTACCACCAAATAGATTATAATTTATGAAGAAACATGAGACTTCTCAAAATTATAACTCCTATTACACCATTATATCACTATTTTTATTGGAAATATGGTTGGATCCTTATAACTCCTTTACACCAAAAATAAGATTAAAATACTAAATTTGATCAATTTATTAAATTTCACCCAAAAAGGATTTTGAACCCTATACCTCTACTTTATCAAGTAATTATAGGAGAATTTTAATTATAACTCAATGTTTCTCAATTTAGAAAAAGGAAAAACAAAATTTTGATCATGTAAAAGATTTTACTTTACTCATCTTTGTTATTTGGAACCATAAATCTTTAAACAAAGAAAAG
>JARHVA010006674.1:522500-772500 GCA_037957365.1 Torreya grandis | reverse complement strand
TTAGGTCCAACCTACCCTACTAGCACCACTCTCTTTTACTTTTGCTCCTCAAATACCCTAAAAAACATGGAAGCTTCGGTTTTGGCATTGAAATCAATCAAAATAGGGAATATACAATGATCCAACATTTGGTCATAGAGGCATGGGATCCTTATAACAAGGTGATGGTCCACCCAAAAACTCACTACCTCTAATACACAAGGACATTAGCATAACATGAAGGACACTATCATGGTGCACTATTGACCAGAGCATCACACTACTATCTTGGAGGGTATATGACACCTATTTATTATTTTTGACACATTTCACTATTCCTTCACCAATTTCCATCTTATCAATTATTTGTCTCAAATATTTTTCTAGCTAAGTACACCTTTTCTACTTCATTTCTATTCATAAAATAATCAGATAAATCAATTGTTTTAAAAATTAGTGTTTTTTGATATTTCTATATTTATTCCATGATTTATTATTCCAAAACTTTATTAACTTAAGGTTTTACATTCCAAAACTCCCTTAAAATTTAAATCATTTGGTGAACCTAACTTACTTCAAATAAATCCTAAACCTAGCCATAGATGATCTTAGGGTTTATATCCTTATTTTTATTGTTTCCATTTGTTATGTTAAACTTTTTATATTTCATAGATTATATTTTAGAAATAATATTTCATTCTGTTTATTATATGCCATCGAAAAATGTTATATCTCTTCATTTAAGAAGTGTTAGGTTCAGTTGTAATCCTATCGAGTATAACCATATTTCTTCCATTAAAGCTTATACCAAAGATAAAATACAAGTTATAAACCCCCTAATTTATCCTTCACATCTTTATTATGTGTAATTTAATGATAATACATCAAAACATGAGAAATACAATCAATATTTTGATGATACACAAGATGGGACTCAAGACAGACTCTCCCCCTCCATGTTAAAAATATTATAATTAATAGAAATGATGTCTTACAAATTTTCATAGGTAGACTTTGGGAACAACCCCATGATCATACACATATTTTTAAAGCTATATTGGAAATAAAAAATGCATCATTTTGTCAGTCATCCAACCCAACATATGTTAATATTGTTACACCTACTATGGAGGCAACTTAGATTCTACAACAACATGATACAACTATCCAACTCTCACTAGTGGAAAAACCTCTTGTGACTAGTACACATCCCTCTTATTCAAATGTATAATCCATTAGGCAAGAGATCCATTATTTATAGTCTAAGGTGTTACATATTTAGTAGGGTGATACTAAAACATCTCATGCCTTGGACTCTCATTTTATCCTACATACACCTTTGTCATAGCATATAATGGTAACTCCTTTTCTATCCATATTTGTGGTACCTTAGATTACTATATATGATGTTAAGGGCGAACCATATCATCATCTATGTGTTTTTCAGATAGCATGTTTGGAATACATGTCTAATGATTAGATCTCAATGAATTTGTTCCCTCATAGTTTAACATACTATACATTAAAATGGTTGTATGATATTCCTAATCAGTCTATCAAAACATTTAATCGAATTGTAGATATGTTTCTAGCATACTTTTCAATAAATATCTGTGATAAGGTAACATACTCTCAAGTCACACAACTCAAGCAAAAAACCAATGAGCCAATAGTTAAATATGTCTTGTGATATAAAACTATATTAGCAATAATGAATAACCCCATGGAAGATAGATAACTCCAAGACATATTAAATTAGAGTTTATTACCAACATTTCATGAATATATCTTATTCAAAAAAATTCCATCATTCATAGATCTATGCCATATAGTGAAATAATGGTAAGTCAAGCTTTTCTCCATGTGAAAGTTAAAGTACATAATTGGATATTATTCAACCACTAAAATTTCAATTAAGCCATAAATAAAGTGAGGCCCAATGAAAACAAGAATAAGATAAATACAATAGTTAATGTAGCCTCAAATCCATCTCTTTGCATGGTTTTACTAGCTCTTCCAAGGAGACCTTTCATAAATATTCTTAAATCATCAACATGTGTTCTCCAACAACCCTTGGAATGAAACATCATATCTTTCCCTTCCATAAAAGATGTTGATACGAATAGGACTATTCTAGATAACTATGATTCCAATGCATTTGTGATTATCACATGCCCCTCAACCACATTACAAATAGATGAATTAGATTATAACATAAGATCTAAGATTTGATAGAAGTTAACATCATTGATGTGAGCACTCTTATAGAGGCACAAATAGCACAACCAATGGAAGTAAAATAATGAAAAAAAAATTGATCCATTTCTAAAGCATATGGATAATGAGATAGTAGGCACCTTTTCTATTTATTATACTTATCAGGCATATCCACCACCAACATTCTACCATACTCATACAATAGACACACACCCTCTAAATAATAGCATTGGTTTATATCATACTATACTATTAGCTAGGCCTATTATAACTTTATCAAAACAAGAGATCATCAACAATGACTAAGATTTATATGCACTCTTTGTATGATCTTATATTTATCATCATCATATTTAGAGTGTCATGGTTGACAATGGTTCAAACATAAATATGTGTTTTATTACACTTCTAAATATCCTAGGATATTTAAATAAAGATAATTCTTAGACAAATATAGTTGTCCATGGCTTCAATGTCCATGTTCAGAGTTCCATCAAGGAGATATTAGTTTCATTACATGTTGGGCCCACACATGTGGCCACCAAATTCTAGTTTCATTATATGTTGATCCCACACATGTGGCCACTAAATTCTTACTTTTAAGTAACACCAACATATTTTGATATGTTATTAGGTAGGCCTTGGATACAGTATCTTTGATCCATTCCATCAAGCATACATAAATGTCTTAAGTATATACATGTTAATCATTTGCTTACAATTCAATGCCTTCCATATGAGTATCCTTTACCTATTCCATAGTTAATTGCATAGTAACCACCAGTCACTGGTCCACACATAGCTTCCATTAACACACCTTTGATATAAGTTAATACAATAGTGCATGTGAGGTGTAATCCTTTAGCATTACCATGTACACATACTCTCCTATAGATATCTTTATTAGAGATACCCCTGCCTTAGATACACCGTGTGGATTCTAGAGAGCCTCTCTCTACCCCATTACCATATAGATCAATGTTAAAACATATAAAACCCATGAAATTTATATATTTTTATAACAAATAGGTCCTCGATAACCATAAATTTCATAATAATGATTAGTTATCTCCATATATTTATAGCCCCACTCTATAGGTAGTTTTAGTTATAGATTACTCAGTTTCTCTAGTTCATAAATCTTAGATACCTCCTCAAAGAACACACAATACTCTTCCTTTATTTGATATAGGACACCTTGATAGTGAGTCTCTTTTGAGACTAATTAGCTAGTATGTTCCTCTCTCCTTGTACATATCTTATACTTAGAAAACACAAACATAATATAATATGTTTAAAAATACAAAATTATTTAAATATTGTTCAAAAATACAAATTTTAAATTGTATACATTTCCATGTTTATATTCCTTTTATTTATTAGATATTACTTATGATATCTTTGATAGTATAGGTAATTTTATCAGACATACATGCTTCACTTATTCCTTTGAGTGTCTATAGATTACTACAGGACTTATATCCTCCACACAAATTTAGATTTACTAATATTTACCCACTTGGGGCACATACAAAGATACATAGTTTTAGTGGTCATATATTCTCCTATTGGGAGAATTATACTACACAAATTTTAATTTTATAGGTTATAGCATTCTATACTACACTAATTTTTTATTGACTAATACTACTATAGATTCAACTTATGTACATCTTTGATCTTATACAAATTTTTACCACATGTTCATGCACACTTTCAATTCTAGATTTCATAGTTTAGATTTTATTGTATTTTTTCTTCTACATCTATTCAAGGGCATTATTGTTCAGTTATAATCCACTTCCTTTCACTATATGTATTCTTTAGAGATACACCCATGTCCTTGTGTGTGCCTTCTTGATGGTGTATACAGACATTTGAACATGTCTTTACATGTGGCTCTAAGGCAATCTTGTTTGCTCTTTACTTATGTGGGCATTTAAACATGTCCTTATATGCATGTTATCTCTTTGAATTAGTTACATATGTCCATATCCCTTATATTTTTCCCCTTGGTGTACATTAGATGCCTCATTTTTTTCTATGTATGATTTCATGGATGTGTCATGGTAATAACACTTATCTCTTTCTTGTTAGATTCACATCCATTTTGTGATGCCATGAGGGACCTCATAAATCTCCCCTTCCTTCTTGGGTGCTTAAATGGAAATCATTCCCCATCCCCCCAAGTAGTTTACAAAGATTAAATTCAAATTTTTTGTTCATATACATGCTTACATTGTTTTATCTATCTTGATAACCATGTGAATGATATATATAACATACATCATACATTACCAACTTATGCTCAAAATATTTTTCATTTTGATGTCATGTATACACATTATATTGGTATATAACATAAATATCACATGTTTTTAATTTAATAGACATGATGCATATATTTTATTTTGAAGATAATTCTTAAAGAGATTCAACAACTCCCCTCAAAAGAGGAGGCATTCATAGGGGTTTGTCATAGATATCAAGCCATCTTATTGTAATCAAAACATAGTTTTAAACATAAAGATATATTATAAAGCCTAAACTTAGGAAAATATAATGAAAATTAATCACAACCAGATCAGTCATAGTTTTACATAAAAAAACAAATTTGATCAATAGTACAACATAAACGACACTAGTGTAGTGTGATATTGACCAAGATATTGTGCTACTATCCTTTATCCCCCAAAATAGAAAATTCTATAACTTTTAGAAAGGTAAAGTAGTGACATTTTAGATTCACATAGTCTCAGTCATAGATTATCAGATAGATTTAGTATATACTTAGTTTTTACATAGATTACATGGGTTTTCTTAGATTGGTGGCATAATGCAACGCATGATCACTCTTGTTTATATTTCATATACATAGACATAGATTATTATGGCTCAGTCTAGAATCCAAATACATACATATCAAAGTTAGGGACATTTACATAGCACATTATTCCCATATGTTTAGTTTGGCACCAATATTATTAGATGGAATGATAATTCCATTTCATTCTCCATATTATATACTCTAGACACCATATTCACAAGTTATATACCAATTTTATACTAGATTTATGCCTTATTCCATCTAAATCAATTTGCATTCCTGAGTGGCCCTTGAGCCATTTTATATTTTAGAGTTACTGAGTGGCCCCTAAGCCATTTCACATTTTAGAGTTTTTAAATGGCCTCAAATCCATCTTACATAGTTTTAGTTACATCACATATTTTTAGTTTTAGATGAATCTACTACATATAGGTAGGCAATGATGGAGTCATAACCTACTTGATTTATTTAGTCATCTACATGAGAGGGTTGGATAACTCATCAATCCAATCCAAGATATTCACAAGTTATGGTCCACCAAGTAAGAGTGGATAATGATGGAGTTAAGGCTAGTGTAAGTTATTGAGCCACCCACACATGAGGATTTAGTAAACCATTAGCTCAATATAAGTTATTCAATATTTGATCACCATGTACATGCACACATAGGATGTCACTAGGTTTTTTCTATGTTTTATTATTTTTCAAAATAATGGAGTTTTATTCCTAATTAAATAAACATATATGAGTAGGGTAGATCAATAAATAATGTGAAATAATTAATCCACTAATTTTTATAAATAGATTATATTTTTACCTTTTCTAAAAATATTAGTAATAGAGATAAAATCAAACTTAGCTAAAAACTCACTGAGATAGATGTTGCAGGGTCTAGAAATTTCTATGCAAGCTTGGGAGACTATCAAAAATAGGATCTTGGAGTTTATTTCTAGATTGGATAGGAGTTATGAAGGTAGGACACCATATTATTTGATGTTATAGTTATCATCTAGAGCTATTGTCTAGGTCATCTAATTTTTCTATGTTCTACTTGGTAGTTTTATATTACCCTATCAATGAAATCTCAAATCCCAAAAGTTTTTAAAGCTCATTATGAATCTATTTTAATCTTAGAATACCTTATGATCTCTTTGTGATTGAATTTCAATGATAACTTGGGAAAGAGAGAGAAAGGGGTTACTATGTAAAGAATATGTTGGATGCATTTCACACCCCATATGTCGGCATGCAGCCTACATACCAATACTCTAAGGAAGGATCAAGCTAATGTAGTTATCCCATTAAATTTATTTACATAATTTTGTATCAAAATGTAATTAGATGTAAAATTGGATGTACTTGGAATGACTAGGGACTATGTAAAGGTTTGAATAAGCTTGAAATATTGTTGGATGGTTTTATGTAGAGAATAGGGGAATGTATTTGAATGTACTTACTTGTATTCTTGATTCTCTCTTGTAAATGAGTGTCAACCCTTCTAAATGGAATTTTGACGGCATTTTTTATGGAAATTAATGATCATAGGTTAAATAATTCATATTAGGTTGACATGAATTATGATAAGGATTCAGGAAAATATAACCATTAAGACCAAAAGTACACATGGACAATAGCACCAAAAATAGGATACCCTAGGTTTTAGTGCTCCTATCCAAGTTGGGTACTATTATCTAAAGGGAATGAGAACTAGGGAGATAGACCTAGGCCTAAAAGAGTTTCTTGGTTCTGTAAGGGTTAAGTACAGAAGGTTTTGGATGATTAAGAATCAATGACAGGAAATCCTAAAAGGGTTATGCAAGTAAATAGGAGGACATATGGATTAGGTGTCTTTATCCATACTCAATTAACCAAATTTCACATATCTTATGATTAAATTTTCCCTCCCTTTATTCTAGTGATGTAGCAAAGTGAAATACTAGGATAAAGGAAAAAAATTGAAAATGTACCTAAACTTACCTTCAAAGGTGAAGCCCATGAAGCTTGTGTGATGTTGAGTAATGATGCATAGTGCACAAAGATCACATTTTGCATGTGTGAATCTACTAAATAAAAAAAGAGAGCAGATTAGTTCTTATTATATGTGATATAAAACAAGACCATAAAAAAATTGAATAAGAGAAAAAGGAAGAGAAAGGAATGAATAAACCTCATTAGGTATGCAAACCAATACAAAACCTATTGTGATCCTGAGTAAGGTTGAGTAATTCTATATTGTGTTAGATTATGATGTAATAAAAATTATATTGTAAATGAAGCTGAGTGCTCAATTCCATAAAAAATGGCTCAAGAATACAGAGGCTAGCTAGTCCTTTGCCTGCATCATTGCCCTCTGAAGTGAATCTATGAAGTGATATCGATATAGAATAGATGTCATATGAGATGGCTCATAGAGCCCATGAATGTTCTAAAAATATGACAATGTGGCATACATAGTTGAATGTATGCTAGAAACTAGGATACTCTTAGCCATTTTGAAAGATGGAGATTATGCCTATATGAAAGCCACTCAAAAATTAATGCACTAGGATCATGTGAAAGCTAACTCAAGAAATTATGTACTCAAGAATTTAAACTTGTATGAAAGTTGAACTTGAAAAATATGCCAACCACCTATAGATGGAGTAAGGCATACAACTTTTGAGAATACCTAGGTAATAAATTAAACTTAGAAACATAAGAAGACTAATCTACTAGACACATTACTCACAATCATTGGCATCTATAACATGGATTATAATTTAGAATTTATGTCAAATACCTAGTCTAAAACTAGAAGTGAGAGCCATCATGCCATGCATGATAACCCCTATATATGGATTCCCTAAGAAAATGATACTAAAACTACTGATTCTAATTGATCTAAATGTTTAAAAACTATAGATGAGCTAAATTTTTTGCCTGTTACTAGAAAACTTGGGTGTCTTTTTACCTAGACAAGAGTGCCAAAATGAGGACACCCTTGTGTTTGGCACTAGTGTCCATTTTTAGTGTTATTGTTCTATGCTAAAACTAGTTATTGATCTAGAATTTTCACTATTTTCTATTCTATTCTGATTGGTTTAACCTCTACATTCTAAACTGGGTGATCTGAATGTTGTTGTTTTGAATACTAGGATCTTTGATCTCTATGATAAAACCCTTATTTGTTTCCCCCTCTTCTAAGGGTAGGAATGATTGAACCTAAATTGACTACCCTGAAAAGAAAAGAGTCTCGAAAGTGTGTTATGCTTCATAGATATGTGATATATCAATGATATTTTAATAAGATATCTCTAGATATAAAAAATTTTGTATTGAGATATTGTTAGATCAATAGGGGTATGCCTAGATAAATATAACAATGAAAAATCATGTACAATGTATTTAACTAGAACTAAAAATGTTAGATGTTATTTGTTAGTTGGAGGGATGGAGCATGATGTCCATCATGACATTCGAGAAAGTAAGGTAAATGTATGATATGGATCATGACATTGTAAAAAAGAACAAGAAATCAAGAAACAAGCATACAAAGCAAGAAAAAAGAAGAAAGAAGCACACAAGATTGGCTAAGGTTCCATGTAAATAAGGGACATGGGCACATGTCACTCAAACTAGAAATCAAGCATACAAGGCATGTTTAAATGCCACATACACATACAATTTGAAATAAGTAAAGATTGGCATGAGGGCCATAGGTACATAAAAAAGTACAAATAAAGTACATTAGCAAAATTTCTTAAGGCACACACATGAATATAAGCAAAGGACATTGGCAAATGTCTTAAGGCACACATAAGAAACAAAAATAGAACTAGAAATGCAATCACATATAGATACAAAAAGAAAGAAAGGAAAGCATGTAAAATTTGGAAAGGTACAATCACATCTAACTAATCAAATCAATAGTGAAAGTATGCAAGACACATTTAGTATAAGACTAGGTATATGCTAGAAAATACACAAGTGTAAGATACTAGTGAGTGTCAATGTGGTAATCTATGTAATCTAGTATGTAATGTATGTCAAAATGATAACTAGAGTGTGTGGTGTAAGAATGACATAACCTAGATGGTGTAGTCTTGTATAAGATGCCCCAGTCATGTATAATATGCACCCAATGGGAAGATGTATCGATGTGTATTTTAAATGTAGAAGTAGGATGCCCCTTTAATGGGTAGAATAAAGCAATCAAGGAACTGGAAGTCACTTCACACACTCAAAGAAGATCAAGTGAAGCATGAAAATGTATATAATCGATAAACAATAACATAGAACAATAAATGTAAGTCTAACATAATAGTATAAATGTGAAACATGGATGATGTATACAATTTAAATGTTTTTGGTGTTTTTGAATTATTAGAATGTTTTCATATTTTGAAATTTTTTATTTTTTTGGTTTTTTATATAAGTTTTGTATAATAAATAAAAAGAGAATATGTACAAGTAGGTTAGGATATGATGATACTAACTAATGAGTCTCATATGAGACTCCCTATCATGGTATCTTGTATCAAGGAGTGGAATCATGTGTGAATGTGAAGCCAATGAAAATTTTGAGGCTGTGGCTTTGAAATCCATATATGTTTTAGATTCTCTAAAATATATAAATTAGAAACCAACTTTGGGGTCCCACTATAACTTTGAGAAGTGGATGTAATTATAGGGATCTTACACCATCTAGAAGTAGGACAAGCTATCTGAACATGTGATTTATGTGTAGACTCATGAGATTTCAATAAAACTACTCTGGGTGTGAAAAATATAGCTAGAAGCTATCTTGAATACTAAATCTATGGAGGTGTATGAACCCTCTATACTAGAGATGGATGCCTTAATTGTGTTTTAATCTATACTAGAGGAAGAACTATAACTAATGGGGAAAATAAAACTAGTGAAGAAGCTAGAACTGGTGACTACAAATAAGATGGATCTAAAGTGGGGAGTGGTAACTCATATAAAACTCCACCAATTATAATAACTTGATTATAATGAATGAATTTAACATATCTATGAAATGTATATGGTACTGCTCAATTTTCTTACATCTATGGGTGACCAAGTAACATATCAAAAAATCTTGCACTAGGAACTATAGTGAAATGTATGGTCACATGTGCTAGACCAATCTATAAAGGAAGTACAATCTCACCCAATTAACTATATATATGCCCTTTGAATCCTCTAATCATTGCATCTGTTAGGGTGATCTCTTGATCTGAATAGTCCTAAAAGTTGTAATAATGTAATGGTGCACATGCTGACACTATAACCATTATCAATGAGAACATTATGAATGCATTAATTGTGAATATGTGTTATGATAAAGATTTCATTATAATCTAAATTATCTTCCATAATATCTTGATATGAGAAGGATATTGAAGGTTTAGATGGAACTTTGGACTCATACACACTGATCATACCACTTAAAAGATGTGACCCAATTGAAGGTGTCTGGTATGTAATTGGTGGTGGATTTGCATGATATGCATGGTGAACTCTTGATGTGTCCCCTATATCCTATTTTTTTTGTTATGGAAATGGATCTAAGAATATTTTCAAAGCTTTACCATGTGTGGGTTTTACTTATAGAGTCTTAACTAAAGTGCCAAGTTTAAATAGGTTGTCATCTATCAAATCCTATATCTTATATCTAAAACTAATACATCGATTTGTAGTGTGGCCTAGTACCTTG
Source organism: Torreya grandis (assembly GCA_037957365.1). NCBI lineage: Eukaryota > Viridiplantae > Streptophyta > Pinopsida > Cupressales > Taxaceae > Torreya > Torreya grandis. The sequence goes on along the minus strand of JARHVA010006674.1, from coordinate 761,776 downwards.
TGGTAACCAAAAAATGCCTATTGATCATATCCCTTTGGAAGAGGTTTTGTTGGATCAACTTATTTAATATGAAGGAGAGATATGATATTACAATATAAAAAGCTACTTTAAAACCCTAGCTGAAGGAATTGGAAGATGTGAGAAAGTACACAGAGGGGGTGTTGATAAAACTATATGCTAAGGAGGCTCTATAATTGTATTTACTATAGGTTGATTCTAACTTTTTGTATCATTTAACTTGACCTTGTATGAGACTTTTTTTATTCTTATTAGTTATGTCTGGAATGTTGGTATATTTGAGTTTGCCCATTGAAATGAGTTTCACTTCTCTTTGCTTTAGTGTATGACACAATTTAGTAAAGGAAGAGAATAACTTGAACATAATTGATTTATGAAGTGTTGGTAGAAGACTCTATTTGAAGAGGTCTTGTAACTCATAATCTACCATGGGACTAGTCATCTTAGCCAAGATGGTCTTATACCAAAGAACATAGTCTATGAGATGCTCATTTGGTCATTGTTTCCACTGATCAATTTGGGCATATGAAACCTTATCACCAATGTTAATGTTGAAGTGTGATAAGAACATGTTATGTAAAGTATTTATTGCATGAACCAACTAATTTAGTAGAATATAGAACCATTATAAATGATAATCATTTATGCTTCATGAAAATAGCTTGGTAAGTAGCCAGTCATTTGGTACATAATCCAAACATACTACATGAAAACCTCTCAAATGTGTCTCTAGGTCACCCTTGCCATTATAAAGAGTAAGCTTAGGCTAAACAAAACCTTGTGGCAAGGGTGTAGAAGCAATGTGACATGCCAATGGTGTATGTAGAAGAGTAAAACAATTTAAAGCTTGTGTAGGTCTAGTGGTACCTTGATCAAGATGTAGCACCTTAAATTGATCTTATCTCTTACACAAGGGAAACCACATTAGGAGATATGGATGCACTAGCTGTAACTGGTGGTATAGAAGAAGGTTGGGCTACTATAAGGGGTTGTAGAAACATAGTTGCCCCCGTAGTGTCATTTGCAATAGGTGGATCTTTGGTTTGAGAAGATTAACCATTGTTCACTTTTTTTTTCCTCTTGTAGAATTCTAAGGATATCGTCTTACATATTTGGATGTTTTGTTAAGATTTCTTGAAGTTCTCTTTTATCAATTTCATCAAAATTAGTATATTGGGCCATTGTGAAATTAGGAAAACAATTTATAATGTGTTTGATTTTTTTTTAAAATCTTTAATAGGCAATGTGATAGAAAAGGAAAATATTGAATATAAGAAACATAAAGTCATAAAAATAGTTAATTGGATTTTTTGCAAAAAGGATATGGAGCTCCCAAACATTTAAGGTGATAATATAGGCAACTAGGGATTTTTGAATGAATTTTTGAAAAATACTATGAATTTTTGAAATTGAAAATGAACTTTTGATCTAAGCATGCAATATAAAATTTAGAAAATGGTTGCAAAAATAGTGAAAAATAACTAGTAGCTAGTTGATGCAACTAAGATGTTTGAATGATTTTATTTTATTTTAATTGATATGATAATTTAAAAATTTTGATATGAATTTGTAGAAAATTTGTATAATTTTTATTGAAAAATTTATGAAAAATCATAAAATATTTCTAAATTTAGCATTATATTTTTCCTAGTGTTTGGAAAGTGCTTTTATGCAAAAAGGACCTAGTTTGTGCAAACTAGGGTTTTAAAAAAATATATGATAATTTTGAAATTAATTTATAGATTTATGATTTTTAAATATAGGAAAAATCAATAAATTATGGAAAAAAATTAGAAATAATTTACCTAATGTTTCTAAGGCTTTTATGTGAAAATTCCAAGTTAGTTGGCTTCACCAAATGTTTTTATTATTTTTCAAAATAATGGAGCTTTATTCCTAGTTAAATAAATAGATATAAGTAGGTTAAATCAATACATAATGTGAAATAATTAATCCACTAATTTGTGTAAATAGATTTTATTTTTACCTTTTCAAAAAAAAAATAATAATAGAGAGAAAATCAAACTTAGCTAGAAACTAACTGATACAGATGTTACAAGGTTTGGAAATTTTTGTGTAAGATTGGGAAACTATTGTAGATAAGATCCTAGAGTTCATTTATGGATTGGATAGAAGAATTGAAAGTGGGACACCCTACTGTTTAGTGTTATAGTCCTTTTCTAGTGCTACTATCTAGGTGATCTGAGTTTTCTAGGTTCTATTTGGTAGGTTTATATTACCCTGTCAATGAAATGTTGAAGCCTAGAAGTTTATGAAGCTCATTGTCATCTATTTTAATCTTTAAAATCCCTAGGATCTCTTTTTTCTTGAATTTAAATGATAATTTGGGAAAGAGAGAGAAATGGGTTAGTGTGTAAAATATACCTTGGATGAACTTCACACCTCGTGTATGGGCACACTACCTACATACCAATACTCTGAGGAGGGATCAAGCTAATGTAGTTCTCCCATTTAAGTGATTGATGCAATTGTGTATGAAAATGCAATTAGCTATGAAACTGGGTGTGCTTAGAAGGACTAGGGACTGGTGTAAAGGTTTAAATAGGCTTGAAATATTATTGGATGGTTATATGTAGATAATAGGGAAAAGTGATTTAATGTACTTGCTTGTATTCTTGATTCTCTTGTAAATAAGTGCCAACTCTTCTAAATGGACTTTCAATGGCATTTTATAGGGAAATTAATGATCATGGGTTAAATGAATTCATGTTAGGCTGACATGAATTAGGACAAAGATTTGGGAAAATATGACTATTAGGACCAAAATTACACTTGGACAATATCACTAAAAGTAGGACACCTTGGGTTTCAACACTCTTGTCTAATTTGGGCATTGTTGTCTAGAGGGAATGAGACATAGGGGGATGGATCTAGGCCTAAAAGAGTTACCTAGGTTTGTAAGGGTTAAGTCTAGAAGGCTATGGATGACTGATAATTAGTGAAAGAAAACCCTAAAAGGGTTGTCCAAGTAAGTAGGATGACCTATCGATTATGTGTCTTTAGCCATACTCAAATAACCAAATTTCACATTTTATATGACTACACATTGGTTCACTTACCCAATGAGGTGTACTCACTTTTTCCTCTTTACCTCAACTCTTTAATCAATTTTTTCTTTAATTTTTATGTTTCTTAGGTAATGACTAATACATTTAGGTTTCATTTCCAAGACATGAAATGGATCACACTTCACATATTCAAACCTAGATTCATGGGATTTGCCTCATAGGTATGTCTAGGTACATTTTCTTTTCCTTTATCTTAGTCATTTCACTTTGTTTCATTTTTAAAATAAGGGGGGGGATATATCCATATAAAATTTCATTTTAGTGAAATGAGTGTCATTTGATACCACCTTATCCTTAGCTTAGTCTTGGACCTATTTTAGGGCCTCTTTTGATCAATTTCCAACTTTTGTGCGAGTCCAACCCATTCTTAGATATACCAAAAGTAGTATTGATATTTCACTTAGGTCTTTAGGTCCCCTTTTCACCTATTCCTATCACCTAGATATTAACATGAACTTTTATACTATAACACATTGTGTTATTGGAAAAAGGGCAATGCTAATGTCCTCTTACTCTTTTCACCCCCAACTGATATATTTTCATTTCTCAAAGCACCCTAGGGTCAACATAGACCTTTTTCATGTATAGAAAAGTACCAACATGCTATATATAGACAAATTTCATTCATTTATCCACTATATGGAAATCAAATTAAAATATTCAAATATAGTTGTTCAAATCAAGGTAATTAATCCCTATTCTAGCCTACTTCTACATACACCCATCTATATCAACCTATAGATTATAATACTTAAATTTATATCTCAAGCATCACTCAAAAAACTCAAACCATAACTTATACTATCATTCACTTTCACTTGCACCAACACTTAGATTCATAGAACTACATCATGCTCAATCCCCTTTCAAAATATTGGTATGTAGGCAATGCTCAAAACATGGGCTGTTGAGTTCATATATAAAATACCATTTCAATCCCATATATTTTACTTGTGCTCCTAAAATATAACAAAAAAAATGGAGGCTTAGAGTTTGGAATTGACAATTAAAACAAGAAATATATAATAATCTAGCATTAGATCACATAGGCATAGGCTTCTTAAAACTAGTTGAAGGCCCACAAATAAAATAATTATCTCTATTACACAAGGAAATTGTCATGACACAAAATACACTAGAATAGTGTTTTATTTAACAAAGGACTATGATATTATCTAGCAGGGTTTCTAACACCTAGTTCTTATTGAAACACCTTGCACTATTCCTACACTAGTTTCTAACCTATCACTTGTCTGTCTCAATTAGTTTTCCAACTAAGTACACATTTTATAGTTCATTTGTATTTATATAATAATTATATAAATCAATTTTTTTTAAAATTTATGGTTTTTAATATTTCCATATTTATACCCTAATTTATTAATCTGGCAATTTAACAACCTAAGGTTTTACATTCCAAATCTCCATTAAAATTTAAATCAAGGAGAGTCAATAAAACTAGAAAAAAGAATATTTATAAAAGGTGGAGGTAAATATATAGATGGAATATATACATTGGTAATATATGAAAGAAAAGAAGAGACTACCTCATTTATGTTTTATATTTTCTCTTCTATGAGGAATTGTTGATTTAAAGTATCAATCAAAGTTTTCTCTTCTTGTAGGCCTTCCAAGATCATAAATTTAATCCTTTCAAACTCTAATTACTCATCATATAGGCTACCTCTTCACTTATTATAGGTCATAACCCATTCATTGTGTCACTTCTTCACCTTTAGCAGTTGAATATTAGACTAAAGATATTATGTGTCTAGTCTTCTCTTCTTTTATTTCCTCTTCATATAGGGATTCCTCTATGGTGGTGAGACCAAAATATTATATTTATTATAATTATTTACCATTAAATTAGGTGGAAGGACCCTTATATTCCCTTTTTCAAGTGAACATAGGAGTGGAAGGTAAGGGAGATTGTGAAATAACTTAAGGAGATTTAGTAGTGGAAAGCATCATTGTAGGTGGTGGTGAAGGAATTGTTGGTGGGGTAATAGTGATGGAAATAAGGGTGAATGGAGAAAGGTATGGAATGGTAGGGAGTGGTTTAGGATATTCCTCCTCATTTATGGTAGTGGATGGAAGTAGACATACTAAGGATGCCTAAGGAGAAGAAGGAGAAACTATAATATACAAGAAATAATCCTATAAAAACATGGGAAGACTAATCAAGGTGATTTTTGTAAGTGGTTATAGATTTATCACTAAAAATGTGCTCTTATGTTGGTCTAGAGGATATGTATTCTTATCATTTATAGTGTCTATTCCCAAAGTTTTAGTATAAGTATCTAGAGGTGTAGAGGGTAGTTGAGGATCAATTAGACCTCTTATAATTTCCATCCTTATTTAGGGGTTAGACTTCCTCTAGCTACTAGAATCTCACTCTTATAAATTTATATATTATCTTATAAGAAAGGTAGGTTAGTCTTGACCTTCTAAATCTTATGATTGAGTGAGAGGCCACTGATGGCTCCATGCTCTTTGTTCTTTTCATTTCATCTCCTTAGCTTGTTATTTGGTAATATCAATATTATATTGAATATTTTCAATAAATATCATAGATATCTATTTATCTTCCTAGTCCATACCTCAGTATCATCTAATTCATTCATAAAAATAACATCATTATCATATTATAGGTGACCATATGAAATGTTCACCTTCTTATTATCCTTAAGGTACTTCAGATATGTCTTGATTTTATTCTTGGGGTCATATTCCCTCAATTGGGCCACCTTTAAATTATAGTGGGATCTGAATTTCCCATCCTATTTTAAATGTGTCTTGTTCATGCCTCTAAATTTATTACAGGTGCCCTTAGTGTTCAATGAACACTTCTCATTTTAGAATCTTAATAATTTAGAGCATGATTAGTAGGTTTTGGCAAACCATATTACCTATGGTGAAATAGCGATAGAGTAAGGTTTAACTATTTCAAAAAAATTATATGAATTGATGGTTGGGAGACACCATGGTCCAAATATTTACAAAGTGAGAGTATCTTTGCTATTACCAATGAATTATGATCAAATTTTAAACTAGAGACTAATCTAAATGGATATTCATAATGGAATTTAAACTAGAGTGATCTAGTTTAAAAATAAGAAAAAGGGAAGGGTAAGGAAGAAAGATAATAAGTGATTGTTTATCTTAGCCTCAAACATTATAACAAAGTTTCAATTACAACTGAGTATGCATTTAACTAGTATATAGTGAACAATAACATAAGCTCAAATCTCACTACACACTAGGTAAACCTCTAAGGATGATATAAAGAAGTATAAGTAAGAACTAAATTTACTTTAAAGATTTTATATCACACTCAAATAGTATTTTCACATCTTAATGTAGAGAAAAAATAAAATGAAAAAAAATTTAAGATCATTCAACTAATCTATCATAAGCACAAATTAGCAACCCTGAAACTAAAGATGCAACTAAGAATTCATAGAAATCATTCAAATTAAAAACTAATAAATAAAAATGGAGAGAAAATACATATAATAATTAACACAAATAAACTTGGACAATCTTTACATAATTTCTTGATTGTATTAACTGCTCAAAGTATGCAAATTTTGCTCAAAATTCTCTCCCTTTACAAAATGGTAGAAATGTATTTTATAGGAAGAAAAGGTATTATACTAGTCAGTTATAAGATATAAATGTACAAAAATTAAGGACAACTATCCTTTAACTACAAATTTCTAGAAAACACTTACTTTTTAAAAATAGATTAACCTAAAGGTGAATATGCTAACAAACTAGCATATGCCTTTATAATAGAATATTCCATTTTCAAACTATTACAATGCTTTTATAAAATATAATAGTAAATAATTGGTGGGCCCTACACTTGAGAAATTACTTGTTGCTATTGAAGTATAATCATGGCCTTTTGATGTTGTTCATTAACTAGCTCCAAGTCCACATCTAGTTTTAAGAGACACTCTTCCTCTTTGTTAGCTAGCTCATTCAATTCCATATCATTTTTAGCCATGGCTTCCTTAATTATTATAGCCTTAGCTATCCTTTCTCATACATTAAGGATCTTGTTAAGGATCCTACTATTATCTACCCTAGACTATCCTTGACTCTTATTTCTTATTTCTTATATCACCAAAGTAGACTTATGCTTTAATTCATCATCTTTCATGATGCCTAGGATAGTGGGTTATGTAAGGTTAATGAGAATTATCCTAAGGAGCTATTCAATCCTTTATATTAGTTCCTCATCATCCCTTAATATTCTCTCTGGTTCTTGTGACCAAGCATTCAAAATCTAGACTTTGTCAATAATAATTCCTAAAATTTCATTCAAATATCCCAAATTAATTTTTTTGAACCCAAGGATTTGAATTTCAACCTAGATGTTAATTAAACCTATTATTTTATCGTTTAAATCTTTCCATTGGGTTATTATACCCTTATCCACTGTATTCTATTGCACCAATACACTCTACCTCAACTTCAATGTTTTCAATGCATCATACATGTTAAAGAAGGATTTATCAAACATCTTGATCATTACCTCAAGAATTGATAAGATAGCTTATGTTTCTAAATTATCCTTTTCCTTCTCTAGGTTATATATCCTTTTCTTCATACCCTTGATGCCTAATCTAACTTGAGCTGAGTGAGCCTTAGTTAGTTATTTAATGTCTTCTACATGGATGGGGTGTTCACCAAGTCTCTAGCCTCCAATTGGAGTTAAGCCAAAAAATGGCTCAACCTTTTGAAATTTTAATTCTTTAATCCCCACCATGGTTTTTCTAGTCGTCACTCTTTATAAACCTATTATCTCAGGATTGAATTTCACAATGGTAGTTGGTTCTGTATACTTTGGAGGTTCAAGATCCTCCACCTTGGTACTGATTGATTCTCCTAAAGTATCCATTTATTTGTTGTCTGAACCTATAGTGGTAACTATTATTCTCTCTTCCTCCTCCATCAAATCCTTTATCCATGGCTTGATATCATCATGTACATAAATATTGATAGTTTGGGTCAAGGCCCACGAGTGGGATAAGGAGGGGATCTTCTACATTTTTCCATAGATGAACCAATCAGGGATGATTGGTCCATGTATGGGGTATTCATCACTAAATAAGTTGATTTCACTTATGGGGTGAGTGAAAGTCAACTTGGGCTTATTTTACTCAGCTGGGACTATTGCCAATTCTACTTTTCTCTTCCTTATCCTCCTTTATTTGGGCTTGAGATCCCTCAACATACCCATCATATTCATTAGATCTATATGCCTCAGCAAGGACCTTGAGGTCATCCTATACTATTACATCAGGCTCTAGAGAAATCCTGTCTAGGAATTCAATGGGGGATGTTGGGCTTTGAGGCAGGTCTAAGGATGATGGACCTCACCAAGTCTCTCTTTTAACTTTTCCTTATTAGGACCTTTGGATATCTATGTTTGGGGTTGTTTCCCTTCCATTTTTGTTTTCTCTTAATTGGGCCTTGAAAGGCTAGGAATTAAATGATATTGTAGAGGTCCCATTTTCCATATATCTCTAAGAGGCTTCTGATCACAAGCCAACCTATGCTCATGTCTAATATTATACCCCTTAAGCCTAACCATTATTTCTTCAAAATTATTTTATTTGATGTATAAAGTGTCATAAACACTGAGCTGGTGCTCATATATTAGCTTGGGTAATTACTTAAATTTCAAATGTGTCGAGACTATGCCCTTAGGATCCCACTACTTTATCTCATCTAGATAAAATCTGAAGGAGCCTCTATATTTAGAAATAGTGTCCACATGTTTCTAATATTTTAAAATAATTTTACCATTTATCAAAGGAAATGGATGGAGGAGGCCTTTCCTTTTTTCCTTACATACTCCATAAATGCCATGGAGAAGATGATATGCAATTTCTTATTATACTAGTTTGGTGGGAACATAGATGGGCAACTTGTAAGATTGAATATAAATCCCTTCAATTTTGATCATTGTAAAATGTAGACACAACAATATGTCTCCCATTAGCTCTACATATTTATTGATTAGAGGGCTAATCTTTGGCATGGGAATCCCTGCAATGGCTTCTACTAAAGTAGGATAAACATAATCATAAATGAACTTTATGTTATGTGTATATTTGAAAATGTGTAGTTTGGAATAATGGTGGGAGACTATAAATCTACCCTCAGGTGACCGATTTTGGATATAAGGGATATTGGTAGAGGCTAGCAAGGCATCCATTAGATATGAAATCATGAAGAATTAGCTATTAGTTTTCTTCTTAATGGCTATGAATTATCATTGTAGATGGATGCTGATCATCTCTCCAATTAGGGGAGTGAGATATTTCTCTATCATGAAATAGACATAAGATACCCAATTCTTATTTACATATGTGGTCGATGAGGGACCAAATATTCTATTTAATAGATTCATGATTACCCTAGACCCCTGTCTAAATTTGGTAACTAGGATTCTTCCTGTAGGGTCTTTGATCACATGGTTCCTTTAAAATAAATATGGCCTAAGGATGGTGTCTAAATCAATCTTTCTAGTCCATTATTTAATGGTGGGTAAATCCACTTGGGGTTTTCCCAGTTTGTAATATATTTTAAAATCCATTAGGGAAATGTATGCAATTCTACTAGAGCTTCCTTCATGAATAATCCAACCTTGTTCAATTCTATAGTCTTTAAAAATGGGAGCAAGGATGTCAATATAATAGAGTAACGTAGGTTTAGCAATAACATGGTGGAGACTGGCCATCTGGAGTGTAACCAGGTCATAATACCTCTTACTCATGATGGAAATCTTTTGTTCATCCTTTGTGATGGCCTGCATCTCTTCAATGGTCTAAAAGAGTTTAGACTAATTCCTATTTCTCATGTCTAATGCTACAATGTCCAGGTGTATATTTTTGAAAACCCTTCCCTCATTATCTATGGATAGATATAGCTTTGTCTCATCCCTTTGTTGTTTATTTTGAGTTACCATAGATTATCAGACTTGCTTGAAAATTTCTCGCATTTAGATTGTAAATGGTTCTTGGGTTAGTTTTTCTTGCTTAGATTACAATTGAACTCCTTTTAGCTTAACTGTGATCAATTTAAGTTTAAACTATGGCCCTTTTATGCAAGTTTTAGGGCTTTTTAAAGATTTAATGGTGATAGATTATTCAGAATTAGGCTCATTCATGTCTTAGATTTGATTTTCACCTTTGATTTTATATTTTTTCCATTTTTATCTCATGAAATCTTATATTTTTCACTTTGTGCTTGTGTGGTGCTTATTTGGTGTCTATCTAACAACTTTCATAGTATTTTTCATAAATGCCTTCAAATCACTAGTCATTATTTTTTGAAATTTACCATTTTATTTCATGTCATTGGATCTTCATCCAAAGATCAATGTGGGATATTGATCATGATCCAGGGTCTCACATGTTATTGGTTTTCTTTTCATCTATCCCCATGGTTGTGCCGCTTAGCACCTTCATGGGATTTCTAAGCTCTGCATTCCACTTCAATCACATAAAAAATGTGTGTCTACCACATGTCAAGCCCATGGGACCTTGGAACTCTACTAAATAGTATTAAATAATTCATGCTATTGGATCATCTTGTCCTAATTAATCACAAGCCATTGATCTTATAAGATGGATGAAATTTAATCATTACATTATCATATAAAGGAACTTAGGATAAAATAATTTAAGCTAAGTTTATTTCATGTTAATAAACATGTTATAGACTTAGGTTAAAATAGTTTATGATAATTTTTTTTGTTAGCATGATATCAAATGACCCTTAAAATGACATAAAACATGCCCCTTTATTTAAGTAAAATATTCAAGGAGATTGAAATTGATGGCCTCACAAACATCAATGATGGCCTCATAGACATCAAATGACATTTATGAGAATGTAAAATTTCATCTCATGAAGTTATTTAAGTTTAGTGGGCTTAAAGTTGATAGTCTTATGGACATAAATGATGGCCTCATGGATGTAAATGATGGCCTCATGAGCATTAGATGATGGTCATGAGAACATAAATTTTAATCTCATCAAATTATTACATTCTATAGATCTTAAATTTAATTCACTCCATCTGATCAAGATCCATGATGCATTAAAATCCACTAAATCAAAATCTATGTGAGTGCATGCCATTAGTTTAGGGTTTTATTAACATTAAGCTTTGTATATAGGAGTGCTATGTGGCAGCTTTTCCAGGCTCCCAAGCTTTGACCCTATTGACCCTAGGGAGGACCCATGGATCATTGATCTATATGTGAGTCCCTAAGATGATGACACTTCTCATCCTTGGGGGACTCCTTTTAGGCTTTGACATTTCAACATCATCTTCACTTTGTTTGATAAAAATCCATAATGACACATGAGTCATCGATCATGATATGGATTCTCACTCATGATTGTTCCAAAGGATCAAATGTTTAGGTTCATTGGGATTTCTTCACTCCATTGGATTATCCCCTCAAGATGAAGTGTGGACCATCAGATCTATAAAGAATCAAGGTATTTAAGTTAGGACTCAAGTAGATATAAACTTAGGCTAAATATTTAAGACTAACATCTTATTTATGTGGATAAATATGAATGGGCCCTTAGGGTTAAAATTTTATGCTAAATTTTTAATAAAGGTGACCATGCTAAAATAAAAGGACCCTGCTAGCATAACATTAGACCATGTTAGAAATATAAGGAACAAAGGGGGAAAATAAAGGGTATTATTTATAATTTTTAGGCTAAGGTTTGGTCATGTTAACAAACATGACCAAGCCTTAACATGAAAATTAGGGATTAATTCCAAAATAAATTTGAAATATTCCCACCAAAAGTGTTCTCACCAATATTTAAATTAAGGACTTAAGATAGGGTTTTTTGAAGGATGGTCTTTAGAACATGAATATAGGCTTGAACTTTCATAGGCCAAAGGCTAGTAAAATCCTAAATGAAGATAAATTTTGAGGATCCAAGCATGATCCATTAATAAGGGCTCCACAAAACCTAAAACTTATCACATGAAGGAATCTGTTAGCAACATTAGGTCACCTTAAAGCAAAACCACAAACTAGTAGGCCAAATTTATCAAAGTGGATGATCTTCAAGTGCCATGTTTTTAGTATTAAGGTTAAAAGTATCTCAAATGTCCCAATGTTCAAAAAAATGGGGGTATGTTGACCTAAACATGGCCTAACCACAAATTAAATTTATCAAATACTTAGAGGAGTTTTATAATAATAGGCATGATTTTTAAGGATAAGTTCTTCATCAATGTTATTATAGAGTTAAAAATCCACCTCATGTTTTTTAATTTTGTCTAGGTTGTGGAATTGTATAAACAGAAGAGCTACCCTTGTCCTTTCAATTTTGATGATTATGCAATCGATATAATACCATTAATCTCCCATTTTACCAATTCTTCTTGTTAGGTTTTTAGATAGCCTATGCATCTAGGTGCCATGGATCACTTGATATACTTGAGGATAACTTTCCTTGCATATCTTTAGAATTTAATTTTTGAATCTGTATATAAATATGAAAGAGTAATCTTCATATATTCTATTACCAAAATATTTTGTTAAGGGTTTCCATAGCTCCCCATGTACCCTTTGAACTATTCTTAATATTTCATCCATTAGATATGACATCATATAAAAAATTTCATCATCTAGCCTTTGTTTAAGATTGAACATCTACATTTTCAATTTGGCACTTATGATTTCCCCCAGAGAAATTAACTTACATGAAGTTAAGAGAATGTCTAGAAAAAGGACACATTCCACTTGTACAAAAGTTATGATTTTAAAACCATATAGTTAGTTTAGGAGGGCCATATCTATATTAATCCCATGTTTGAATTTGACAATGTAATTAGATGAAATTCATAGTGAAGACCCTTAACCATCCATTATTTGAGTTTTTTATCTATTGTGTCATGCATGAGCCAAACATTGGTTGAGATTTAGTTATAGGTAGTCTTAGGTCATACAAATCTAAGATACCTTTTGAAATCCCTCAATTTAATTAAATCCACATTTTTTATTTTCTTAAGGTGCAAGCAATCCATATAAAATATCCCATTGAAAAATAAACCTCTAAGAAAGTCTATGCAAGGCATTACCTCTAGTTTTTCCATTATTTGATGGAAACCTTGTGTTTTAATGGGTAGCAAGTCATCAATATACTATTCCTCATTTGGAAACAATTTATCTTACAAATAACATGGCTTTATAAACTCTAAAACATTTTAGATCACTGAATAGTGGAGGAAATTGAAATCAAGGGCACTTTTATCAAACATTATGTCCATGTATTTTATGATCCTAGTACAAGAGTACACTTAGGGGGCTTGAACATGAACTTAATTTGAATAAGAGGATATTATTTCAATTCAGACTATATAATTTATTATAAAAAACATCTTGGTCATTCTTTCAAGTTCACTAAAAAATATAGGGCTCTTGGGATGATCGAGGCTTTGGGGTTGAAATGTTTGATTGATAGATTGATGGTAAAATGACTAGCATTTTATTATACTTCACATATATTTACCAAAATTATAAGTATTGAATGCATTCATTTATCATCAATGCAAATAATGTCCTTTTTATTTTTTCCCCATTTCAATTTGAATGTGTCAGTCAACTTTGGTAGGTTTACTTGTTTGTCAAATGGAAACTATTAGTTAACTTTATGTGTCTAGCTATCATGTTTTAGTTATCTCTCAAATTATCATTTACCTACTTCTATGCCTTTATGTTTAACTCATTTATGTATACTTTAGGATAGATTATTATGGGTTGTGACACTTATCTAACTCTCATTCCCTTAGGTCTTTAAATTTTAATATTCACTTTATATACTTTGGGGCCAAGAGTTAACATAAATATGCCACATGGAATAATGTCAGGTCTACAGGGACTCAAGGACATGGGAGAATGGGTTTTTAAACCTTATGAGCTATGTACATATATGTAAATGTTTTGTTTAATATAATTTTGACATGTGGCATGATTTTGGATCCTTGGAGGAATGGATACTTGGAGCCATGGGATCATTGAACAATTGTCTATGCTTTAATCCTTTTATGGTTTTGGGTAAACAAAAAAGTTCCAAGTATAGAATGCTTAGAGATTAGAATATCTAAACCATTCAACTATGAGAAATCAAAACCATTAAACCATTTTAATCCTTTTGTGCTTCTAGGTGAATGAAAATGTACCAAGTGTTGAATGCTCAAAACTCAGAAGATCACGACCATTAGGCTATAGGAACTCAAAAGTATTAGACCATGTTAATCCTTATATGGTTCCAAATAAATGAAAATGTGAAAAATTTCAAACCCTTAGAACCCAGAGACTAACATCACTTAAAGTTTTCTTTTAAGCATGAAAGGTTTCATGTAACATGGTAACACCACCTATCCATGTCTCGAAACTTGGGGACTTTGAAGACTAAGAATCTTTTCATGAATCTAAAGGCTCTAAATAATGTGATGACACCACCCATCCTAATTTTGTGTAATAATGGTAAGGCTCAATCATGAATATTCAAGTATTTTTTGATATTCTTGTAGTCATTTAAAAGAAAACATATAAAAAAAGTTTGAAAACCTTAGTTCTATTAGTCCATAAATCAAAGCACCAATTTTTCAAAGGAAAATATGAAAACCTAAGGTTAAAAATAACTCTAAATATTCATTTAATATTTTATTTTCATAGTTCAAACTCTTTTAAATTTATAATTTTGAAGACGAACTTATAATTTTGCATGAATAAATTCATATCATAGATTCTTGAGGTTTATAGGACCCTAAATAGATATTTTCAACAAAAATGGGTTCCCATTTGAATTTTTTAAAATGGGCTATGTGTGTGTTAGGGAAAAAAACTAACACATTCTAGGTTTTTAATTTTCATAGAAAATATATGCTAATTTTATTAAAAATATATATGTTCATGTACTGACTGATAGGTTTATATATATTTATTTTAAATTCAAAATAAAAATGGGAACCTAGAGATTGATATTTTCAATTTGTTTAAAAATATATGGCATACATATTTATATTTTTTTTAAATATATGAAAATTAGTTTAAAATTAATTTGGTACATATATATTTGTGTTCCTAATTTATTATGACTATAAAAAAATATGGAAACCTAACATTACCTAAGTTATAATTTTATTAAATAACATATTATTACTTGGTGACCACTAGATTTTATTTTTTTTAACTGAAAAAAGGAACCTAGTGAGCAATATGTTTCCATTTATTTTAAAAATATATCTTAAATTTAAATTAAGTGTCAAGAATTACCATTTTATTAATAGACACATTGACTTTGTGATCATACAAAGGATTTAGTAAATCCTTGCATTAGTTTCAAATATAATTTAATAATGAAGGTTTTCATTATTTGTGAATATGCTAAAGAAGATAACCTTAGGGCTTGGAACAATATAACATCAAACTTACAAAATAATATCATTTTAAATACGAGAGTAGTGTTAAAATTATTAAACTTAAAGCTTAATTTATCTATTAGGATGCCTAGATACACTTTTTTTTTTTTTACAATTTCATGGAGTTATGTTATTGAATTTTCTAGGTATCGTGTACAGTTATAGAGTGAGCATATGAATAAAGAAGAATGGTGGAATATATAGTTGTGTTACTATTTTATAATTCCATGTAGTTATGATATTGAATTTTTTTCAATATTTATATGTATCTTTGGACTAAGAATATAAAGGAAGAATAATGGTGGAATATATTGTTGCGTTAAATTTCATGTTTTATAATTCCATGGAGTTGTGATATTAATTATTTTTCAAGTATCATGTATAGTTATGGAGTGAGAATATGGTGTCATAAGAATGTAATATTTTTTTTGGGCAATCATCTATAACTTTGGAGTGGATAAATTGGATACTTTTTCCATTTTATAATTATATGAGTTATGATATTAATTTTTTTCAAGTATCATCTACAACTTTGGAGTGAGTGAATTAGATACTTTCTTAGTAAAATCTACAAATGTTATTTGTCCTATTTTATAATTTCATGTAATGATGATATTGAATATTTTTTAGGAAAAATGTATAGTTTTTGAATGAGAATAATAATGTTATAATATTTTTTTAGGAATCATGTTTAACTCTGGAGTAAGAGAACTAGATACTTACTTTAGTAAAAATTACAAGATTATTTTTCCATTATTATAATTCCATTAAGTTCATATATTTAATATTTTTAGGAATCATGTATATCTCTAGAGTGAGAAAATCAAATTTTATTTTATAAAATTTATAAGTAACATATTGTAATAAGAAATGTCATTGACAAAGTTAAAAAACACTTATGAATAATAATATATGTAAAAAATGACTCCTAAAATTATAAGATATGTAATAAATCCTCTTATGAATAATAGGATATGTAATACTCCAAATTATGTAGATGTCTGATAAGCCATTATAAAAATGCATTGTTATAAATAAAATGGAATATATATTTATATATATGAGATGTTTAGTTATACTATTTGTGATATTCTATGGATATATTATGTATATATTATATGCATAGGCTAGGATGACCTATAACTATCATCTTTCTCTTAATATACTAGGGCTCAAATAACATAATGAAATTAGAGTTTGCATATACTTTAATTGAAAATAGGACCTAAAATAATTATAGACATAGTAGAGGGTATTATACACTCCAATGTCAAGAGGAAATAGTTTCAAAGACTAATGTTATGACATGGGTATAGATCTCACTAGGATTAAATGTAGATAAATGGTTTTACAAAAGATAAAAAAGGGTGTGTCAATTTTATATTAAATATACCACATGAAATTAACTAACTAACAAGGTTAACCTAGATTAAAAATAGATATAAGTACTAAAATTATAATAAGGTAAGCATTTCAATGGTTAACCAATAAGAGGTATATGAAACTTGAGTTGATATATGGCAAGCCTAAACAAACCTATAGCCATGCTAGCTTATTTAGTATAAGGAGGATAATAATAAAGGATAAATAATACATATAAAATATTAATAAGTAAATCAATATCTAATATACTAATTAAATACAGGAAAGAGGGCAAGGATAAAAATAATTACTATTGGGTTGTCTCTTAGATGCTTAAATATCCCCTTTTTTATCAAGTGGAACTTTACAAGAGATTTTTTAGGTTGAAGACCTAAAACAAATATAAAAATACCTATATATCATTAATTTTGGACTCTAAAGACTTAGAAACCTTATAATCATGCCTCCTTCTATTGAGCTTAAAAGACCATAGCTAAGACTAGACCTCCAAGGTAATATTCTAACCTATACCTCATTATTTTAATACTTTAGAGTAGAAATGGAAGAGGAAGAAGATAAAATGAGGGTGTTATATAGTTTGGGAATGAAATATTACCCATATATATGTATATAATACCCAAAAAATAAGCTTGAACCCTAAATTGATAGTATCAGCTGGGATAATATAGTTTGAAAGGATGTCAGCTAGAGAAATATTATATCAACCATGTTGATGCTATACATAATTTAGAAGATAGAATTATAACTATATTGGTTAGGCCAATACATTACAAGGAAATACAAGTATGAAATAAAATATATTAGCTTGGGTAATACAATAGGATATAGGAAAGCTATAAAATATGAATGGAAAGTAGAAAAATAGGTATTTCATAATGAGATGAAAATAAGGTCATATTGATAGTAATGAAAGTATGAAATAATAGTAGTGTATAAACATCTATTTTAAATTACCATGAGCCACTCCTACCCCATTCTTGGTATACACTTTAAGGTGTATAGTTAGAGAGAGATGCATTGACAAGCCTTTGTAAGAGAAACATTCATTAAAGTGATAAAGTAAAAAAAATTAGGTGTATACATATGACCCACATGAATATTTTCATGTGTCACAATAGTGGAATGAAAGATGGTGATTTGAATTAGAAACATACTAACATAAAAGATTTTAATTAAAGATAAGCATTGAAAGAGTAGTATTTAAATGAAAGTAAATGATTGAAAATTCATACCTCAACTTACCTTGTTAACTATAAATCCGATGATGCATGTGTTATATTTGAAAAAATATGTCCATCGATAAGAATAAAGGGTGAACCAAAAAAAAAAAATTAAAATACATTTTTTATTTCTAGCACCTAAAATTTTTATACTTCACTAGGATTTTAACACTTCTTTTAGTTCATGAAAAGGACATGCACAAACAAAGATATGGTAAAATATGGAATATAGAGGTAAATAACATATAAATTACTAAAATTTACTATTAATAGGTAAGAATAGTTTCATTTTATCATTTTTTTAATAGATTTATAATTGTCTATATTTAGTACTAGGAGAGATGATGGCTTGAGGATTATAAGGTGGACATGTAGGAGGTTAACTAGGTACAATCTCTTAAGCTATATAGGTAGGTGATGTAATTAATATTCTATTTCTTAAATTTGAGTATATAGGATAAATTGAATAAATATAACTAGTGGGGAAAATTCATGCAACATAATTTTTACAAACTGTCATAAAAATGTAAGATTAAAATATGACAGGCAATGGGTACTTGACAAAACATCAAATTTTGGGTAAATACATTTAATAGTGATAAAGGAGGAAATCACCATGACTGAGACACTATGATCTAGTCCAATGTATTTTAGAAAAGGGAAATCATAGCTCTAACTGATATTGTATGGAATGTTCTATGTAGTTATGTGGAATAAACTACATATTTGATTGGTACTTTATATGGTGGTTGATATAATTGTAAATAAAATTATACTGATATGGTTGGTATTGTATAGGTTGATGATATAATATAAATGAAAGGGAGGCATGGATAATATAGTATGAGTCTATATGTTATCATTAGAAAAATAATTACGTATGTGATATCACATGGTATGGTTGATGGAGTCATAAAGGTGATAAGGTTATTACTAAGGGCCAATATAATATAAGTATGGTTGGTATAGTAAAATAATAAACTGTTGGCCAATATATTAGAATTTTAAGTAATCGGTGTAGTAGATAAACAATATAATGGTTGTTACATTATAAAAATAAAGAACATTTTGATTTTATTTTTTTTAATTTATAAAATTTATTTGATTTCATATTTCTAGATAAAATATGATTGGGTGTTATTGTTTTATATTTTTAAAAGGTGATGAGAACTATTGAGGTGTACTGATTCTTGTTGGATTCTATATTTTTTAGAAATTGATTTCTATTGACTGAGATAAATTAGATAGATTGGGATTCAGATGAATCAATGAGTTGTGTAGAGTCATGTTGTGCACTGAGTTTATAGTAATGTTTCTTCGACACCAAGGATAGATTAATGAGATTTCAAGTGGGTAGTGGTCATGGATATAATGGAGGTTGACATCAACTTTAATTATATTCATGCCATATTGGGGTTTCCAATTGAGGGATTTTCTTATGTGCGATGCATCCATATTAATAAATGAATGTCAAAATTTGGCCCAATGGATGAAAATATTATATGATTACAACAAGTGTAAAAATATCATATGACTATCTATGATATATGTTTCAATAATTATGAATATATAAAAATACATCATCATATTTATGACCATGTTAGTTTTGTGTCATAAATTTTTATGGGGATTTTCCCTTGTACATTATTTCTTTGTGTTGATCTTATCTAGTTCAGATCACATTGCATGATATAAGAGTTTCCATGTGGTGTATCTTATGTATGATTTATATACTATGTTGATATGCAATTCAAATATGATGACCTTGTGATACTATTTTATTTTTGGATATATATGAACACTTCCTAATGTACATGTTAGTAAGAATAGCACACCAAATCATAGACCAACTATCTTGACTGAGGATATGGGCATAGGATTAAAGGTATCAAAAATCCCATGTAATCACCTTTAGAAAGAGTGTGTAGATATTATATTATATGGATTACTTACTTGGGTATAATAGATACATGGGAATCATGGCCATCCATGGTAGTAATTTTAACAAGGATCTAGATAATGGCTCATTACACCTAGTAATCTAATCCTCACCCTTATGACTATTTACTAGGGTAGTTTTGGGTGGTGTACCCAACATATCATCTTATTATTCCACCTAATTGGGTGATTAATTCAAGAGATACACATAGTATGGGAGGATGAGGATTGTTATTCGATGTGTTAGTTATGATACCACATTGTGCCTAAATCTAGGAAAGATAATGATGATAGCGATGCATAATGAGAGGAAAGGAGGAGTAGGCATTAGATGATCCCGATGTATATATGGTAGAGATAAAGCTTCATAATCATGATCATTTTTTCACTTGATAGTGATCACAAGATTCAGTGAGAAGAAACATAGAGGTTCAAAGGGAGAGAAGGGTTAGTTCTTAATCATATTGAGTCTAGATAATGATATAATCTTAAGAGGTAAATAAAATGAGATCACAATGGAATAGGGACTTTAGATAGGTAAAAACAAAGTTTATATTCCTTTTTTCCATCACTTTATTTTTCTATACTTAGAGATATACATGATATGTAGAAGTGATAGATTTAAATTTAGTTCTAATATATATTGATATTTAATGTAAAATTTGATTTGTATTCTATAGATGCAACAATGTATAAATATGTGGTGGAGGACCATGGTGGATAATATGAATCATAATATTTTGGATGATGTAATAAAAATATATGATACTACTAATCTGATAAACCAATTGTTATTTTCAACTACATATGCCATTTGGTTTATAATTATTGGAACTTGTCCATAGGAGTGATAGTAGTGGGAGTTAGACATTTCTCCAGTAGAAATCCCAACATTAAGAGATGGTGCATGATGGCATCAAAAATTTTTAGCACAAATATATTTTATTGAGTAGATCACTTCTTATAGGGTGACTATGTCTTAAATGCACCAACTAGAGACAAAGTTATATAGAACATAAGGAGAGGTTTGGGGATTATAATTTTGGACCTACACACCATATATATATATATATATATATATATAGGTATATATATATATATAGGTATATAAATAACTATAGGATATTAACAGAGAGTGGTGCCTCACCCACAACCACATGGGGATTGAAGGTATACCACTAAACTAGTTGTGTGTGTGTGTGTGTGTGTGTGTGTGTGTTTGAGAGAGAGAGAGAGAGAGAGAGAGAGAGAGAGAGAGAGAGAGAGAGAGAGAGAGAGAGAGAGAGAGAGAGAGAGAGAGAGAGAGTGTGTGTGTATTATGTGGAAAATGATGACACACACTCACATGCACAAACTTAGGTGCATATATATCATTTATATATTTATATGGGCATCTATTTATGATTTTCTATTCATAAAACATACTATGGTTTTGATATCATGTTATGGGAAAATATTATTTTGATGTAATTTTATTATTTTTTATAAAATATGAACAAATGCATGGTCAAAAAGTATAAAAAATCAGTATGAAAAATAACATCACAAGTAAGTAGATTAAAATATCAACCAACACAAAACATGTAAAAATTTGTGAAGATGAATGTAAAACATACACAATGTAAGTAAGATACATATCTTAAAATAAAACATAATATATGTAAAACATGTTGACCATAAATTCATAAATCACATAAAAATGTAAGACAAATCTAATCATAGTATGTGAAAAGTAAGTGTAGAAATAGATATCTAGTGTAAGAAAATGTGAACTATAATCAAGTAGGGATATGTGAAAAATGTCTAAAAACCTCATCCAATCTAAGACAATTAAAAAATTTGAAACTAGCATAGGGAAAATAATAAAGTGACGACATCTAATGTAATAAAAGTAAAATCTCAAATCAAAGAAAAAAAACTCAAATCAAACAAGGACATATATCAAAATAATAAAATACCTTAATGAGTGGAAACTTGAAACCTATTTTTTTATTTTTTAGAATCTAGTGTTTAGATCCTAAATAATAAGGGTATGGAATAATAAGAAAAATCTAGCTTAATATGGAAAAATATAGATTTTAATAAGTAATTATACAAGAGAAATATAAATAAACTTATCTGGTTTTAGACTGAAATAAAGGATTCTAAGGTTGAAAATGGAGGAGTAGGACTGAGACACCATCAAGAATTTGAATCTAGCATCTATTTTATGATTGGATAAGAGTACCCCAAAAAAGGACACCTTGGTGTTTGATGTTATATTTGTTCTAGGTGATATTATCCTAAGGATCAAATCTTTCTGGGTTTTGTTCACCTAGTCAATATAAGCTTGTGTACCAAATTTCAAGGGTTGGAAGTCAAAAAAGCTCACTATAGGTCTATTTAAATCTTAAATACATGTATTAATCTACACACATTTAGATAATGAATACATCAAAATCAAAACAGGGAAAATTTGGGTTATGGGAAGAATGATCACACAATCAAGAACCCCTATTGTTTTGATTTTTTCCTACATTAACCTTCAAGCTAGGGTCTCAGATCTGATGTAGTTCTCCCTTATGGAATGTGCATAATCAATGTGCATGATAGATGTAATAATTAATTTCACTTAGGCCCTTGTTTGATCAAGCATGCAAGTCTATGTGTGATCCAGAGAAGCTAAGTTATACTATTGACTAATTTTTTATTATGTCTAATGTGCCAAAGTAGTAAGTGCTAGATGATACCTTATGTAGTTATTTATATAATAGACTCATTATTTTGAATTTGAGAGATTTATTCACATTTGGATAATATTAGAAAACTTAGGAATGAAGCAAAGAAAGGGTTAAGACTCATTTAGTGGGAGAAAGTGATCATTAGAATTAAATTTGTACTTGGAAAATAGGACCAAAAGCTAGACACCTTAGGTTTCAGCATTGTAGTCCTATTTGGGTACTATCGTTTAGAGGGTCTAGGACCTATGTAGATATAATAAGCCTAAAAATAATGACCTGGGTTAGTAAGGGTTAGGTTTGGAATGTTATGAATGACTGTGAATGGTCAAAGAGGTATCTAGGATATGAAACAAGGCTAAGGCAAATCATACAAAAATACATAGCTAGATGTGAGTAATAATCATATTCTCCAATTAGAGTCTCTTATGAAAGGACTATGAAAATACATGATATGTGTGGTTGGTTTACCAATTTATGGTGTATACAAAACCCATGCTTGTGTTAAAGCAAGATGTAAAAAATGACCATCTATAAACATAAACATGATGATGGAAATGGTGTGGAAGTGAAATGTTATGAGTGCTTATGAGGAAGGTTTGATTGATTCCCTAGTTCTTAGAATGTAACCCACAAACTAAAAAATATAAGAAGCATTATAAATAGAAGCTAAAATTCAAATATGAAGCAAACAAATATAAAATGGGAGTGTAAAGAAAAGAGACATGATCAAATAAAATAAATATCCTTCAAGGGGATATCTAGAAAAAAAGTATTTACAAATTAAGGAAATGAGGCACTATAAGGGTGATTTAAAAATCCTTATAGGAGACAAAAAAATCCAATCAAATGGGTAAGGATAATAAATATTGACATCAATAACCTAAAGAACATCCTAGCATGTGTAAAACTTGAATAATAATTGAAGTTCAAAATCATCTTATGAAAGCTAAATGTATAGAAAACAAAAGAATTCCCCTTCCCACAAAATCATCCCCATGCCATATGTCCCATTATAGAGTGTTTGATCTACTGTAAAGATAGGGTAACTGGCATGAGAAAGTATGTGGCACAATAATGTAGGAAATAGATAAGTATTTAGTAAGACCTCATACCGTATCAACTAGTCAACCATATTCTAATGGATATTTACCTTATCATGAGGCTCACTATGGAATTTTATATTCAACTAAAATAGGATATATGCAAATAAGATCTTGTATTTTGGTGTGATCTAACTCTTGAGGTACAATTTTCTTGTTAACATTTCCTTTTTTATGATTCGGATTTTAAATCTTCTGGATTTTTTATAATTCCCTCCTCCATATAGATCCATAAAAACCAACAATGGGTGTTGAATAAGAATAATATAATAGATACTATACCCATTCACTAAGAGGAGAACTTAAATACCATGATGGATAAATAATCATATACTTTCACCATATGAAAGAGGGCAATCTTGAAATGGAATCAAGTGTGTCTCAAGTGAAAGGAAGGGAAAGATGAGGATTTTGGAATATCCACCTATGTGAAAAGGGTAATATAATGAAGATATGATAGTTTAGATAATACAACTTAATTTTTATACCATTTTATCTTATACATTTGATAAATATCAATTAGGGATCTACCCTTTAGTTCTATACCTCCATATTGTCAAAAGGTTCACATTTGCCATCTCACTATGCCTAAATACTTATCTATTAGTTTGATCCATATAATTATGATGACTCAGATGTCATATATTGCATATAAATATTAAAAATTGATAAATATAATTCATTATTAGTTTCATATCCATACCTATTTTCTAGCCTTTTAGACACTATTGGCCATAGAGGGACACTACCACTAATAGTAGTATCTAGATCCTTATCTAGTCTCCACTTACCAAAATTCAATAAAATTTAAAATGATTCTAAACTTATGATTTTTCTTATTTGTATTATTTAATCACACCATGAGATATTTTCAAAAGGTGTCATATAAATACAAGTTCAAATATTCCCATTCCTCACCTATAAAATACCAAGTAAATACCTACTAAAGTTAATCAATCAACTACACAAGCACTTTGATATACCATATTCATACCTATTTTCATATCAATAAAATTATTAGTCATAGTATAGGTATTACACATTAAAATAACATCTCATGAGTGATATTTATCAAATTACAAGCTATATCACTACATGCATATTCATATATTATATTGCACCCTTATGCACACACACTTTACCACATATAAAGGAGAATTACATAATTATAAGTTCCTCCTTATAATATTAGATATGTAGGTGGTGCTTATTGATAGAGGTTTTTTGTGGGAATATTGATATTATGATCCCACAAACCCATTTCTCATAAAACTCATTCCAATTGTTAATAAGGGTGAAGATAAGGGTTTGATCACTCATCAAAAAGTGACACCATGACTCCAATATCTAAATACATAAGCATAAAGGAGACAAAAAACCTAGAACAATGAATTTGGTTTCATCCATATCTATTCAATATTCCTTAGTGTACACCTGCATCGCAGTCATATAGTAGCAGTGATGGTATTGTCCATATCTAACGGTAGTGTTTGAGGCCATAAAAGTGTAATTTCTAAAATTAGATTACTGATCCAAAATATTGATCGTACAAAATTCACATCTATTTTTAATCTAGATCTATCTACACAAAGTGAACCATCTAAGTATGATTGTTTCTTATTTATTTCAATAGTTGTACTTTATTATTTTTAGTAATCTTAATTGTGTAAATTTAAAATATTATTTATCTGAGTTTCCTATTAATTGATCTATTAAATATTAGTCTATCACCCTTGTGTATTAACTAATTAAATATTATTTAACCTTTAACATTATTATAAATTTAGGGCCAAACATTTTTTGAACCAAACTTTTGTGTCTATTTATACAAACCCTAACTTGCCTAGAAATAGCCATATATTAGGTGGTGTTTATATTAAACACTTGAAGCTTCCTCTTTGTATGCCTAAGATGGATCAAACAAATGAAATATTAAATCGCATGCTTGATGAAAGTTCCAATAATAAAATTGATTAAAATGCAAAAGAGGCTATCATATAAGATGATTCTTATCATGAAAAAAATTGAATCTAATACAAATAATAAACATAAACAAATATATCAAAATCACGTACAAGACATTGCTATGTTTATAGAGAATATTTTTCAAATCCCTAGAGATTTTGATGAGATCCTAAAAAACATATTGGAAATTAAAATATAAAAAAAAGTAGATAAAAAACTAAGTGCATCTATTGATCATGTTATTAGAGTTGTGGGACATCCCCGTATTCATGTTTCCCTCCCCTTGAGTACAACACCGATTCCTACATCTAGTGGTAGAATGGGTTACATGTTTTAAAAATTATTCCTTGAAACAAATCCTACAATTTCTACATCCTCCATGGGAACCATTATCACTTCAACTCAATTATTAGTTTCATTGCCTATATCAACTAAAAACATGTTTTTATCCCTTTTTGTGACTTCTCAAACTTCAAACATTAGTGATTAGAATGTGCAAGTCCTTTTACAAAATATAAAAATTTTAAAATCTAAGGTTACTAATATTAAGAAAAAATGTATTAAATTACCTTATGTAATTTATTGATAAGATGTGTTACATAATCCACTTGCACCTAAAGTATCTTTGCACCCTTTTCCGATTGGTTTCATTACATCCAAATTTAAATTTTATGATGGCAAGGATGATCCTAGACAACATGTCAGATATTTATATGCAATATGACTTTATTATGCCTCTAATGATAAAATTGTGACCAAATTATTCATATTGATCTTAAAATACTATGCTTTATGATGATCATATGATTTACCACTGTAATCATTGAAAGCATTAAAACCTATAGTAGATCAATTACTAACACATTTCTATATTAACATCACTAAAAACATGTCATATGCTCAAATAGAAATTATCAAACAAGGAGACAATGACCCTATAAATTAATATGTTTTGAGATAAAAAATAATATTGGCCAAAACGACAAATCCAATGGTAGATAAAAAAAACTTCAAGACATATTAAAGCAAATCTTGTTTTCCCAATTACAAGTGTCCATTATTTTCAAACACTTTAAATATTTTGATGACTTATGCCATATTTATTAAGACTATGACATGAAACTTATTTCTTTGAACAAGTTTAAATATGTATAAAACACATTATCTACATCCAATAGTAAGTTTCATTTCAAACCAAGCTACAAATTCAAACCTATAAAACCTAAAAAAGGAAATAAACACATCAATTAACAAAATTTCACATCAACATAATTGACTCATATTATCCAATGCACCTAAGAGATAATTAAAATGATTAATTGATTCTATAGATTCTTTTCTTTTGAATCTTTTGGAGTGTCATATTATATCTCTCCCTCGTCCCATAGAGGTTGATATGAGTCAACCTCTACCTAAAGGATATTGTGTTAATACATATTGTGACTATAACCAAAGCCTTATGAATTATATGAATAATTTTTATACCTTGAATCATAAGATCCAATACCTCATTCATGATAAAAATATTACCTTTGATGATCCTCCAAAGGATTATGGTTCACAACTTGGTGATCACCAAAATCATAAAATATTTAACAATCATTTTCAAGATCATTATATGAAAGATACAAAATTAAAAATGGCATAAAATGCAAATCCTCCTCCATAATATTATGTTCATTAATTACATGTTAATATTGGTACTTATACACACACAATACCTCTTATGGGTCATAGACCTTATATTACATTTTATGAGAATGAAATAGTGAATGTTGAATTATATATCCATTCATTATTTATTAGAGCATACCTTGATGATCAACCTAAACATAGTGTTATGATTGAAAATGGTGCTAGTGAGAACATATGTACCATGAAATTTCTTACACGTTTGGGATATATACATGATGACTTATACACTTCAACTAAAATGGTCTGATCATTATATGAGACATCAAAACATGTCAACAGTGAGATTGATTTACCTTTATAGGTTGTTAAAACACATGTGGTTACACCCTTTTAATTTATACCATATACATGAGTCTTTAATATGTTAATGGGATAACCTTGGATATATAAACTTTACATAGTACTTTTCACAATTCGTGAGTGTATTAAATATATTCATACCAATAAGGTAGTCACAATTCTCAAAATTTCATATGAACGTCCACTTGAACAAGAGAATTTAATCAAAAGTAAAAAATATAATTATAAAACTTAATAGGGTTAATATTCCATGAAAAAGTAAGCAATAGGGAATCCCATTTCCTAGGCAGTCAATGCTTGAGATGCCTTTAAATGAGAAACACAAAATATTCATTTACTCCAAAAAATACCTAGTTACCTAGAGTAACTAAACATGTTCCAATTACATCTACTCCAAAGAAACACAACATAAATATTAGATGGGTTCTAGGAAACCCTATTCCTTTTATTTATTTTTCATGACTATAGAGTCTTATTCCACATACGTAGGGTTCCATAAATTATATGGATCAAGATATGACACCTATACATGTTCCTTGGCAGTACCACCAATTTCAAATACCATATTATGAAAGTGGATATACTTATGATCATCCCTTGGATGGGATGATAAGATAGCCTTTTAAAACCTTTCAAATATTTCAAAAATACAAAAACATTCAAATAAATATAAAAATATTTAACATTATCATATTTTATTATCTCTTTGGTATTTATATTATTGTATTTATGTTAGTAGATAACATATCATTTCATTCCTATTTACACATATGTTCAACACATCATTGAGCATGATATACGCATACCCAAACACATGATATATGCACTTCCTAATGTTGTACCTTTCCTCTACTCATGTCATATAGTATTTTGGTCACATATACTTTATTTGATCATGATTGATACAAGTTACATATCATTTATGATCATTTAAACATTATCATGTTTGACCTTATATTTTAACACCACACATATTTATATCCATGCTCATATCTTTCACAGTCTACTTGATGTGCCATACTACATAAAAAAAATTTATAACACATATATTCAAGGATTAGTATTATTTTCTTATGTTGGTTTCTTATGATTCCTTTATTTTTCACTTCCTTGAGTGTGTTATGATGTTGGCTATTATCTTTATTATTAACATTTGAATGTGTTCCTTGTCCATTGACATGTATGTTATTTGTATATTTGAATGTATTTCCATTTTTAATATGATTAATTTAAACTTAACCATTGCATGAGGTCTCATATGACCTTATTTTGTATTAAAATGAGTTATATTATGTGAGTTCTTTATTGTTTGATGATCTTGTATTGTTACTTATAGACATTACCATGATTTATATCATGCATCTTCATGATTTGATGTAATCATATATTATGATCTTAATTAATAGATCTACATTAAAATGTTATCTATACATACTACATGATTCAAACATATATTATATAACAAACTTATCCATTGAAGGTAATGTACCTTTCATATTCCATCTACCTCACCTTAAAAGGGGGGCATGTCAATGGGGCATGCCATAGAAGTATGACCTTTAAATTTTTCATAGTTTCTATATTTTAGTGGGGTCATGTCATATAAAATTACCTCTAAAATTATAAAACTAATAATTATTTCCATATTTACATGGGGTCATGTCATAAAAACATGACCTTTGTACTTGCATAATCTCTAGTGAAGTTTCATGATCCTGATATACACTTCAATCAGAATCCTATACATTAAACCAATTTTCCATATATTTGAAACAAAATATCATATTTTTGAAACTTATACCCCAACTCAGACATATTATAGGTGCATATATCATGATATTTTATAAAAAAAATTACCAATCATACTACTACCATGACTTATCAATTACACCAAGATATATTGTTATCAAGTCTATTCTATCATAAAACTTGGTTAGTTTTATAGATTGAAATGATTAAATAATTTAATGTCACTATATTTATATATTTTAGTTATTAATTCATCCAATCTCACCATATTTATAGGATGATTTTATTGAATCACTCACCCTTACCAGATTATATATATTCAAACTTGAGTTATGTGATTGAGATATAATGATCTTAATGGTCATGTTGCAACTCTTATTTTCACCATATTAGGGGCATAATACCTTCCAATATTCCTATTTATCACTCTAGTATTTCGCTATGAACCTTCTCCAACTCCAATTCTTCATAAGTATATCTATCAATTAAAAAAATTAAGTGGCAATGTGGATGCTTTGACACATAGGTGTACTCCTTCCTTACTCTCTTTCTTTTCAAGCATTTCAATTATTTAAAATTTCATATTATATGCACTAAATTATATTGTAACATGATCTTGTTTACATTTAAGATAATATAAAGTCACTTAAAGTGGGATCAATCAAATGAAAGGTGTGTTATACATACCTAGGTACACATTTATTTCCTTTAAACTAGTAATTTCATCCTTATGCATTACTAGATTAAAGGGGGGAAATTTAGATACTAAAATTGGATATTTTTAGAATCTTAGTCTTGTACATTTGAAAAATATCAATTAGGATCTACCTTTTATTTATAGACCTCCCTATTACTAAAGGCCTAACATTCACCATCTCATTATGTCTAAACACTTATTTCTTAGTTTGATCCATATCATCATGATGATCTAGGTCTCTTGTTCTACACAAATATATTAAAACCTAATAAACATCATTCATTGTTAGTTCATATCTATACATGTTTTCTACCCTTCTAGACAACACCAACAAAAAAGGGGAACTATCACTAATGGTAGTGTCTAGATCCTTATCTAATGTCCAATTACTAAAATTTATCCAAATTGTAAATTACTTGAAACCTATGGGTACACCTATTTATATTATTAAACCCTAATATGAGATATTTTATAAAAAAATAGTATAAATACAAGTCTAAGTCTTTTCATTACTCATCTAGAAAATAAGAAGAAAACACCTATTAAATCTAATAAATAAACTACACAAACACTCTATTCTTACCTATTCACCCTATTTTCATATCAAGCCCAAGATAATTCATATTACAATTTTGAATCATTAAAATAACATCTTATGAGTACTATTTATCAAATTATAATCTATATCACTATATTTAACCTCATATACTATATTATGTCCTTATGCACACACACTTTCCCACACATAGGGAAGAACTAAACACTTTTGAGGTCATCCTTGAAGTATTGGCTATTTAGGTAGTACCCACTAATAGATGGGTCTATGGGGTAGTTTTACATTGTAAACCCACTAACCCATTTTTTTAGTAAACTCATTCCAAGGTTGAATAAAGGTGAAGAGCTAGGGTTTGATCAATCAACAAAGAATGACAACTTATGACTTAGATCTGAATAGATAAAAATAAAGGCAACATAAAATCCACAACAATACAAAGTTGGTCACATTTAGATCTAATAATTTTTTAATATTGGACATGTGCATCATAGTCAGACACTAATGTTGACTATAATGTCTGATTCCACAGAAGTGTAATTTATAGAATCTTATGACTGATCCATAATATTAGTTTGACATAATCTACACTTATTTTTAGTCTCTATCTATTTATACATGGTGAACTAGATAGGTGCCATTATTTCTTATTTACTACAATATATCTCAATAGTCATACTTTATTATTTTTAGAAATCTTAGTTGTATAAATTTAGAATATTATTTATATAGTTATTTTCTTAGTTAGATAACTATAGATTATTTTATCACCCTTGTTATGAATTACTTATATATTTTTAACCATATTACCCTCTTCTACATTTAGTGTTAAACAGTTAGTATTTGACCACAATAAGGCATAGTTTTTTATTTAAGTGACTAGGCAAAAAGAGGAGAATTGAAAGTACATGGAATTGTAAGTCAAATCATAGAAATAGAAACTCAAAGAATAAAATTGATATAAAATATAGTAATCATGTCACTAGAGAAGTCATAGTGACCTTAAAAGGGTATAGCATAAGCATTGATAAGAGAAATGATCCCAAAGTGGGAAAATATAAAAATATAATAAATAATCACATAGAAATCGAGGCTAATTGTAAAGATGTTTTAAATTTTTAGAAACAAATTTTAAGGTTCTAGAAAATATCCACAAGGAAACTAAGGTTGACTATAAATAATATGAAAAAGATGGGGAAGCTAATCAAAGATCTTAAAAGACAAAAATGGCAAACTGTAAAGAGTGATTAAATAAAATTGTGAAATAAAGAACCATGTTTGAAAGTAAAGTGCTAAAAAGTAAATATCATGGTACAAGTAGTATATAGAAAATGAAAATGTTGCATGTTAAACATAATAACAAAATGAGATCAAATCAAGTAATAATGTAAAATAAATGATATTAAATAATAAATTATCTACTCATATTAATGTGAAATATCTCTTCAACTATGATCAATAACATTTGTCAATTCTTGATATAACTAATGTCTAACTGGAACCATAGTATATTATATATTTTTACAGTGTCTCATACAAAAAATATGTTTTATTGTATTGAACATGATAACAAAATTACATAAATATGCTGGTATATATAGATAAAAAATAGTTATCCATTATTTTCTTATTGAACACACTAATGGTAGAATTTAAAAAAGGTGGTGACACATGTGAGTATCCTAAAGGTGAAAATTTAATATTTTCACCAACACTTATTTATATTATGATATAATTAATTATTCTCACACCCCCCTATTAATTCATCACAATATTAATAATACAAGAGATAATTTATGAATGCATCAACCATATCACATGCAAGTCACTTGGTGAAGACATATTCACATTGTTATTGAATGGGATAAAACTAGAGTTGAATGTTGTTTTTATAAACATTCTCAAACGTGTAATGGATTTGAAATTATATGTTTAATGTACTCATGAAACACTAAATTACAAAAAAAATTAAAAATACATTGATTTTCACAATATAAAATTGGTAGTTGTACCTATGGTACTCCTAGTCCTATAGGTTTGTCACATGTCCATATGACTTCAAAAATAAATCCTCTTACTAAAAAATATTATTCCTTAGTGTAATATCTAGAAATAAAGTTCTATTTTTTTCTCCATGATGATATAAGAACATATTCCATAAATTAAAAAAAATTACAGATGTGGAATCCATGTCATCAATAGAGCTTACATGATATATGTGTATGTATCTAAAGGATTTATAATAATATCAACATTTAATAAAATTGAAAAAAAGTAATGAATCATAAACATGAATAAAACTACATCATAATGGATCAATCCATAAAATGCATAATGTATGTTTTTAATTAGGAAACTGAGCTACTCATGAAAAACCCCACATGATAATTAATAAGGCTTTCCCACACATATATTCACAATATCAACTTTAGAATCAATAAAATTAGATAAAAAATATGGATTCAAGTATCAAATGAAAATATGAGAAGAGAAGAGTAGAGGCTTATTTAAATAGATCAAGAGGAAGTATAAGGGAGTTAATAAGACTCAAATCATGACCTTACAAGGACTCCTTAGTGTGTGCCAAATATCATATTTATCAAAGAGTGAAGGGAAGTGTGTGACATTTAGGGGGAGGAATTACTTGTGGAAGTAACTCCTATATCCTAAAAAAGGACAAAAGATGTGAGAGACATATCATAAATTTGAGATAAAGTATATTTCTTATTATAATACATGCACACCTAAAATACACTTACAATAAGCCTAAAGGACTAAAGGGAATCCTAAGTAAGGTTAATCCTTAACACTCTCCATTAAGCTTAATTTGGGGTTACAAAAGTGGATAAAACCTTTTACAAATAAGGGAGTTGAAATTACATTAAATGCTCCCCTTAATATAAACTTCTTTCAAAAGAAATTTAAAAAGTTTATAAAATAAATAAGAGGTGTCACAAAAAATTTCAAGGATGAAGGTGTGATCATAAATAATCTCCAAGAAACCTCTTCAAAAATATGGTCAATCCACAAGGGAATGAAGACCAAAAATAAGGAGAAATGATCCACTAAAACATACAAAATAAACAAACTAACACCAAATGTTCATGTTAAGTAAAAGTTTGTCATAAAATGATCTACATATAAACACTATACTAAAAATAAATGAAATAAATGTAAATGGATCAAAATATAACTCCCATCACAAAGTATGAAATCTTACACAAAAATAAGTTATTGGAGATGAGCTCTAATCAAAGCATATTTCATTTACAATAAAAGTAAGGAATGCTTAAAAATATTGAGTTTATCAAAAAAGAAGTAAATAATATGTGCCACTGAAAAAATATATTTAATGTGAAGTCATTTACTAATTATCACATAAATACATATCAAAGTATCTATAATATCCAATATCTTCAATAATCCAAATAGTTCTGACCTTATCAGTAGGTGTTTTAATGGTTTTCCAATAGTGCAAAGTGTCATGAAGTTATTTTACCATAATATTTTTATGGATGTAATTTCCAACATTTAGAGATAGTATGTGTACATTATCCACAATTCTTACAAGTTTTATCATTTTTAACCAAAAAATGAGTACAACAAGCATTATAATCAAAATAATTTGTATGATAATTAAGAGTGTTATTGTACAAATTCCTTTAGTTTGGAGGATAATAATAATTCAAATTATACTAATAAGAATTAGAACTGAGTCTTGCACAAGTTTCTTTAGTTTGAATTGAACTAGGTTCAGTAATATGATTTCATGTTTACTAAGACCACCACCCAAATAACCCATAGAGTGCATGATTTTGAATATAGGGTTATTATAAGGAGTGAGAAAAGTAATTTGTTTATAATATCATTTAATTTCATTATTAAAGGCATGATCATGTGTAAAATACACAAATTTTTCATTGAGTGCAAAAAAATAAGTTTGTATTTTCTCCATTGGCTCATGACAAGAGTTTTGAAGAGCATTGATAGTCATACTTTGACATTGGATTTGATGCATAAGAGAATTAATTTATTTATTTATTGAAATAAATATTTTATGTAATTTTCTTAAATACTAAAAGAGGCCAATTTAAAATCCATATCATTATTTTAAAAGAATAATTTTTAAGTAATATTTTCATATATTTTAATGTAAAAACTAAATGTAAATGTATATTACAACCAATGGATATTTAATGTTTGAGTTTTTAAACAAAACTCAAAATTACATGAAATCCAAAGTTTTAAAAAAAATGAATTGGTTTTATGGTTTAAACCTTGAAAAAAAATTATTTATTTTAATGTTTTAACCATAAACTAAAATTAAAGGATATGAATTTTTTTTTTTTTTAAAATCACTTAATCATTTGAATCAAACTAATTAATTTGTAAATTTAAGATCACACCAAAGCACCAAAATAGTGCTTCAAAGAATTAATTTATTTCTTAGTCAAGAAAAACATAAGATTTGTAATTTCTGTGTGCAAAATTAGTTTTAAATAAAATACTTGTAATTGAAAAAATATATTTTTACATTGATGTGATATTTAAGATTGACTACAAAAAATGAAACTTTCATTTTGCCTTGTTTAAAAAAAAAAAAAACTAAATTAAAATAGAATTTAATAATTTAAGAAAGTGTTTTTTTGTTGAATTAATTGTAGTTAAGTAAAGTTTTAAACAAACTTGAATTTGAAACTAAAAAATAAATTACATGTAATAATAAAAAAATGTTAATTTTTAAATAAAATACTTTTATTTTTTAGAAAAGGGTATGTGTATAAGAACTTGTAAATGTAAGTCCGCACAAAAGCACCATGCTAATAAAAAACTTGATAAGGATTTTCTATCAATTTTTTAAAGTAGTATAAGCAATGATAAGTATTTTTAAATCCACATTAAAATAATTAAGGTCATTTTAAATTAGCTTTCAAAAAAAGGGATCCTAATGAAAAAATAAACATACTAATATTAATATCATTCAAACTAAGAAATGCACTGAGGAAAGCTTATTTAGAATTGAATAGAATTTGAAATAAAAGGAGGAGCATTTTATTATTAACTTAGCATGACAAATTAAGTGAAACATAATAACTAAGTGAATAAAAGTGCTATGAAAAATGTTATAGCTGCACAAGGTTAGCCACACAAATATATAGGGTTGCATTGAATAAAGAGATTTCAATTCCAAGAAAAGGGTACACTAAATAGAGATAAGCTCAACAATATTGATGGAACACATATGTATACAATAATATACACCATGAAAAAGGAGATGATGAATATAGGTAAATGCAAAGAAAAATATCTAGGAAACAAAGGAAATTAAAAAAAACTTAATTATTTGAATTGTTAAACAACTTATGATTTTTAAAATAACACAATGTAAGTAATAAACATTAAATCTATGATCAAATTATACTATATAAATATAATATTGAAAAAATTAAAGACCTAGAAAGAAATAAAACTACAACTAGAAATAAGGTTGAAAGGAAAAAGAGGCCAAAAACTTAGAAGAAAGAAGGGTGAAAAGGTAGATCTGAGGGAAAAAACATAATGAGAGAAAATATATTTAAAAAAAGTTATTCATGGATTTTAAAGCTAGAAACCAAATGAGAAAAAAATGAGACCTTACTTGGATGAGGAAAGTCCCTTAAAATATAGCATAAGGTTGGAAGAGCTCCTTAGGAGTAACCTAAAACTAATGATTAGAGGATAGACAACACAAAACACTATTTCGTTAAAAAAGAGATGGATTTGAAAAACTTATTTCATGGGTGGAAGCCCTTGAAAAAATAAATCAGATATTTACTCCAAAAAATCATTCTCAAATCATTAATCAATGTTAAAAAATACTACATTATGATGCCATGAGGGATTTATGCCAAGATCATCATTTAATAATATTGAAATAAATGAATGAATCATAAACATGAGCTAAATTACCTCAAAAATGAGCATGACATCAAAAGTGAGATACATGTTTTTAAGTTGGAAACTAGACTGATGGAAAAAAACCACACATGATATTTAATAAGGCTCGTACACAAATATCTTCACAATAAAATATTTAAAATCAAGAAGTGAGATAACTTCAAGTATCAAGTGACAATATGAGAAGAGAAGAAAATATGGTTCTTTAAATAGAGAAAATGAAGGATTATGGAGTTACTAATACTCCCATCACGACCTTAAAATTCCTCCTTAGTGTGTGTTAAATGTCATATTCCCCAAAGAGTGAATATAAGTATGTGACATGTAGGGGTAGGATTTACTTATGCATATAACTCACAAATCTTAAGAAAGGACAAAAGAGGTGACAGACACCTCATAAATACAACATAAATTTTATTTATTCTAATAATAAATGTACACCTAAAATAATCTTAAGATAAGGCTAAAGGACTAAAGTGAACCCAAATAGGGTTGATCTCTAGTAATGTCACGTCAATAATAATTTATCATCATTATTTTATTAAAGGACATGTTTTAAAATACCTCAAATATATCTCAATATGCTCTGTTAATTTTAAGTGACTCACCTTTGGTTCTTTCATGAATCTTGAAAGTTAAATGACATCATATCCAATATAGGACATCTTTTAATTAAAGTGAATGAGACTTCCAATCAAATAATGATAGATAGTGGAATTTATTAGTGGTGATGGATGTGAATGAGATAACTGAAGTGTTGTCTACATGGGTGTTGTAATAGGCTTACAATTCATCATTCAAAATTTATTGAACATTATCTTAGCATATATATTTTGAGACATGATCATATGATGACCCTTTTTCATACCTCCAAACCAAGATAATAGTGTAGTAGCCTAAGATTTATCATGTCAAATGAATGCTTAAGATTATTATTTTTTTCATAAATAATCTTCACTGAGTTTATAGTGATAACTAAATCATTGACATATGCAATGGAATCACAACCTCTCCTATTTATTGAGGTAGAGGTTTGGATCATATGGACTCTATTAGAATCTATGATGAATGAGATGCTCATCAATATTGATATCCTAGGATCAGGGATCCTATTTGAGACCATATCATGACTTGATGAGTCTACATACCTTTCTTTCTTGACTAGGCCTGATAAAATACTCTAGTTGGGTCATGTATACTTTTTATTGGAGATATCCATTCAAGAAGGAAATTTTTATGTCTATCTAATGGAATTTCCATATAAACTAAGCATTTGTAGTAAATATCATTTTTATAATATTTATCTTGGTTGTGGGAGTAATAGTCTCCTAATATTCAATGCATTATTTTTGTTCCATATCCCTTTTCTACAAGTCTTTCCATGTATTTTTCAATGTTTCCATATGATTTGTACTTGGTCTTAAAGACCTACTTGAAACTAATAGGATTATTTTCTATTGGAAGATCAATAATCTTCATTGTATCACTCAAAAAATATTAATAATCTACATTAATGACCTCTTTCCAAGGTTGTAATTCTGTTGGACACAAAAACTATTGAGGGTTTAAATGATTATGTAATTGTTCTCATGGGTAAGTGCACAAAATTGAGGAACAAAAAAGGGCCTACCTGTGGACATGAGTTTTCTAAAATTTTCAAAATTTGAACTTCTGTAGAAATTTTGAGATGGCTACACTTAAAATTTAAAGATGGTATAAAAATATGAATTGTATCATTTAGAGTTTAGTTTCCAAAATAACTATTTTAAAAAAAAACTGGTTAATTATAAATAAGTCAAACATCTAAAATTTTAAGAGGACCTCCTTTTTTTAAAAAGAAAATATAGTAAATTAATGATTGTGCAACCCACCATTTTTTTAGCATTGTTAAATATCATTTTAAACCCTTTGGTGAATATTTAGATAACATATTCTAGTGTGTTGAGAATTTTTTTTAAATTTTTTAAATGAATATTTTTAATTAATTAGATCCTAAAATTTGACAAAAAATGGATAGTCAATCATGCGGCCCCACTAACTACCTCAAAAAAAATTAAAATTTATTTTATTTTTGAATGTGTGTAGAATTAGGCCTAGTTTGTTACCATTTTTTTTTCACTTGAATCAATGAAAAACCAATTACATAAACATGAATAGGCATGTATATATACGGCATGTATTGGCCTAAAAAAGTTTTAGTTAGCAATAAATATAGTTTGAAACCTTAAAACAGCCCAAAAATTATAAAAATCATATATTTGGAAAGTGGACATCATGATCATTGTGATGGTAATAATGTTTTGAATTTTTATGTTGAAATCCATAGCGTATTTCATGATTAAAGTTTAAATTTGTTGGTTTCTATCAAAACTCTTAGTTTTGGCTATAGATGCATAGTCACAAGCCTTTGGATTGGAAATCTAAGCCATTTATGAGCCTAAAAGCTTGGTTTTGAATTCAAATTCAAATATCATGTATACATTATATAATGCATACACATTATATAACGCATACGTGTTATTTTATAATAAGACCAAAAATCCAAATGTGGTCTTCGGTTATGCATTTTTCTTATATTTTGATATTTTGGTCTTTGGGCACATGTTTTGTTTTCTATAATATGTGGTTTTAAGATCAATAAACTTGAAATGGTCACATGTATCCTTGTTTTTATGCCTATAGTGATGAATTTATATCTTAGCAAATATCTAAATACATTAGGGACCTTGTTTGAAAGCATTAAGGGATGGGTATGCTTTAGAAATATAAGGTGGCATAGACCTATAATTGACCGAGTATGACATATGTATAAGTTACCCCAGCTTGAAATCTATTAAGCATATTCAAGATACATTAAATGTGACAATTTCCCCTAAATATGAGACCTGCTTCCTCTTAAGGATGATGATGAGCAGAGGGACCCACTAATTGTCCATGTGGATGATGTTTATCACCTCATATAGATGGTTGATCAGAATTGAATACCAGTGTGTACCTCCTCACTAAAGGTTTCAAGATTATATATTATGTATTTCTTCAATAATCTTATTCATATTTCATTATAATGAGCTTAAACCTTATGATGTGGAATGCAAGAAAGTATTATCTTAGAATTCTTCCTCTAGCTTAGGATTTGAGGTTGAGGAGTCTATTGCTAAATTGTGTCCTCTTCTATGTATATTACTCGATATGAATTTACATTGGGATATAGAGGTCATTTAATGTATAAGGATCTAAATAATTTGATAATGTTCAGTGCTCTCTTAATTTTGAAGGGACCTTAAAGGGCTCTACATGAATTTTTTTATACAGTAATGGCAAGTCAGAGGCTCACATAATGTGAATTATTTACTAGACATGAGTTGATGGGATCAATGTTAATATTTAAACATTTTTCACTTATATGTATGTATTATATTTGTGAATAGGCCT
The DNA here is from genome assembly GCA_037957365.1 of Torreya grandis. Lineage (NCBI taxonomy): Eukaryota > Viridiplantae > Streptophyta > Pinopsida > Cupressales > Taxaceae > Torreya > Torreya grandis. Next base: position 721,496 of record JARHVA010006674.1, on the reverse strand, counting down.
TAATTGGATTGGTTGGAGGTGATGGGACTTGTCTAGGTATCAAAGATCATGAGTTCCACTCATGTGATCTAATAAATGTAGAGAGTACAGTGTGCACATGCCTAGATTGGCCCTCATGGAATCTAAGATGTGTTCATATTCTTCAAAGTGTTTCTTATTATTGATGGGATCATTGATTACTTTTGATGACTTGACATAGCATGGCTAGGCCTCTCCTCTTAGTCTTATCTATTTGAATTAGCCACTTGGTGTATATAAGTACACATGGCCATCTATTATTAGATCATGAATCTTGGGTCACTAATATCTCTGATCCTTTTAGGATCTAGAATGTATGTATATCTGACAACTCTAACACTTCTCTAGGTCGACTAGACCTACATATGGAAATATTTGATTGGATTGGGTGTCTTGAGAATATAAAAATTATAATGCTTCTAGGACATGATAGTTATATGTATAACACTCTTATGTGTATATGAGATACATGTGGTGATATCTATTTAGATGAGGCCTCATAGGGCTCTAATAGATATTTAACACTTCTAGGACCTAACACCTCTAACAATTCTGACATTTTCAAGTGTTTGAGGTATATGTGGTGATATGTAATTAGAATTAGCCTCCTAAGTCATTATCAACCTTGAAACTTCCAAGCCCTAATTTATCTCTAATAACTTTGACACTTTAAGTGGTATGAGGTACACACATGTCACAATAAGGTTTAATTATAGGGAAATTAGGGTCAAAAGAAGCCATGTATGTTCAATCTATTCTAAATTTTATACATGATGTGATTTGGAGTAAAATTAAACCTATAATGTCATCATGTATATATATATATATATAATGAACCAAAGAGTTGATTCATTCAATCGAGGAGGCATGGGAGGCCAATTTGAACCCTTTTTTGATCTAACTATAAGAACATGATATATGATTTGGGATAAAATTAAGTATGATTCTATCATGACTTTAACCAATTAGTCAATTGGTGTAATTAGGGACATGATTTAGGCAAAATTAACACCCTAAACCAAATTTATGGTCCAATAAATTCTATAATCTATACAACATGTATGGCTAACTAACCCTAATTTAATCAAAAATGCAAATATGGCCAATTTTAACCCATTAAACCAAAACTAGAGTCTACAATGTGATTAAAGGGGCTAAATTAGCTCACAGTTCATGACATGTTGATCATAACCCTAATTTTATCACTTGAACATGTACAATTCCCTTAAACCTTAATTTCATGACATTCATGCATGTACAAATCCATTACACTAAACCCCTAACCATAAATCCTAATTTTATAACAAACACAACTCCTAAGTTCCCTGATTTCATCATAAATACATGAATTCATGAATGTGATTAGTGTTAATTTGTGAACACATTGTTCACATAGTTTTACAAGGACCTATGATGGAATTTGGGGTAAAATTAGATCATTTAACCTTACATATTGAGACTTATTACATCATATGATATTCTTATTACTTCATAGTCTTATCAAGAGTCTTATTACATCATATTAGAGATTTATGAATCATATATGGGATTTATGCATCATATTGAACCTTATTGCATCATATTGAGCCTTATTGCATCATATTGAGCCTTATTGCATCATATCATAGCCTTATTACATCATATTATAGTCTTATTCCATCATATCAAGCCTTATTAAATCATATGATAGCCTTATTACATCATATGATATTCTTATTTTATCATATTAGGGATTTATCCATCATATTATAGTTTTATTGAGTCTTATTGCATAATATTGGGAATTTATGCATTGAATATGAGTGTTATTACTTGTTTTATAGGATATATCTGTACTTTAAGGAATGCGTATGCATTATAAAACATGTACACAGTAATATAATGTGTACATATTCCTTTAAGTATAAACAAAACTTACTTTTCAATGTCTATTTTATTCCTAAATAGAGACTATTGTCCCCACAAACATTCCCTATGTGCACTCTACATATTTTCTGCATACATTTTGAAGTATTTTTTTGGAACCCATATTTTGAACTAATTTTTTAGGTACTTTTGTCAAAATGGGATTTGATCCATGTTTAAGAAAGGGGAAGAAGTTGAAGAAAAAGCACTTGAGCAATTAGAAGAGTTGAAAGAAAAAAAAGGTATGAATGCAAACATTTCATTCCATAAAAGATACAAACACTAACCCTAATGATCCAAATACCTTAGATGAGAAGGAAATTGAAAATAATGAATTTAATAATGATGAAACTAAAAATAATGAATTTAATTATGATGAAATTGACAATAATGAATTAAATTATGATGAAATTGACAATAATGAATTAGATAATGTTGGAAGTTCACATTCAAAGTTTAAAGTTTTTTATTTTATTTATGAAGAACCTATTCATGATAATTTAACCACAAATAATGAATAAAATTTTATGGAAACAAATAATGATGAAGTTAATAATAAAGAAAATTTCATGGAAACATAGAATGAAGAAACAAACATTGAAGAAAATTACATGGAAACATAATGATTTTGAAGCACCCTCTCAATATATTCCACCATTAAAAACACCTCCAAGAATTGTGCATAGAAAATATAATTAATTTAATAAATTCAATAAAAATATTTTGAAAACAATTCATAACAAAATGTTTGACCACCATTCAAGAACACTGGATCAAGAAATTTGGGATAGTTTCTTTCATAGATTGGATTATGATAGTCAAAGATGTCAATTATTTGTTTCATTTATGAAATTGGTTAAGATGAGACCTACAATGTACACATTAGTACTAAGAACATCTAACATGGATGAGGAAAATGATGAAATTATTTAGAATCTACATGATACAGATCATACTGTAGGCCCAAGATCATGCAACAAAGATTGTAATATTGCTTAGCCTATAATGATAACTTATGTAGTAAGTGTTGAACCAGGGAAAAATGACTGATTTCAAAAACAAGCCAAACAATTGATATAAATTGAAAAACATTAATGAAATCAATTGCAATATGTGAAATACTTATTAAACCTAGTACCAAAGAGCTTTTGGAATTCTCTAGTAAACCTCCATGAAAGGACAAGACTATAGCTAATGCTTTGAAAGACTTGCACAATTTTGGATAGATAATACAAGATTTTTTCTCAATGCAAGAGATGTAGTGAAAATAAGAGTTGGTTCTTGTAATCATGAACCATATCCAAAATAATTCTTGGATATGACTCAAACATAATTGTACTCTAAGTTTTGTGAAAAACATCCACAAATTAATATTAGTTAAATATTTTTTGAGATGGACAAACCTTTTTATGTAAAAATAAATCACACATGCACCACTTTTTGTAGGCAACATGTTGAATTTTCAATGCACTATGATGTTTTTCACCATATTCATTGTACTTTTTAGACTAACAACATTTTTATAGAGTGTGGCATAGAATTTCTACATAAATTATTCAAGGAAATTATTCCAAATATTTTTTTGAAAGACTAGATATACAATTCTTTTATAAGAAAGCATGTTTGGATGGAAATTATAGCATATGTGGTGGATTGCCAAAATTAAAAAATTGTATCCATCAGGAGTGTATAAGTGTAATTAGATAGGAATTAGTTGATTTGAAGAAATACAAATTTGTGATTTATCAACTAAAATATGGGAAAGAATCTAAAAGGTGTGAGCTTGTTACAAAAGAGATATCTATTTCAAAATTTATGGTCAAATTCATGGAGATTTTTTTTTATGAGTATGTAAGGCACATACTTAGGGATAAATGGTTGGATGAACATTTCAAGCTAAGTAAGGACACATTACCACTTGATTCTATTATTGTGGTAGTCAACTTTATTGATAAATACACATTCAAACCAAAAATGGAAGTTCAATTATAGTATTACAAATAAACACAAGTTACCATATTCATGAATATATAATTCATGCATGCACCTCATAATATAGAGGAAGATCAAAAAATATTAAGGGAGTACCATTTATATATCAGTATAGATTGATCACATCATATATAGTATGTGTAAGATTATTTTGAGAATTCCTATAGATAGTTGACTAAAAAGAACATTACTTTCAATTAACATTACATTTGGTTAGACAGTTACACATCACAATTCAAGAATACACAGATGTTTTATTGGTTGAGTAGGATATATGTTACCACTAGTGTAGAACATATTTGGAGTTTCACTAAGGATAGAAATGGAAAATGGGATCATGATGATGTTGAAGCATGTGTAAATAGAGTCATTTCAAGGGGAATGTTAAAATTTGACCATGTTACTAATTTGACTAATGAAAAAACTATGGTTGAATAGTGTAATGAGAACATATGTCATGGTGCTCAAGTAAATTCTATTATTCATAGACATTTTTAATTAAAGGATGAAAAAGACTTTACAAACTATGAGGATTGTATGACTCTAATGAGTTCACATGAGCTCCACTCATTTCATAGATCAAATACAATTTTTTAGACTATTAATACATGAGACATGGCATGCTTTTATTATGCATGCATGGACTCTATTTGTAATGACAGTAAGTCATAAGAGTGAGTGGATGACTAGAGTTCTAGAACTCTAATTATATTCAACATATAATAGGTTCCACAAGCATTACAACTTATAAATATGACATCGTCACATATCTTTGACCATATGTATGATCTAGCATAGCCAGGTAGAAGATTAATCTTTATGTACTATTTATTCTCGTTATCTATCCTCATAGTGTCATTAAATTTTGGTTTTTATGATGTAGGCCATGTTTTTGTAGTTATTATAGATGAGGATAATGAAGAGGGAATAGATTACTACTTATGTCAGTGTGTACATAGAAATAAAAAAATAACTTCCTTGATTACTACTAGGTCTATCATAATTACTAAAACTTGGCTTCAATAATATCCTATAAAAAAATTCAAATATATGGTTGTTTGAAGACTTTGAAATGCATAAGAAGATACTGCACTATTCAAATTTGGTTTTTGCAATAAATATTCAATTGAAAAAAAGTCATGGTGGGCCAAGAAATGGGAATCTATGGAAATTTCATGAGTCAGACCATGAAGCTATTCTTGATACTATAAAGATTAGGGCAGATCCTAGTGGTTCATTAGATTGAAATATGTAAGTACGTTGACTTGTAAAATATAGATGTAATTAATTTTACCAAATGTTTTTGATTGTTTAGGTAGTATGTGCATAAATTTCATCTTTAATTACTTACTAACATTTTTTTTGTATGTTAATGGTTCCAAATAAGCTTCCACATTAATGTGACTAGCACCATTAGTAAAGAATTTCATATTCTTGAAGCTAAGATAAGCTTACTAAAAGTACTTGGTGTTTCTATGCACCTAAACAATTTTTCATGACAAGTCTCTTTCTCCTTGTAGACTTCCAAACACATAAATTTCCTTATTTATAATGATGTACATGGATTTTAGCTAAACCAAATACATTAAAATTGCCTCAAATGGCATTACATACCAATGTTACACACAAAATAAGCACACTTTTCATTGATTTGCATATTTTATTGGCATGACATTATTGAATAGTAGTGAAAATGAACTTGTAGGTGGAATAGGATGTTATGTTAATTATGTCACATTTAATTTTCCTCTATAGATGTGCTCAAAGCAATGGATTTACACATGCAAGTCTCAGAGGAAAAAATGCTAGTTGGAGGTCAATTAGTTGTCTCTTCACTACTAAAAAGTTACATTTTATGACACATTAATACAACTTATACCATAGATTTATATTAAAGGTGATATAGAATAGATATTGGGTGAAATTATAGGGAATTAACATGCACAAGAGGGATCTTATAGTTTTTACATATGACTTATAGTTTTAGATTTATGCATGCCTGAAGCTAGGCTAAAAATCAACATCTTTCTTGTATTAGAAAGGGCATTCTTGAGCCCAAAATGGGTGGTGGGTTTATTGACCAAGGAAAATAGGAGGCCAAAAACCTAGTCCTAAACATTATATGCCCCTTAAAATGTGTTGATAGCACCAATTTTTATCCACTAATAAATAAAAATATAGTCTCAAATTGTAGCTTTAACTTTGACAATATTTATTATCACTGTTTTCATGCTCTTGAACAGTAGTGAAAATTCACTTACAAATGGAATTGGATGTCATGCTCATTTGAGAACATGTAATTTTCTTTTATATATATATATATGTATATATATATATATATATGTATATATATATGTATATATATATATATATATATATATATATATATGTATGTATATATATGTATATATATATATATATATATATATATATGTACTCAAAGTTATGTATTTTCACATGTGGGTCTTGGAGGTAAAAACACTAGTTGGAGGTCAATAATTTCTCTCTTCACTGCTAGAAAGTAGCATTTTAGAACCCATTACTATAACTACTACCATAGATTTATCTTAAAGGTGATATAAATTAGATATATAGTGGAATTAGATGTATCTAATATGCATAGGATGGATCTTATGGGTTATCCATATGACTTAAATTTTTGGTTTTATGCATGCTTGAAGTTAGGCTAAAAATCAACATGTTTCTTGTATTAGGAAGGGCATTTTTGAGCCCAAAATGGCGGGTGGGTTTGTTTACAAAGCTAGATGAGAGGCCAATAACATAGTATTGAACATTATACACCGATATTTGTATTTTGACAATGCTATTTTTCAGCCAATAAGCACCAAAAATGGAATTTTTAGAGTTTAGCTTCAACTTTAATAATATTTATTGTCAATGTTTCTATGCTCCTGAATAGTAGTGAAAATGAGCTTGTGGGTAGAATTAGATGTCATGGTCATTGGAGCACATGTAATGTATTTTCACTTATAGGTATTGGAGGCAAAAACATTAGTTAGAAGTCAACAAGTTGTCTCTTCACTATAAAAAAGTTTCAATTTAAGACCCGTTACTGCTACTTCTACCACAGATTTATCTTAGAGGTGATATAGACTAGATATATGTTGAAATTAGATGGATTTCCCATGCATAATAATTATCTTATGGTTTTTCAATATTACTTATAGTTTTGGTTTTATGCATGCCTGAATTTAGGTGAAAAATTAGTATCTTTCTTGTATTGGGAAGGGTGTTCTTGAGCCCAGAATGGGTAGTGGTTTTATCAACTAGGCCAAATCGAAGGATAATAACCTAGTCCTAGATGTTATATAAAAATTTAGATATGTTTATAGCTTTAATTCTTAGCCAACAAGCACCAAAAATAGAGTTCTTAGAATGTAGCTTCAACTTTGACAACATTTGCTTTCAGTGTTTTTGTGCTCCTAAATAGTAGTGAAAATGCACTTGTGGGTGGAATTGGATGTCACAATAATTGGAGAAGATATAATTTACATATGTAGACATGATTTGATTTATTTATCTTCACTTGTGAATCCATAAGGTAAAAATTTTAGTTAGAGGTCAACAAGTTATCTCTTCACTGCCAAAAAGTTACATTTTAGGACCTGTTACTGCTACTTTAGCCATGAATTTCTCTCAAGGGTGATACATACTAGATTAATGGTGAAATTATAGTGTTTTCCCATACACATGAGGGATATTATGGTTCATTAATATGAATTTAAATTTTGGTTTTATGAATGCTTAAATTTAGGCTAAAATTCAGCATCTTTCTTGTATTAGGAAGGGTGTTCTTGAGCCCAAAATAGGTGGTGGGTTTGTTGACTAGGCCAGATGGGAGGCCAAGAACCTGGTCTTAGATATTATCCACCCATTTTTACATGTTTGAAGTAAAAATTTTCAATGAATAACCACTAAAAATGGATTTCTCAAAATGTAGATTTAATTTTGACAACATTTTTGTTGTCAGTATTTCCATGCTCTTAAACAGTAGTGAAAATGCACTTGTAGGTGGAATTGGATGTCATGATCATTAGATCACGTGTAATTTTCCTATATATATATGAGATAAAATTAATTTATTTTCACCTATAGGTCTTGGAGTAAAAAATTCTAATTAAAGGTCAACAAGTTGTCTCTTTACTGCGAAAAAGTTGCATTTTAGGACCCAATATGACAACTCCTACCAAAGATTGATCTCAGAGGTGATACAGACTAGATATAGGATAAAATTAGAGGGATTTAAAATTAATATGAGGGATTTTAAAATTTTTATATATGACTTATAGTTTTTTTATGTGTGCTTGAAGTTAGGCTAAAAATCAACATCTTTCTTATATTGTGAAGGGTGTTCTTGAGCCTAGAATGGGTAGAGGGTTTGTCGACTAGGCTACATGGGAGGCCAAGAACCTAGTCTTGGATGTTATCCACCCTTGTAGATGTGTTTTTAGCACTAATTTTCAGCCAAAAATCACTAGAAATGGATTTTTTGGAATGTAGCTTCAACTTTGACAATACTTATTGTCATTATTTCCATGCCCCTGAACAGTAGTGAAAATGCACTTGTGTGTAGAATTAGATGTCATGGTCATTGAAACATATGCACTTTGACTATATATGTGTGCTTGAAGTGATGTATTTTCACCTATGGATCCTAGAGACAAAAATGCTATTTGGAAGTCATTAAGAAGTCTAAAAGGCCTAATAGGCCAAATAGTCCAAGTGAACCATATACATGTGGCTAGAGAATAGTGGCATTGGAATTGGGTTTCAATATATTTGAAAGGTTTATTTGAATATTGTCAGTGTTTCAAGGGTAAAACTACCTTAAGGTGGATATTAATTATTTAAGAAGCCTATTAGGCCTTTGAGGCCTAATTAGGCTAAATTACATGTCTATAGGGAATGGAAGGATCTTGACACTAGCGAGGGAAAATTTTATGGTTCATGAGAGATGAGAACTTTTTAGGGTTTTTAAAATATGAAAATAGACCTAGATGGTTATTTAGGCCTAATTAGGCATAAATGACCACTTGAAGGTGGCCAAAGTGGTGTTCAAGCTTGGCCAAGGGGTATCATGGACCAAATAGATCTGTGTTTAAATCTATTGGTTTAGGATCATCCTTTGTATAAACTAGTATGGTGTCCATGTGAGAGTTTTAAATTATTAAGTAGAGTCAGTAGTCTTTGTTAGTCCTTTATATTTTTCCTACATGTTACAAAGGTCTTACTTATCTTATACACTTAAAGTGTTTATTGTATGATTTGATAAATTGATATAGGTCTTAAGAGAGAGTTTTGGAGCCAAAAATGGACACTATTTTATTATAAGAATGAACCGAAAGGATAAGCATGAGTATCAAGATGAAAGGATATTCTTCAAAAACAAACATCAAGTAAGAATCTTTGAATCATACCTACAGGGGATGTAAATGTGTGTGTTTTATATTGTGATTATGAGTAATGTATGATACTTACAAAGCTTTTCCTAAAATTTACTTGAACTCCAAAAATCAAAAGATAGTGAATTCAAGACTTTGAAAGTCCTTTTCTATTAGGACAAACCAATTTTGGTTGAAAATCACTATTTACAGAGCTTGTTTATATGATGAAACTTTTGTATGGTTTGAAACTAAGGGTTGGATGAGTTACATAGGTGATTGAGGAGTCATTTATAGATGTTATATTTCAAATAATCTCTTTTATATTTATAAAAAATATATATATATCTCTCGGTCCTTAAAGTGTAAGAAAACCCTAATTATAGGGTTTTGATTGAAAAATGATAATAAATCCATTTTGAACCTAAATAATTTGATGAAAATATATGGATACCTTGTAAATAAGGCTAGTAAATCATTCCAAGTGTTTTGGAGATAAAATAAGGTGTACAAATGATGTAATGAGTAGTTATCCATAGTAATACTTAGAATTTTGAGTTCCTCTAGATAGTGAATAGAAAATATAAACCTCTCTTGCTCAGTTTTGATCTAGAATTTTCCAAGTAAAGTTTATTCTCATCTAGAAACATAAATTAGAATTAACTAAGGTGTTGCTTTAGGAAAATAATCCATCATCTAAGTTTTGACCTACTAGTGGAACAATTAGGTCTCTTGACAAAAATAGGGTTGAGTCACTATTTAATAAAAAACAACTCTAACCCAATAATAAATTATTTTATCTATAGTAGAAAACCCCTAAGACATGTGAAATACCTATTGACAATTCATTAAAATGGTCTTTATCCAAAATATAACACTAAAAAGTCTTTTGTATCCATTAAATCAAGAAGATCTTAAAAGGGAAAAGAGAGTGAATAGGCCCTAAAGAACTTAAAGTAAGATTTTGAAGTTTTAAGAGAGTGAAGTGATAAATTAAAGTTTATCAACTATTAGGATCCCTTAAGACCAATCAAAGACTTTTTGCTCTCTCCCAAGGTTTATTTTCCTACTCTCTTAGTTTTAAATATGGAGCTTGGGGATGTTTTAGAGGGAATGGATATAGTATAGGGTTTTCCCCATGGAATGAAGAAGTCATGGGAACTTTCCAAGATAATTAAAAACCTAAAGAGAATATTAAAGAGATTATTGACTATCTTATAGAATATGATATCTTGCTTTGACTAATATGAGCTTCTTCCTAGAGTAAAACCCTTCCTATTATAAGGAGATATTTCATCACCCATTAAGAGGTATACTCTTTATAAAGTATTGACTCTTCATAATCTATTGACTCTCTCACTAGGGCTCTTGAACAATTTCCCTCTAAACCCCTATTCTCATATTCTTACAATCTTATTAGGCTTCTATTAGTCCTATGATAAATCTCAATATTGAAATTTGTACTTGTCTTATTTGTACCATTATAAATATTAATGATTCTTTTATACCTTCTAAAAACACATCAGATTAAAACTTTACAATAACTTTCAATGGTTAGGTTTCAAGATATGCACACTTCTAGGTCAAAACCCTAGGTTTAATTTTACTAGTGTGTTTATAGGTTGAGATGGTTTAAAATTGTGTATTTGAGGTTTTATACACCTTATTGAGTTAATTTCTCATGTATATACTCTATCCATAATAAATTCACATGTTTAAAACAAGATTCTACCTTGATTCTACCTTATAAATCTTATCCCACTAAGAAATTAGAGTTATAGATCTACAAGAAACTATAGATGACAATGACCATACAAACGTAATTTAAATTCAATCATTGATATTCCTTATTTCTTATAAGGTTCTATTTCCATTAATCCCACTCTATGCATAAGATTTAGAATCAAGATAAGTGAATAGGTGTGTAACAACTACCAATCTAAGACTGATTCAATCACTAGTATAAGATTAAATTAATGAAAAGATAGGTTTAACACCCCTTAATTCTTATTTCATTTTCATTCTTATAGAAACAAATCTTCTTAATAACAATAAATTTTAATATTTCTAATTTTAGGCTCTATCATACCAATCTGATTGGAAACATTATCCTAATAAGTTATTCTCAATCTCATAACATTTTTAATCCTTAAAAATACTTCAAAACCAATCATTCATAATACTCTGAATACAAGTGATTCAAATAAGACTTACTTCATTAGTTTTCTTGAATATTCATGTACAAAATAAGAATGCCATGTGCGAATGCCATATATAGGCATACAATGTCAATAATACATGCATTATCATATAAGCATATAAAAAATTGCATCATGTCAATAATATTGTATCTAATGTCTGGTGAATACATCATATACACATATACAATGCCAAAAATGCATATATTTCCATATAGGCATATTAAAAAGTACATCATCTATAACATCCTAATCATCAAACAGTCTCCCTCTCTTTGTATTCCTTGAAGAAGACTCTCCCTCGGATGCCTTACTTGTAGATGGAGATATCCTTAATACCTTGGATTGATCCAATATTTGACTATGGGTACTACACTCATAGGTCACTTTCCACCAAACCTATTCAAATACAAAATTATAATAAAATTAACAAGTATAAATTAAACCAAGTTAGGTAACTCATTTTAAACTATAATAAGAAAATAATTTAAACATGCACTTACTGCAAGCTTATGGTCCTTCTTAATTTTCTATTGACACTCGACTGGGTTAGTGCCAAGTTTAGTTGTACAAATAGGTGTGTCAAATGATGAATAAATATGAGGAGTTGTTGTAGTAGTCATCTAAAGTAGACTATCAAATGTCATATGATATCCCTGCATACATAATACATTCATGCATATAAGTTATATTTACCCAAGTATATGGTAAAATTATTAAAACAAAAGAATTAGATTATAATTCAAAATTTTAAGTGAATATACATACCTAAGTGAGTGCTTATGTATATGACATTACAATATAAATACCTATGTTTGTCTTGACTTGCAATAATAGAGGAGTGTCCACCCTAGTCATCAACTGGACAAACAACCTAATAATTAATTACTTGGGAAATTCATTGATTAAACAAGTTACTAACAAACTTAGTCTTGCATAATATATTAAAATTTCTATTGAGGTCATAGGAAGCATAAATGTGATAAGTGGATATGTACCATGTGACATGAAACACCATACTAGAGGCAAAAAGTGTTAGCTTCATGAGGGAGAATGACAAGACATCTAAGGCAATGATACATCTCATACATGTCTTGATGTAAGATCATCCTACAAACTTTTATATATGGTCCTCTAGTTCGTCTTAGAAGGGTTTAAAGGTGTTAGTAAGCCTTGAATGAGGCATTTAGTGTGTGTCTTAGGTCATTTATAGGTCTTAGAGAGTTTTCCCTCCAATAATATTTATTTGAATTTTCAAATGTATTTGAGTGGATATTTTTTAAAATTATAATAACTAATGTGCCTAATAGGTTGTATAAGGTTTGATATGTGAATAGGAGTATCCTAAGTTTAGTTAAGGTCATATATATATTTCTTACTCATTTAAAGGTCTTAAATGGCCTGATAAGTATTCAAAGATTAGTTTTTATAATTTAAGATAAGCCCATTAGAGGACTAAGGATCTAAATTAACACATCCTAAACTTTGAGAAGTCTTCAAAAAAATGATCAGTTTGAATCTATCATTTTAGGGATGCACAAGATGAAGGAAAAAGTATAAAATACCAACTTTGCATCATTAGAGGATTACAAATTCTATTTGAATCTTTAAATTTTCATAAAAACTTGGGAATAGTTAAATAGACAAGCCTAGAATATGATTCCAAAGGTTTTGGATCTAATAAATCTTTACAATCACAATTATTGAGATATAAGTTTCATGTAAACCTAAAACCTTGTATCTCTAAGATAATGAGAGAGGATTTATGAGTTAATTTTATGAAATTGAGTGATTGAATGCAAATTAGGTGTTGAAATATCCTTGGTACACCTATATACATTGGTTTGGATTGTTGTATAGCTTTTTTGAGGTGTATTTCAGATTTTGACCTTATTAAGGTCACTAGGCCTAATTATCTTAAGGTAGTGACTTGGTATAGTTGAGACATTCATATGAGCTATGGTGTCTAAGTTTATTTATTTTGAAATTTTAATAATGTTACCACCTTGAATACTTTGATTACATATATTCATTACTTATTAGTCCAACTGAGCATTGGTGTGATAAAAAATCCCTTAAAATAGTCATTGTGATAAGACAAGTAACCTGTATATGGGTTTTTTGAGAAGTTTATAAATGAATTTTTAATCAAGTTAAGACATCTAGAGTGATAGGATGATTTTATGAGGGACATATATACAATCCTTTGAAGAGTGTCTAAAACCTTATAAAATAGGTCTCATCAAAATCTAAATAAACATAGAAAAAACAAACCTAAATATTATAAAGATAAGACTAAGTGGACAATCTTCTTTACAAGTGCATGATTTTGGTTATTGAAAACATAGTTTGAAAGTTGAAATAAAAGAAAAAAATTTGAGATGAGTTTATAACACTATGCCAATCCATGTTAATACATCAAACAATAAAAATTCCAAAAAAATATATTAGGTATTTTATATTTTTTTACACAAAACCTACCAATGATGTAATTAAGGTGTGTGAATGTACATCTAGAATATATAATGTTCACTTGAAATTTTACCTTTGTAAATGTATATGGTGTTATAATAGCATGGATAGATGTATTAGTGGTTGGCCTACTACCTAGCTCAGTAAATTGAAATTATGATGTCGAAGGCAATGTCTCCTCTTGGAACACAAAAATTACAAACACACACACATGCATACAATATTAAAGATACCTGCATGTGTGTAGAGAGTCCCAATGTATCCAAACCAAATGTGTGTGAAAAAAAATAATCAATCAATACCATATCCTTTAAGCCCCCTGAAGTGCCACCATCATCATCTAAAGGTCTAGTGCATATAACACCACAAGATCTACATGGGTGGGGTTGGGTACAACCACTAGGTGGAGTATCGCAAGCATCTATCTTTAAAATCCTACTCATGTGATGAATGAGTGTAATAGTAAGATCATTAAGCACATGTAAAGTGTCGATATCCATAACCTATTTTACCATAGAGGGAATCTCTAGATGAAGTGGATTTTGGGTAGGGATTTTTACAAGTTAATTAGGTGCATGACATACACCTAGTCAATATTATGCAGAGTCTTTCCCATAGCCTTGAAACTCACCATAGTCAAAATAGTTCATAATATCATTGAGTATAAAATCATAGTAGAGTTTCCTCAAAAAATAAAAAGGGACTCCATGGTTATTACATGGCAGATAATCAAACACCATCCACTATAGCTCCTAACAATTGGATTTAATCAAATTGTGTTCACATCGATGGATTGGGAAACATTTAGTCATTATAAGAAATGGTGCATTAGTGGCTAGGTTGATAAATAAGGAATTTTTTTTAATAATTTTTTTCTTCTTCACCTCATATGATGATAATTTTTTAACATAGTAATCCCTACAGCTATCCCTATATGATCTCCATCTATCAATTTGAATCATTATCAAGTCAATTTGACCTAAAACTAATTCTAGGGTATTGGCCAAATAGGTGTGGTGGGTGTTCATGGAAGTGGGCTCCCTCATTCTACTAATTATCTACTCAATTTTAATTTTTTTCTCCACTATGTGTGTAACTATATCCTCATGACTGCTTGGGGGTTCTATTGCAACTATAGGAGGGTTAGGTAGAGGGTTAAGAGGGTTATGTAGAGGATTAGGTATAGTTTTAGGTAGAGCACGCTAACCTATTGGATAAAATTACAAATTAAACTATGCAAAACATTCACATAAAATTCACAAAAATTGATTTAATTAATAAATCTTACCTCTTTTTCATGGTAGCATCATTGATTTCATGAATGCTGGAGTAAGACCAACAATTTCTACTACTTATGCGAGCAAAACCAATAATTTCCATGTTGATGTAAAAAAATGTGAATGAGAAGCAAAACATTAATGGTAGAGGACAAAAATGTGAATTTGAGAGGAAGAAATGAAATGGGGTTTTCAATTTTTGTTATTATTTATGTTTAAAGAATAATTACATGTTCCTTATAATTATAGTAATTCATAAATATTCTTATAATGTGTATGCCTTTCTATTAGTAAAGGAATACATATGCATTTATTTTACCAAAAATGCATATGCATTATATCTTGGATGTCCTGATCCATAACACTTGCATGTTATCGAAATAACATGTACACATTATGTTATAACACATATGCATTGTGTGAAATGTCCACAGAATTATCCCCCTACTTCATGCACATACCCTCATAATGGCTAAATTCACCTCTTCATGAACCATGAAATGAGTCCTTGGTCTTGAAATTCAAGTGTTTGGGACTCCATCTAATTTTTTATCTCGAATTTTATTTATATACCACTTGGGCATATGTTTAAAATTATTAGTTCATGGTGGAGCTAGAGGACATGGATGACCATCATCATTTTCCTCTTCCTCACTACCACCATCAAAATTAGAAATGTTTATAGGATTAATGCTTTTAGTAGGTTTGTGTGTAGAGAGACTATTGGAATCACCCTTCTATTCAAATAAAATATATTTGATGATATATAACTTCTTGGTATTAGGATCCATTATTCGGTAGGCCTTTTAATATTCATTATACCTAAGAAAATACATTATGTTGATTTTTCATATAACTTTTTCCTTTTATTTTTTGGAATTTTCATATGTGATTTGCCATTAAAATATCAAGATGAGAAATAAAAGTGTTATTACCTAACAATGCTTGTATTGGAGTGACATTATCAAGAGCTTTTGTGGGTACATGTTTTCAATAAGTAAAATATTATGTGAACTACTTCTATCTAATATGGATGTGTTAGGTGGGCATATGATTGTGTAACTCAATAAAACCATTTTAATATGTTGTATAAGGATAATTTAGATTGTCATGTTCATTCAAATATATATAATTTATTGTTAGTGTATTTCACCCACAATCTAAGTAGAGGATATTTATCTGGCCACTAGATTGTCATTGAACTAAAGATTTGAACTATTTGATACTTAGATGTGTTGATACTTGGTCTTCAAGAAATATACCCTCATTTTTCATGAGTAATCATAAAAAAAAATATAAAAATATTTAAATATACAAACATTGGGAATGAAATTTCTACATAAATTAGTGTACACCAGATCTAATGACCAATTTCTTGGCATGTGTTTGTGCCAAATGGAGCTCTTATTAGAATTATGTGTTGTTTTAAGCTTACTTAGGTTATTTTTGTTTTTTTACCATAGGTTAATTATTAATTACCTTATTTTATTTATTTCAATGTTCAGCTTTAATCAACCATATGCACATATTATTTGAAAATTGATTATTTTTAGTTTTCTCATTTTGTGCTTATGACAAATTGTTTAATCACATGTAACAAACTATTTGCAATATATATTTCACTGCATAGTTTTAGGTGTAAAGATATAAGATATAAAGTTTTCATTTTTTTTTTTTTTAGGAACTGGTTGTGAGTTTATTAATAATTATTTACAGGTATTTATATTTTAGTCTTGTCCTTCAAGTTGATCATGTGGATCATTTGCATTTTAAAAAGTTTCTTTCATTGTTTTAGAGTATTTTGGAAGTCTCTAGTTATAGGTTATCTTGCCTACATTTCTTCTTTATATCCATTTTCTTTAGTTCCTATACTTTTCCATCTTTGTTTCTGATATTTTGTGAATGTCACATACATTTTGGTAATATTTTATGACATACATTTACCAGAAAATTTGTACTTGCAAAAAAATTATAAAGCAAAAAATCAATTTTTTTGGATCTTATGGAACCCATGTAGTAGGCCATATGATTCCATTTTTTTAGAATTAAATGTATGAGAACATATTATATTGATTTTAGTCTCATCTCAGCCTAGGTTGTACCATTTTTCATCAGTTTGTACACTTTTTTGGGAGCTTTCTCCAACACCTATCTTCAAGCAGTTTCTTTTTACAAAATTCTACAATAAATTACTAATACTAGGCCATACATGACTTGAACTAGATTTTTTTTGTCTAGAGGGATTAAAAACTATTTTTTGATCCATTCCTAACTTGGAGGTATAGTTTTGTACTAGTCTGTATGGCCCTTGGAAGTTAATCTTCAAGCACTCCCAAATCACTAAAGAAGTGTGTTTTGAAGAATTAAACACATTTTTAATTTTTGGTCCCTTATAATTCCCATGAAGAATTTAAAGGGTTTTTATTAACTAAATGTAAAACTCTCTCTCATCCACTCCCACACATTTGTGTCTATTTTTGGCTATTTTTTATCATTTTTTCTTGGAAAGTGGTTAAAACTCAATTTTTTGAATTACATTTTCAAAATTTGAAATTGGCACTATGATAAATGAAATTTTATTAATAAATTTCTATTGTAAGTGGTATTTGGGTCAAATCCCATCACCCATTGTTTTACACAAGTCCTTTTTATGTTTTACAAAACAATTTTTTGTATGAAAATCATTTTGTGGCCACAATTTTAAAATTGTAAAATGCAATTTTTTGCATTATTTTTTCCAAGAGGTGGCTTTATATTATAATGGGAGGGGTTTATTTTTTTGATGAAAGTGTAGATTGTCTACATATTTTTTTCAATATCATATTCATCTTCAGGAATGGATTCTTAATTATTTGAACCTCTCAACTCCACAAATTTTCATGTTTAGAAGCCAAAAATGCAATAAATTCTACAGTCAAAAGACTTATGAAATTTTTTTGACAACACACATTTGGTATTCACCACTGAAAAAGACAAGTACACGTATGGTTTCAATCATGATGAGGCACTTGGATTGATTGGCCTCAACATTTTAGATAGTCTTTAATTCCACATTGTAGATGCCAAAACACGAAAAGAAGTATGGGATAAGTTTACCTATTTAACAAAATAAATGAATTCAAAATGTTGTAATTAGATGTAGAACTGAGTGCTTTATCTCCATTATATTTCCCTTCTATAGATTAATTTTTGGAAAAATTCAAATTTATTAGATCATAGTTGAAAGCTAGTGAAAAGGATAAAAGTGATAAGGAGTGCATCTTCATGATTTTGTCTAAATTAAAAGGACCATATAGTGTATTTTCTTCTAATTTTTATAGCATGATGGATACATTAGGTGATGAATTCAAATGGCCTTCCTTTGAATTTTTTTGTGAAAGACTAACTAGAGAGCAAACAAAACTAATGGCCATAGATTCTCTACCTAGTTCTATTCATACCTTAGTAGCTAATACCTCAGAAAGAAAACAATCACCTAAATCAAAGTAGAAGCTACTATCTTTTAATAAAACTATAGACACCACTACACTATCTTCTCAATCTTCTAAGAATAAAAATTCTTTTAATAAAAAGAAGAAAATTTTGCATCCTTATAACTTTTGTGTTGGTCCTAGTCAAGATGAAATTAGATGTTTTAAGAAGATGGTAGAATTACAAGAAGCATTGAAACATCACAATATTTTTGTGCCTTCTCCATCCTCTACTTTTTCTACAGGAAAAGGGAAATCACTCTCAGTTAGGGTTATATATTCATCACATGATCAGTGGATTTTTTACTCAGGTGCCTCTCATCATCTCACACATTCTCAAGATCTCTTATCTTATATTATAGATTGTAGTACATCACATATTATCATGTGAAACTTTTCATAGATTGATGTTTTAAGATCAAGTACTATTAATAAACAAGATGGTTATTTTAATGATGTATTACTTATATTGTAAATCTCTTCTAATCTTCTCTTGGTGTATCAAATATGTCATCTCAGTACTGGTAAAACTATGGAATTTACTCCACATGATGCTGTAATAAGAGAATGTAGTGATCCTAGTGAGATAGTTTCAGGTATAGAAGATCATTCTATAGGACTTTACAGTTTTGATAAGTTTGAGTCTTCTTCTAGGACTTATGGTTCTTCACTTGTAGCACATGGTGATAGTCTTATCAAGTTGTGGCATGAAAGGATATGACATCTAAGTTTTGGTCATATGAATAAAATGAGTACAAAAAATATTATAAATGGCCTTCCTAAGGTCTCATGTATTGATGGAATATGTCATGGGTGTCTAGTTGGTAAACAACACTATGATCCATTTCTAATTGGTAAGGCCACATACGCACATGCACCCTTAGAGTTGGTTCATAGTGATTTGATGACTTTTCCAACTCATTATTTTTCAAGGAAAAAATATGTACTCACATTCATTGATGATTTCACTCATAAAATTTGGGTATATTATCTCAAGTTGAAAAGTGAAGTATTTGAGACCTTTAAGGCTTTCAAAGCCTTTGTTGAAAAATAATCATCTCTTTCTCTCAATAGGATACACAGACAATCAAGGGAATATGATAGTAATGATTTTTTAGATTTATATAATGAGCATGGCATTCAACATAGTTGGTGCATTTATTTGCTTTATTGCATTTACTTGTATTTTTTATTTATTATTTTGATGCACTAATTACTTATTGTAATCATTTTATTATGTTTATTAATAATTTGCACCGAATAGGATAAGCTTGCTCAGTTAGTAGTTAACTTAGACACTTATCTTGTTACAGTGAATTTCCAATCCACTTTACAGAGTAAGATAGGATAAGATTGTTTAACTAATAGTCAACTTGTGTTGATCATTTACATAAGTTGGACACCTATCTTGTTAGTGTGGAGTTGCACTCCACTATTCATGTAGACAAATATTAGTTGAAGTACACGTGTTGTGTGAGTTCCCTAATATTTATCATGCATGCCTTATTTTATATAATAAATGGCTATTTATGTATTCCATATCAGATTAATATTGAATTATCATATTTGAGTTATTTATTCATTTCTATTATTATCTTAGATATAAAATTATTGTTTATTACTATTACTTTTTTATATATTATTTATGCTTTATATTAGATTCATTAGATCCTATAGCTAATTATAACATGGTACTAGAGCTATCTTGAATCTATAGATTGCTAAATATTTAAGAGAAAAATATCTAGATATAGGATCAATTTTTTGAATTTATATATAGATACAAATTGGGACTTTGTGGAGAATTTTTTGAGTTTACCATTAAGATTAAAGTACCTGAGATAGTCAAAATCATCTACAATTTTATCCAAATTAGGCATAAGAGGTGAAATTAGCAAGGGCTTGATCCAAAATTACCATGCCCAAATATAGTGGTTACCTAAAAATTGAAGTGTTTCTAAGTAAAACGGACCTCATTGTTGCTTTTGGAAGACATTAAAACCTTTAGATCCATATAAAATTTGTCCAATTTGGTCACAATTACCCTGGAAGATATTTTTTTTCTTGTAGGTATGGTCGTATGGACTATACAAACTGTACAGACCAATTTTTTTTTGGTAGGCCTCATGGATCAGTAGGAAAATTTGAAAGGGAAAATTTGGAAGCTTACCATTTGAACACTAGGAGGTATTTTTGAGAAATTGTTTTTTTGAAATAGCTTAAAATTTTATTCTCTTCAGTGTTGTACTTTCAATTTTTTTCTATATTTTTCCATTTTTTCTATAATTCATATTTTTATATAGTAGCTGTTGTCCATCCTCATTTTTTCAAATTTGGCGGCTCGTAAATTTCACATATGACCTTGAATTGAGGTCCCATTTTTTTTAAAGTTAATATTTTTTTGAGAACAACACATTGGTGAAAAAAAAGTTATAATAAAATGCATATTTTTTATAATTTTATACTAAAGGGCCTAAATGAGCTTTTTCTAAACTAGAAAAATTATAATCCATCCTTGTAATTGTACTCAATTATAAAGTGCCAAAAATAATTTCTATATGGGATAAAACTAGGTAATTTAGGGAGGTTGTGTGGTGTGTTTTGTACTTTGATTTCTACTTTGTGATAGTTTATTCCTGATTGCATCATGGGGAATCCTAAGTTCCCTCTATTAACAACATATAACTATAATGCATTAAAATAGAATGATTGGAATGCATTAATGATGCTAGGATATATGCCTTACAGAAAAAATCTTCTTACTCCACCTACTAATGCAAAAGAGTTACAACACTTTCTCTTTGAAACTATTAAAGTAATTGGATGCTTTCAGTCTTACATGTCTTTAGATTTGAATTTCCATTTTGAAAAATGTAAAACTCTAAAAGAGGCTTGGGATAAATTAGAATCATTATTTGGAAAAATAGATGAGGTTTGTGGTTACCAAATTGATAATAAACTCATTAGTGTGGATCCTAAAATTTATGCTATAATACAAGACTACATCACTAAAGTCATAGATCTTAGAGCACAAAGTTTTGAATCTAAAATTGATGAAAATGATATTCAATTGATTTTTAGTGCCTTACATAAATTAGGTCTTGAATATTCATTCTTTATCTCTAGCTTTTAGACTCATTAGCTCACATTAGGCACATCCTATCAAATGCCCACCTTTGAGGTATTCTCTAAGATTTTAATGGTTGAAGAAGAAAAGTTAATAGCTATCAGTCTAATCAAGTCATTCAAATCTTATGCTCTATATGAAAGTTAACATTAGCATCAAATACAAGTTCAAGCAAAAAGAAGTAGAATAATTAGAATAAGTCATAGAAAGATAAGAATAAAGGGCAACAATATTCCTCATAGGGAGATTATAAATCCACTAATAAGAAAGGGGATTCATAAAAATGGACTGGCACTCCTTTCCCTTATTGCAAAAAATGGTTTCATAGTGAAAAAGATTGTTGGAAGAAAGAGATTAATGAACTTAAGGGTCTTCCCAAAAAGAATAACATCAATTAATCTTCTTCAAAGGATTATTCCACTCCTTCAAATTTAGGGAAAGCGAAATCTAAAGCACTAGTTGCACTAGAAAATTCTCCCAAGTCATGGGTCATGGATTTAGGTGCTTTATACCATATGGGTTCTGATCAAGAACAATTTTCTAGATTAGAAACAAGTTTCTTACCTAATATTCTCATAGTTGATGATTCTAAGGTAGATGTTATAGGAAAAGTTATAGTTGATGTTGATAGTGGTGTATTTGAGGATGTCCTTTGTGTGCTAGAGTTATCAACTAACCTTTTTTGTATCTACCAAATCACTCACTTTGAAATTGGTATGAAATTTGAGTTCACCCCTGATTCTGTATCAATCAAAAAATTAGAGGATAATGATTAGTTATAGTTGGAAAATTTGACAATAATAATTGAATTTATTTATCCTCCCACTTTGTGCCTCAGTCTTCCTCTATAGCTTTACTCTGACACACTAATTTAGTGAGTAGGCTATGGCATGAGTGGTTTGGTCATCTAAACTACCATTATTTATAGTAGCTTAGTCCATAGGAGATAGTTATAGGACTTCCATAGATTCATTTTTTATGAGGTGTACGTCATGTTTGTGCCTTAGGAAACATCCAAAGGATAAGTTCGATAAAAGGAAGGATTGGAGGGATACACAAGTCCTCAAACTTGTTTATATTGATTTAGCAGGTTCATTACCTACTTTGTCTTTTAGTAAAACCTACTATGTTCTCACATTTATTGATGACTATGCCATATAAACTTGGGTTTATTTTCTAAAACTCAAGAGTGAAGTATTTGACACATTTCTAGAGTTCAAAGATCTAGCATAGAAATGATCTAGCAAGTATGTCAAGATTCTCCATATAGATAATAGGAGGGAATGTGTGAACAATAAATTTGCATAATTCTATTCTCTTGAAAGAATTGATCTTTATCATTCAATTGCATACACACCTTAGCAAAATGGTGTAGTAGAGAGGAAGAATATATTCTTAAAAGAGATGGCAATTTATATGATTCATGTAAAATCATTAGTACTTGAGTACTAGGTATAAGTGATTAATTGTCCTGCATATATACAAAATAGAGTTACTCATAAAGCTTTAAAAGGGATAACACCTCTTGAAACTTGGTGTAATAGGAATCCAGATGTGCATCATTTTAGAGTCTTTGGTAGTCCAACATGGGCTCACATACCTCTAAACAAGTGTTGTGATTTATAAAAACAAATCCAAACTTGCATATTTATGGGATATCTTGATGGTGTTAAGGGATATTAGCTCAATTATCTAGATTCACATGAGCTTATTATAGAGATAAGTGTTTACTTTGAAGAAAGCCCTTCAAAATTGTCTTCTAATATATCTCATTCTTCTTCCTTAGAAAAATTAGATAGCAATGATGATGATAATCCTATTTTATTTACTCATAGGGATGATGAGGTATTACCTCTCCAATAGGTTTTAGCAAGTCATATTCCTACTCCTCTAGATCCTTGCCCATTTATGCCTTTGTGTGCTAGATAAACTTTGGTAGATGTAGACCCTCTTTCTAGGGATCCATTAGATAGAAGCAAAACATGGTCACAACAAGATCTTCCACTTTCCTACATTGCCATAACTTCTAATTCAGATTTTTTTAAAGAAGCCATAGGGAAAATTGACTGGGATTCAATTATGGAAGAAGAGTATGACTCATTGATTAGCAACAAAATTTGGGATCTTGTTTCTCTTCCTAAGGGAAAAAATTAGTATGATGTAGGTGGATATCTCAGACTAAGTTTGTATTAGATGGAAATATAAATAAGTATCAAGCACACTTAGTGGCCAAAGGTTTTTCCCAAGTAGAAGGTATTGACTATACAAAAACCTTTGCACCTATTTCTAAGATGAATTCTATTCACTTGATATCAACAATTAGTGCAACTAATGGTTGGGCTATACATCAGATGGATGTGAAGAATGCATTTATTCATAGCGATCTTCATGAGGGGATTTATATAGAGCATCCACATGGGTTCATTTAGGATTATTCACTGGTATGCTTCTTGAAGAAGTCTCTCTATGGTCTAAAATAAGCCCCTAGGGCTCGGTATTCTAAGATGGACACATTTCATCTGTTAGTTGGGTTCTTAAGATGTCACTTAGATTTGAATGTCTACATTATATGGTAGGTGCTTCACTATTGTACTTAGTATTCTATGTTGATGATCTCATTATTATAGGGAGCACAATGTCCATCATTAGTAGTGTTAAGACTACACTTCATGACAAGTTTTTTATGATAGACATGGGATTACTACATTATTTTTTTAGGATTCAAATAACACAATTTTCTTTTGGGATTACACTTTCACAACCCAAGTATGCCATGGACTTGTTAGCTTAGTTTCACATGGCTAATTATAGGCCTAAACCAACTTGTTTCTTATCTAGAGTTAGACTTGAGGTTCATTGTTCCACTCCCTTGGTTGATGCCACATTGTTTCACCAGCTTGTAGGTAGCCTCATCTATCTAATTCATACATGACTCAACATTTTATATGTAGTTGGCATGGTTTCATGCTTTATCTAGACACCACATGAGCTTCATTAGAGAGATACCAAGTGCATTTTGAGCTACATTCAGGGCACTATCAAATACAAGATTCACTATATAGTAGGTACATGTTTATACTTGGTGAGATACATAGATTCTTATTAGGCTGGTGATTATGATGATCGTAAGTCCACTTCTATTTACAGCTTTCACTTTGGATTTGGCCCCATTTATTGGTAGAGTATGAAATAAAATGCTATTTCTCTTTTATCTTTAGAGTTTGATTATCTGGCTTCAAAATATTCTCATTGAGCTTGGTGTTCCATTTTGGAAGCCATCAGTCATCTACTACAACACCAGAGCACTATCCACATCTCGAATAATCCAGTTCATCATCAGAGAACCAAACACATAGAGATCCATATGTACTTTATCAAGGATCTAATTTAGGTGAAGATCATTGATCTTTAATATTATCCTATGGAGGAGTAAATTTTAGATATTTTCACTAAACCTTTCACTGAGAGCAAGTATCTTCACTTGTGATCTCTTTTGGGGGTGCAGGATATCAGTTCTTTAGCAGACATCAACTCTTCAGGGGGGTATCATAGACCTTCATTTTGAGGAGTTTTTTTTCCTTTGGTTTTTCTCTTTTCCTCATCTACTTGTATATAGTACCTAATATGGCTACACATTATTGGGACTCTTATCTGCATAGCCCTACCTAAACTTCACTTATGGTGGGGGGTGTTGGTGCATTTATTTAATTTATTGTATTTAACTATATTTATTATGTTGGTGCACTAATTACTTGTTATAATTAGTTTATTATATTTATTAATAATTTTCACTAGATAGGATAAGTTTACTTCACTAGTAGTTAACTTAGACACTTATCTTGTTACAATGAATTTCCACTCCACTATTTAGGGTAAGATATGATAAGATTATTTAACTAATAGTCAACTTGTGTTGATCATTTACACAAGTGGGACACCTATATTGTTAGTGTGGAGTTGCACTCCACTATTATGTAGATAGATATTAGTTAAACTACATGTGTTATGTGAGTTCCCTAATCTTTATCATGAATGCCTTGTTCTATATAAGCAATGTCTATTTATGTATTCCATATCAGATTAGTATTGAATTATTAAAGTAATTCATCATATTTGAGTTGTTTATGCATTTATGTTATTATCTTAGATATATAATTATTGTTTATTACTATTACTATTTTATATCTTATTTATTATTTCTATTAGATTCATTAGATCCTATAGCTAATTCTAAAAAACATCAGTTCACTATACCATACACACCCCAACAAAATGGTGTAGCAACGAGGAAGAATCAAACATTGAAAGAGATGGGAAATTGCATGATTCATTCTAAAAAATTTTGTTCATAATATTGGGCTAGATTAGTAAATCATGCAAATTATATTAAAAACCACATGCCTCATAAACCTATATAAAATATGACACCTAAAGAAGTTTGGTCTGGGATCAAACCTGATATTTCAAATTTTTATGTTTT
Source organism: Torreya grandis (assembly GCA_037957365.1). Classification (NCBI taxonomy): domain Eukaryota; kingdom Viridiplantae; phylum Streptophyta; class Pinopsida; order Cupressales; family Taxaceae; genus Torreya; species Torreya grandis. The sequence goes on along the minus strand of JARHVA010006674.1, from coordinate 695,155 downwards.
TAGTAGTTAGGCATGGGCATTTGTTCTGAATGACAAATGGAAATCATTGGAGAAATAATCCAACCACTTTTTTTTTGGCTATTATGAAGATGTAAAAGCTTACCACATTTTTGATCTTGTCTCACATGATGTATTATTTTGATGGGATGTACATATTGATAAACTACCCACTCCATAAGAATATACATCTTTTAATTCTTCTCTTTCTCCTCCTCCAACCTCATCTATAAATGATAGTGAGGATTTTATTTCTATTGATCATGATAAGGATGATTTTGATGTTGCACCTATTCAACCACCACAACCATCTACTTATTTATTTATGCCCAAGTGGGCATAGAACACTCTTTAGGTAACTAGTTATTTTTTTGGTCATCCATATAACTCTCATTACACTCAATAATAGATATTTATTGTTTTTCTTATGGGAAAAGCCATTACTAATGATCCAGTATTATTTTTTGAGGCCATTGGTAAACTTGATTGAGATGCTGCTATGTATGATGAGTATTTTTAATCAATGAAGAATCATTAATTGGGATCTTGTTCCTCTTCCCAAGGAAAGAAAACTTGGAAAATATAAATGGGTCTTTAAGACCAAATATGTTATAGATGGATCAATTGATAAGTACAAAGATAGAATAGTAGCTAAGGTTTTTTCATAGGTTGAAGGAGTAGATTACTCTAAAAACTTTCGCCATATAGCTAAGATGGATTATATTAGGCTTGTAATTTATCTTAATGCTTCACATAATTAGCAAATTTTTTAGATGGATATGAAGAGTGCCTTTTTTCATGGTGATCTCCAAGAGGAGATCTATATGGAGTAGCCTCCAAGATTTGTATAGGACTCATTATTAGTTTGTAGACTCCATCATTCTCTTTATGGTCTCAAACAAGCTCCTTGATCTTGGTATGAGAATATGGACTCTTTTCTTTTGAGTTTTACTTTACATTGTTGTGAGTTAGATCACAATGTGTATATTCTAAAACTAGGTGAGGATATTATGATATTAGTTATCTATGTTGATGACCTTATCCTCATTGGTAGTTTAGAATCCTTGATTTGAAACATCAAGGACAAGTTTTGACATGATATATATATGGTAATTTTGCATTGTTTTCTTGGTCTTTAGGTTCATCAGTATTCTAAAGGTATCTCCATTAGACAATAGAAGTATGTGATAGATCTTCTTCATAGGTTTGGCATGGTTTATTGTAAGCTTACCCCGACTCCATATTAGTCAGGTGTTGTGTTATCTACCACTTTCATGACTCCTCTTGTTGATTTGATATTGTATTAACAACTTGTAGGTAGTCTTTCATACCTAACTCATACATGTCTCAACATTACATTTGCTATGAACCTTATCTCTTATTTTTCACATGAGCCTCATGAGAGTCATTGGTTAGCATCCAAGCATATTTTATGCTACATTTAGGGAACCCCACACTTTGGTATTCATTACATGCCATAGATTTATCCACATCTTATTAGATACACTGACTCAAATTGGGCTAGTGATGTTGACACTGACAAATCCACTAGTTGATTTGCATTCACACTTGGTTCTGGTCTAGTTGCTTAGTCATGTAAAAAGTAGATAACTATTGCATTATCTTTCACTGAGGTAGAGTATAGAGGTGTAGTCAAAGCTATTTAGGAGATCATTTGTCTTTGATAGTTGCTTGGAGAGTTTCACTTCACATAATAGGGTTGTACTATTCTTTAGTGTGATAACCAAATTGCAATTTGTATTTCATGTAATCATGTTGATCATCTACACACCAAACACATTAAAATTCACATGCACTTCATTTCAGAAGTCATTCAAAATGGAGTTCTTTCTTTGGATTTTGTGCCTAATACTAAGCAAATTGTTGACATCTTCACTAAACCTTTATCTTCTCCTTGTTATCTTCATTTGTGAGAGATGCTTGGGGTAAAAGAAGTTGTACTTGGGTGGATTTCCCATGAAGCCCCACCTTCCTTATTTTATTATTTTTTGATTGGTTCGTATATGGGTACTTTATCAGGCCTAATAGTTGAGACCCATATCTATTCATCATTCTCCCTATGTTTCACTTATGGGAGGGTGTTAGAATTATTCGTGCTTCTAAGCTTACCTACATTAATTTTAGGTTTTTATAGAGGGTCAATTATTTATTACATTGGTTAGTTTTTTCTTATTATTATTGATCTTTACTCAACCATATTCACGTATTATTTGAAAACTAATTATTTTTAGTTTTCTCATTTTGTGCTTATGAAAAATAGTTTGTTCACACACAACAAACTATTTATGTTATATATTGCACTGCATAGTTGTAGGTTTAATGATATGATATATAGATTTTTCATTATTTTGTTTTAGGAACTGGTTGTAAGTTTATTAAGAATTATTTTTATGTTTTTTTATTTTATTCCTCCAAGTTGATCATGTGTATTATTTGCATTTTAAAAAGCTTCTTTCATCTCTATGTTGTTTTCTAGCTAAAAAATTAGAGGAAATATCAATGGTATTTTTTTATTGATTTAAGGCCTCTTAGCATGTGTCTAATTAATTTAATAAGGTACTTAAATATCAAAAAACCATATATCATGTGTAAAAAATTATTTAAGCCTATATCTCTAACAAATAGAGCTTGAATTTCTTTGTTGACAACATCAAGCTAATTTTTTTGGCTACACTAGAATCTCTTACAATAAGTTTTGAGATTCAATACTTGCATTAAATGAGACATGAATTTTTATAATTTTTTAAATCAAATTTAATTATAAGGTTATAATCAATAAATTGATTGAAAAATAGTAGATTTTTTTTTAGGCCTAAAATGTATAGGTCATCAATAATTATGCATCCATGATTACCAAGTGGTAATGAAATGCCGCATGTACCTTGGACAATATATGATGTATTATATATCCAAAAGACATTACCACAATTTGAAAAAAGGTTTACAGAGGTGAAAAAATATTTATTTATATTCATGTGCCTTGTGAAACCAAAATACATGTACAGGATTAAATTTAGAGGGATATCCTTAGTTGTTTGTGTTGTAGAGAAATAATTATTGGGTTATTTATGATCCAAAGTTTTATTTTTTAGTTTTTTGAATAAATAAGGGAATTCATCTCAATAAAAGACACCCCCATTATGTGGTAATCATAAATTACCATTTTACTTGTGTATTAGGTTATTACTTTAGGTTTCTAGTACATTGATAGTTATGTCCTATAGAAACTAGCTTATAACTTACCCTTTACTACATTTATTTTACATGTACCTCATATGATATATATATATATATATATATATATATATATATATATATATATATATATATATATATATATTGATTTGATTATCTAAGTAAAATTCCTCCATTTCTTAATCTATCAGTGGCATCAGAGCTTGGTAATGGAGAATTAAATATGTAAAAGGATTTTTGGAGTGTGTTTTGGCAAATGCACTTCAAGGATAATCTATGTAGTGATTAAAATAGGATATCAACACTTTAAAAAGGATATTAACACTATAATGATTCTATAATACCACACTATACCGGTGGTTAATGATAGTGAGCATCATTTTGTCCCAAAATTTGGTAGAATATGAAATAGGAAAAGCATTGTGTGATCCCATTAGAGAGAACATCACCAAGAGGACACTATTGCAAAAAAATTGTTATTAAGTTCATCAGTCCTCATGTGTCTCCATGGCATTTAAAATATGGAATTTTCATTAATATTTGATATTCTCAATTACTATTTGGAGGATGCATATCTACTACATTGGTATTTTTAATGTCTTGTAACATGTGATTCTAGAGGACATACTTGATGAATTCTATTTTTAATATTCTTGTAGAAAGATTAGACATAAAAATTATGTTTGATTTACCATAGATACATGACGAACGGTTCATTCAATCATGCATTTTCATGGTAGAAAGTAATATTGATGTATTTCAAAACCTAACATTAAGTGAAGATTTATTGGGATCCACCAAAAGCTTGGTATTGAGATTTAGTGAATGTTTTACATAGTGTAGTAAAATAAATTGGTGAATTATTTTAAAATATATGTAATTTTTTAAATTTTATTATCTTTCATTATAAAACAAATATTATCTAGGATTTATTTCCTTTTTATACCTAGGTTTAATAAAATCAATTTGGGTAGAGCTATTTTGTTAGTTATTTGCACAAGTGGTAGTATAGGGTTCAAAACCCATTACTATTTATTTTGGTCAAAGTTATTATTTATTTACCTTATTTTTATATGAAGGGGTTATGACAAGACCATATTATGGATCATTATATCTATAAAATAACATATTTTTTCTTACATAGGAAGTGGATCTAATGTAGTCTCCAAACTTATAGTTTATTTAGAATAAAATAACAAGTATATATCATGGTTATTTCTTTAGAATTTCTTATTATCTATTGGTTAGTGATTTCTAATGATTATTGGAAAAAATATGTCAATGAATGCATACACAATTCATATTAATGTAAGAATGATTTAAAGTATGAAGAGTAACCATTCAAGATTAATGTTAGAGTACTATCAGAGTCTTCTACAATAGATGCAACATTTTGGTCAAGTTATGGACTCCCACAAACCTGCTACAAACTCCTATAGGATTGATATAGACTTCTATAATAGTTATGAATTACATCATACCAGCTACATATTACATTAGACTAGCTATAGATTATAGTAGTTTTGTTATGGATTTCAATAAAACTACTACAGATTTGTTTAGAAAGTATTTCTAAAAGTATTTTAATGATTGGTTGGTCTATTCTAGCTATCATAAGGAATGATTTTCATTTGTATTCTTTATATATATATATATATATATAGTATTCAAATATATATTTATGTAATTTTATTCCAATAAATATTTCCCTTCATATTTGGTGGAGATTAAGATTACGTTGTAATAGATTTCATTCGTAGAATAAATATCTCTCTCCATATTTTGTAGAGATTGAGATAGGATAGGATATCTATGTTGTTAATTCTAAATAAGGTGTTGGTTGGAAGCATAAGAGTATAAATACAACCTTCCACACCTGAATAAATCAATCAATATACTTTTCTTTCCATTATTCTTAGCAATCTATCCTAAAGCTTGTTTTTTGAATAAATTATCTTTCAAGGAATGAGTTGGACACTCATTCCAAGGAATATGAATCAATGTATTTTTATTTTATATCCTTTATTCTATAATTATCATTTTATTGTAAATTATTATTTTATTTCCTTGTTGTTGCAAGCATTTATTTTTGTACATGTGAGCCTGCAGGGTTTTTATATGTTTGTCATTTATGTTCATTATAGAAATTTACTTTCTGTACTAGTTCTTTAATTTCATGCATGTGTGGTTTAATTTTTAAAATTTTGATTTTCAATTCCTACAAGTGTGTAGTGTGATAGAAGGAACTATTTGCCAAAGATATCTTCCTCTTATTACATACAACCTTCAAGCACCAACCCTATATTAACATTATTAAATGAAAGGGATTGATGACCCCATCATTTTTTGTACCATTACTAGGGAACTACAGAGTTATTAGGATATTTATAATATCCTAAAAAAATTCCTAGTGAGAGGGAGTATCTTATTGTAAATTTTGTGATAGGAGATACTTAGTTAATGGTATCTTTATAATTTATTTTCTCTATCATAGATTAAATTTTATTTTTCTAGAATTAAGAATTTAGATTAAAAAACGAAACAAACCCCCCCATAAAAACTAACATTATTGTGTAGGATATAATAACTACTAACATCATGAAGGAATATTTAATTGTTGATGCAAATTGGAAATTAAATTTTGAAATACCTAATAAGATGGAGAAAATAGCCTATTACATGAGTTTCTATAGTTATTCATAATCAATAATATGTAATAAATACTCTTGTATATAATGTGCCTATTTGAGGGATGATCTTCATTTTAAAATTAGTTAGATTGACCATTAGTGGTTATATGGTGATCAAAACTATACAAATATAGCTACGCCTTTTCTGGAACTACCTATAATAGATCACACATCTTTTTGCATTGATTCTAGAAAAATTGCATGTAATTATTATTTTTATTGAGAAATAGGTGAAAATCACAACTAAATTGGTATTTGACTATTTTGTGTCTCATGCCTACATGCCTACAATAAACATGTTTTCCTATTTTCTATTTAGTTGAAAAACAAAAATAGTTTTTGTAAGATAAGATTTCACACATCAATTTCTGATTGGAAACACAACTTAGAAAAGGCTAAAACTTACAAAAGGATGGTTGAAAGAGATGGAATCATGTTGTTGAAGAAAGATTCCTAAGACAAAATTATGTGGGGTATTCAATCTCCTAGGTAAGACCAATTTATTTCCATAAATGACTAATATAATAATAATTGATTAAGAATTGAAAGGTTAAAATGTTATGATATGTTGAAAAGGAACTATCACTCCAACCAAAATTCTTACGAGTTTATCTAATAGAGTGTTACATGTATAATGGATTCCATTTTGATCTAGTAAAGATGATCGAATTTATTATACATGATAATAGTTTTAGTGATTGTTATGCAAATTCATTTCATGAACAAGAGATATTCATGAGAATATTAGATAGAACACATCCTCCTAAATATTGCAGGCCATATTGCCATGTATTAAGATCATTATTTTGGTTGGAATCTACATAGATCAAACATATTTGATAGGCTAAAACTAATTAAAATTTGATGTAGTGGCAAATCACAATAGAAGTGAATTTTATTAAAAAGCCAAGATTTTTTACTAGAAATAAAGAATAATTGGTTTAGTGTAATGAGTCATGTAATAAAATTGATGTCATGTAATATATTTAGCACCATGTATCAAAATAGATATATTTCTCTAGATTTTGTGTGAGTCAAATAACCACATCTCAACATTAAAGGTGAGTTTTGTATAAGTGTTGATTTTAATGCAAAATTACTACTTTTTAGCATGTATAAGTTTTTGCTCTTAAATTGGAGGATTTAAACATTTAAATTCTTTTTTTCTCTTTAGTTAATTTCTAATTTTATACTAATTTTTTTAGGATTCTTTATAAACTTAGTAGTAATGCCTGATAGGAAATAGAAATTAAAATATTTAACCAATCTGGTCTTAGTATTAGCTATTTTGTATGTTTAATATCAGTCTTCATGGATGAGGAAGTTTGAAATTAATCAAAAAAAATAAAAAGTAAAAATAAAAAACCAATAATGAAAACCTTGGAGTGTTGTTGGCAGTCTTGGTTTGAAAACCAACTTGATGGTAGATCAAGTGCTAGATTAAATAGTCTTAATTAGAAAACTAGTTTATTGGCTAGTTAAGGGCAAAAAAATATAATAAAAATAATAAAATTTGTCAAATGGAATAGACAATGTGGTTTTTTTACTTGGTTGCTTACTTCTATGCTATTATTTTTTAGCAAAGTAGTACTTTACTTTTATTAACATTTTTCCTAACTTTTTTCACTTTGGGTACCATGAAAGAAGTAATGACTACTGAAATTATGATAAGGTATTTTACTTTACTATTTTATATTTAAATTTACTTACAAGTTTTGTTATTACATGAATATCCACTCTTGTAAACAACTTTGTTCTGTGGAAATGGATAACCTTTCATCTAATCTGTGTAATCCCATCCCACTTCATTCATTTGGCATGCATGAGGACATGCATGACTTAGGTGTGGAGGAGGAGAATAGATTTGAATATATAATAACTAGGCTTATCCAAACAAATAAGTTAAAAAATATATAGTTTGATCTTGATCATGGTACATAGTTTTGAATGGAACAAGAATTTTTTATGTCAAAAGTTACTTTGTGGTTAAAATAAATATGCGTAGACATAGTAGGAAATTATCAACATAAAAAACTACTATCACATCATTTAAAAAATAAATAAATAATAAAATAAGAAAATTTGAATATATCAAAATAAAAAAATCCACACAAGAACCTGTGTCAAAAAGGAATCTAAAAATAGTAGGAAACACCTCCACACAAGAACCTATCCTTAGAAAATGAATTATAATGACCAATGTCATTAGACACTTTTGTCTGAGTAATTTAAGAAGATTTTATGTCATTATATTTATAAAAATTTGGGAATCCCATTTTAAGTATGAAGCTAAGTTTAACCCATGCATATGTACCATGATTTTTTAAATAGTGGCATGTATGAGGACATGAATGAGATTAGGTGTGGGAGAGATTATGAGACCATAATATGGCTTATGGTATCTATAAAATAACATCATCTATCTTTCAAAGTAATTGGATCTAAATTTAATCTCCAAACTTATGGTTTATTTGAAATAAAATAACAAGTATATATCATTGTTATATCTTTAGAATTCCCTTTTATCTATTGGTTTGCAATTTCTAATGATTATTAAAAAAAATGGTAATGATTACATACATAATTCATAATATTCTAAGAATGATTCAAAGTATGAAGAGTAACCATTTAATAATAGTGTTGGAGTAGTGTCAATTTTTTCTACAATGGATACAACATTTTGGTCAAGTTATAGACTCCCATAGGGCTATTACAAACTCTTCTAAGCTTGCTACAGAATCCCATAGTAACTACAGATTACATTAGACTAGATATAGATTACATCAGACTAGCTATGGATTTTAGAATATTTTTTATGAATTTCAATAGAACTACTACATACTTATTTGAAAAGTATTTCTAAATGTATTCTAATGATTGGTTGGTTTATTCCAGCTATCAAAAGTAATGCTTTTAATTTGGAGTCTTTCTATATGTGTGTGGGTATGTGTGTGTAGAATTTTCATTGTATTTAAATATAAATTTATGTAATTTCATTCCAATAAATAACTCTCTCCATATTTGGTGGAGATTGAGATAATGTTATAATAGATTTCATTCTTAGAATAAATATCTCTCTCCATATTTTATAGAGATTGAGATAGGATAGGATATCTAGGTTGTCAATCATAAATAAGGTGTTGGTTGGAAGCATGATATTATAAATGCAACCTTCCATACTCTAATAAATAAATCAATATACTTTTTCTTACATGATTCTAAGTAGTCTATTTTAAAGCATGTGTTTTGAATAAATTTTCTTCTAAGGAACGAGTTGAACACTCATTCCAAGGAAGATGAATTAATGTATTTTTATTTTATATATTTTATTATATAATTATTATTTTATTGTAAATTATTATTGTATTTTTTTGTTTCTAAAAACATTTATTTTTGTGCATGTGAACCTATGAACCTACAAGTGTTTTATTTGTTTGTCATTTATTTTCAACTTAGCAATTTACTTTTTGCATGTACGTTTTAATTTCATGCATGTGTGGTTTAATTTTTGCAAGTGTGATTTTCAATTCCTACAAGTGTGAAGTGTGATATAAGGAACTATTTTACCAAATATATCTTTATCTTATTGCATACAACCTTCAAACACAATACCTAGATTGACATTATTAAATGAAAGAATTTGATGACCCCCATCAGGTTATAAGGATAAAAAGAGATTATAATGAAAAGGTTATAATGAAAATATAAGGGTGTAACAAGCTCATTATTATTTTTAACCTATGATAAAGATAGGTCCCTAGAAACATTTATATTATATTCTACATCTATCTATGAGGATCAAGGAAAAGCTCCAAGTAGCATTCATTTTTTGTCTCTATATTTCATGTGATCATGGCTAAAATTTTAAGTTTAATCTATTAAAATAGTAGATTAACACCTTAAAACTAAAAATAATGGAGCTTACACATAGAGGACACACTCATTTTCTATGTTTTTTGGGAAATAATAAATAAATAAACTATACCACCCATTGAATCTTCCAAACTAATTATGTACCAAAATCATGATAAACAAATTTGTATACAAGAAAATTGACCTTATGTAACTTTTAAACAATAAACTAATAGATGACGAAGATGTTTCTAAATATATTTTATAGATGAAAAAATTGAAACAAGAATGATACACAAAAATAATAAATATGGATGATGACATGCTCATTTACATCACACTAAATAGCCTTAGTTCTACATACACCAACTTTGTCAAAAATATTGTAACTTAATGATAAGTTTAATGGTACAACATTTGACTGTATTTTTGAGTTTTTGACTTATAATGACTAAAGAGGCTCAGTATAAAAAAGATAGGTCACATCATATAGTTCACTATCATGTAAAAAATTAGTCTAGAAACATTCTTAGAAACACTAGTTGAGCCATTCCATGAGACACTCTCCACATCATTCTAGACAATATCCATAGCATTCTCACTGACACTCTCAAAGATTTTCAAAATAAAGACATCACCATAATCATTCTTGTCACTCTAGTGGTTCTTCCCATTATTCATATTATTATGTATCTCAATAAAATAGGAAATAACCCATATGTTTTAAATGTGATGGCATTGGACATCTTACATATGTTTGTCCTTTTTTATGACTTTACTCTCCACACAAAATTAAATTTGAATCAAATTATCTAGGTCATTCTATTGGAATTCCTTTAGGTTACTCCAACTATTTAATTTATTTTTACACTTCCTTTGATTAGTAGACATCATATATGGTCAAGTTCTATTTTCCCACTACACCTGACAACCTTTTTTATGTGATCAATGATTCACCCATCTTGTGCAAGCTAATAAGATCAAGACTAAGATCTATTATAGTAGCATTTTTTGGCTTGTGTTCTTACTATATTCAAGTTTTATATTTGTATCATTGACATTAATGACATGGATCATAGAATATTATTTGATTTTTTTCTCTCATTACATATATTCACACCTCTCAATTAATAGGGGAGAAGATACAACATTGGTTGGTCTTTGATCAGTCATTGATGACCATATGAGTTAACAAAGGTTGCTAGCACCAACACTATTGAGTAAATATCATCATTGTTTATTATAAATTAGGGAGATGTGCCATACATAATATATTTTGGTCACTTAGATGAGCTTATAGGTGGAACCTTATGTGTATTAAAGTAGTTGGATAGACTTTGATCATATTCTACTACATTATGGTACAAATGAGCATAGGGGATGAAAACAATTTGATCATGTTCATTATTATTTTATGCCACAACTCATAAGGTGGGATTATTTATGAATTTATATCAATATTGATTACTATCAAGAGGAACAATACACTAGTTATAGTTCCTTTAGAGTTTATTTGCTTACTTCAGAGTCATTGCTCTAGTTCTTTCATCTTTCACACTCCTTTAGATCAAGGGGGATTTTTTTGGATTTCCTAATCTAAAGTTTTAATTACTTATTTGTTTAATAAATCAAGGCTTTCATCTCACTAATATACACCCCCATTAAATGGTAGTCATAAATTACCATTTTACTTGTGTATTAGGTTATTATTTTAGGTTTTAGGTACATTGGTAGTTATGTCCTATAGAAAAAACTTATAATTTACCATTTACTCTATTTATTTTATATGCACCTCATGTGAGAAGATAATGGTTTTATGGTAATATATATTTATTAATTTGGTTATATAATTAAAATTCCTCCATTACTTGATCCATCAGTTAATCTCAGGTTTTAATGTCCCATAGAAATGGACTCATAACTTACCATTTTTTATATTTATTTTGTATGTACCTCATTTGAGAATATAATGCTTTTATAAAAATATATCATTCTTGATTTGATTATTTGAGTAAAATTCCTCTATTTATTGATCCATCAATGGTATTAGAGATTGGTAATGGAAAATTGAAGACATGAAAGTATTTTTGGAGTATGTTTTGGCCAATACACTTTAAGGCTAATCTGTATGACACATCAAAGATGAGATTAATGCTATAGTGATTTTATGATACCACATTGTAATATTGTTTAATGATAGTGATCATAATTTTTTCCCAAAATTTGGTGGAACATGAAATAGGATAAGTTTTTCCCAATCACATTAGAGAGGACATCACCAAGAGGATGTCTTTGAAGAAAAGTTCATAATTCAAGTTATTAAGTCCTAACGTGTCTCCATAGGGTTTGAAATTGGGACTTTATGTTACTATTCTTAATTTTAATTTTGAGGATTAATATCTTATATGTTTGAATTATTATTATGTCATGTAACATGTGATTTTGGAGGACATTCTTACTGAATTCTATTTTGAATATTCTTATAGAAAACTTTGAGATAAAAAATTATGTTTGATTTACTAAGGAGTCACAAGGCATGGTGCAGTCAGTCACACATTTGCATGGACAAAAGGCATATTAAAGTATTTAAAAACATAACATTAATTGAATATATACCATGCACTCCACCATAGGTATAGTAACAAAATTAGGTGAACTTTTTATACATGGTAGTAAAAACATTTGGTGAATAATTTTACAATATATATTATTTTTTTAATTTTTAACATTTCATTTTAAAAACAAATATTATCTAGGATTTATTTCATTTTTATACCTATATTTATTAAAATCATGTTTTTTATAATTATTATGTTAGTTATTTTCACAAGTGCTGGTACTTCAAAACCCATTGATATTTCTTTTGGTCAAAGTTATCTTTTTTACCTTATTTTTGTATAAACGGGATATAAGGATAAATAAATATTATAAATGAAAAGGTTATAATAGTGATATAATTTTATAATAATCTCATTCTCTTTTGTGACCTATGTTTAATATTGGGCCCTAGAAACATTTCTATTATATTTTGAATCTACCTACAAGGGTCAAGGCAAATCCCCAAGTAACATTAATTTTGTGTTGCTATATTTCTTTGTGATCATGGAAAAAATTTAAGTTTAATCTATAAAAATAACATATTAACACTTAAAAACTAATAATAATGAATCTTACATATGGAAAAAAATGCTCATTTTTAATGATTTTTGGGAAATAATAGAGAAAAAACCACACCACCCACTAAATCCACCAAATTGATTGAGTAACCAAAGTGTGATAAATGTGCACTTGCACTATTAAAATCATCTTACACTACATAGGGGATTATTCATATTGAATTTATTGAATTTGGTGCTTTTAGAAAGCATTAAGAGACTTATATGATAAATATCCTACATATAAGAAAATTGGCCTTCATATGCAACTTTTAATTAATAAATTGGTATATGATGAAGATGTTTTTGAATATATTTAACTGATGAAAACAATGAAACAATAATATTTCATAATATGTTTAAATATTTATCATGATGTGTTCATTTCCATCACACTAAAAGGCCTCATTTATATGTACACCAACTTTATGAAAATGTCATAACTTAGTGATAAGCTCAATGGTGAAACACTTGACTCTATTTGTGAGTTGTTAACTCAACATGAGTGACATTTTGTAAAGAATAAGAGCAAGCCTATTGAATATGATCACTATAAAAATGATAGGTCACATCACATAGATCATCATCATGTATAGAAGTAATTTTAGAAACACTCTCAGAGACATTCTTTGAGACACTCTCCACATGATTCTAGATAGTCTCCACAACATTCTCACTGGCACTCTCCAAAATATTCAAAATGAAGACATCACCATAGGCACTCTTCTCACTCTAATGGTTCTTCCCATGATTTCTTCTCTTATATATTTAATGAGCATAGGAAATAACCCATGTGTTTAATAAGTGGTGGTATTGGACACCATGTAGATGTGAGTCCTTCTTGAAGACCCTACTCTCCACATAAAAGTAAAGTTAAAGAAAATTTTGTTGGATATTTTAGTGAAAAATATTCTAATTAATCTAGCTATTTAGTTTATTCTAACACTTCCTCTAATCATGAGGTGTCATATATATCCAAGGTCTATGTTCTTGATGGGCTTAATAGTCTATTTTGAGTGATAAGTGATTCACCTATTTTGTGTGAGCTACTAGGCCAAGACCAGGATCTATTGTAGTAGCATATTTTGACTTATGTTGTTGTTTTCTTCCATTTTTTTATTTCTATACTTGACATTAAAGACATGGATCAGATAGGATTGTTTTATTTTATTTCTCTCATTGCACATCTTCTCACATCTAACCTAATATGGGTATAAGATAAAACATTAGTTGTTATTTGATTAGTCATCAATGATAGTATGAGCTGATAGGGGTTGCTATCACAAGTAGTATTAAGAAAAATACATCAATATTTGTTAGACATTAAGGGTATTTTCCATACACATTATAGGATAGTCACTTAGATGAGCTTATAAGTGGAGCCTTATTTGGATTGATGTGCTTTGATAGAATTTGATCATGTTCTACTATGTTACAATACAAATGATCATAGGGGATGAGTATAATTTGATCAAATTCACCAACATTTTATGCCACAACTCATAGGGTGGGATTCATTATGTAGTGAAATTATTTTTTATTAGTACCAAGAGGTACAATACACCAATTACAATCAGTTTAGAGTTACTTTGATGACTTTAGAGTCAATACTCTAGTTATTTCATCATCCATACCCATTTGGATAAAGGGGGATTTTTTTATATTATTTTTGATCCAAAATTTTATTTGTTTTTTGTCCAATAAAATTGGGAATGTATCTCAAGAGACACCCTCATTATGTGATAATAATAAATTACCAATTTACTTATGTATTAAGTTATTAGTTTAGGTTTATGATACATAGGGAATTATATCGCATAGAAACAAACTTATAACTTACCATTTTCTCTATTTATTTTGTATGTACCTAATTTGATAATATAATGGTTTTATGATAATATATATTTTTTATTTGATTATCTGAGTTAAATTCCTGTATTGGTCTTTTGTAATTTTCCTATACTACTACTGTGAGGAATACTTATGTTTTTGAGTATGTTGACTTTTGATTTTGTTTCTTTTTTCCTTATGGATATTGTTTCTATTTGGGATTTTTGTCCCTAGATGAGCCTTTTGAAAACACATTTTACTAACAATCCTTTATTTCATGACCTATCTTTCCACATATTATACATAGCTTTGGAGAATGATTTTTGTTTTTTTGTTGGTTATATTGATTGGTCTACTTAGGGGTTTTATTTGAAGGATTAATGGGAGTTTTCACCTTCTATCATGATACAAGTTCATGATATTCATTGGTTTCTACTATGTGTATTATTTTTTCATATTTTAGTGTATTAACCAAATTTTCAAAATTTCATTTCATCTTTAAAATATTCAAAGTAGTCACAAAGATCTTGTAGTAGCGGGTAGTGATCTTAGTATGATAGATACTACTAAATCATCTGACACTTCTTTACCCAAATCTTAGATAACATCCCATAGTTATATAATATAGAGAATAAAACATTTTACTTTTTCACTAATATTTAACTTGAAATAGTGAAGCTAGCTTTGTAAGTGAAAAATGGTATTCTAGGTCTTATCTTCATAGATGGTGTTGATTTCTTCCCATGTGTTTTTGTCTAAGGTAAATTTTTAGATATGTGGTTTCACCTCAATTGATACCCCAAACATAATATTGAAATTTACCTTCTAGTTATCTTTTCCAAGATTAAAATCTTGATCAGTGTATGTGCATGTCTATTGTATGATACATCAACAACCAACCAAATATATCAAATTAAAAGTGTGTTTTCATCTTGGTTTTCCATGAATCATAGTTATCACCATGAATAATCTATGAATATGTCACAATAAATTACGGACCATTTACAAACATTTGAAAAAAAGTCCTTGAGATATGGATTGTCTCTTAATTATTCTGATAGTTATCTTTTTCCATATATTTTCAGACTAATATACCAAACTTATTGATATGATTGACCTTCTTATATTCTAGTCTCTACATTGAATAATTCAGTCCTTTATGTATACCTAGTGATACAGAGATGTTAAATAATGTGAGAGAAAAGGGGAATGTGGTAATTAGACAATAATAAAAAATGTTTCATTCTATCAATGACACCTACTTAGATATAAATCCTTGTACATGTGTAACTTCCTAATATATTTAAAATTTCAATTTTTCAGGATTTATGTCTAACAATAATGATAAATGGGTAATGAAGTGATGGTAAAAATGGAATTACAATCCTTTTTTTTCCAAGTGACTTAAATGTAAAATGCCACAAATGTCATTGTTTCATCTATGTTAGGCATTTGACGCAATACTTAAACATGATGACTATACTCATAAATAAACTAAAGGCACCTCATAACTTGAACACTACACGTACAGTTTTCTATAGTTTAAAAATTTATCTATTTAATTAAAATTTTGCATAGATATGAAATAGTATTATATATTAAAATATAACTAGATTTTTATTTTCAATTATACAAAATAGTGATTGATTTTCTCACCTAGAAAAATAAAATATGATTTTTTTCCTTAAGTCACGGATATTATTTTCTCAAGAAATAGGTTTTTGGAGTAAACTTCATATCAAAATATCTCCCTTGATACTAATAATAATCCTTAGTGTGACCAATCTTCATAAATATATTTAATTCATCTTTCCATCCATGAAAAAAATGATTGAATCAAACACCTAGGTGAGGAGAAAAGCCTTTTGAAAGGTAGTCATAATTTTATTATACAAAACTCCCTAATACCTCCAAAACATTCTCTACTTTTTTATGGAGATAATTTAACTAATTTGTCTATATTTTATGTCTTGTCTTAGGAAATAAAGAATTAAAGTAAAATAATAAATTTATTATGTGAATAATTCAAGTGCAATGGTACTCCTCTTTCCTTTCTTCTCACTCTTAATTTGATTTATTTCCTCAACAATTTAGATCTGAATATTTCAATAGGAAATCTTATGTTCTTTGAAATTATAATTAATATATTTACTCCTTTGTATGCCTATGATGTATTTTTATCCTTTAAAGTAAGTTTTGGAATTCTATGGAGATATTCCAAAAAATAAAAAAAGTAGATGTATATATAGAGAAAAAAATACAAATAAGAAAGTAATGGTATGTTTCTCCTTTCAATTTCATGAAATATGAGTTCTTGAGGCTCTTGAATAAAACTATCACTTCTCTTTTATTTCTTTGAACATACTCTAATACCAAATAATATTAAAAAAATATATAATTTATTAAAGTCAATATAATAAAAAAAGAACATAGATATGAGGGTTCATATAGTTAAAACAAGAGTCCCTCATTGTCTTATTGGACACACTAATGATGTAATTTTAAAAAGGTGGTGACACATTTTACTCTCATATAGATGAACATTTTTTATTTTGACCAACACTTATCACATTTAATATTATAACAAATGTTTATTTAGATTATGATCTAATTAATTATTCTAATAGAGACATGTAAGCACTTCCTTGTAGATGAACTCCAAATAAAAGTAGGAATGATATAAGGAGGAGGACATGGAGTCTCATGTTAAGAGTAAAAAATGTGAGTAAACTGAGATTTCATGCATGAATGAATGGGCCACACATTTTTTTATTTTGAATGTTAATTCTAGTTATAGGGGAGGTTGTTCCTTTATCTTGAATGGACCCTATGAATAATTCATGTAATCTTGAGGGAGGGCCTAAGAAAATCTATGAAACTATTCTGAATAGCTCTATATATATCCAAATAATGTGTATATCACTCACAAAAAATATAGTACACCTCTTTATGTTTAGGGATATAAGTAGGTTTAATATTTAGAGGTGGAATATTTTGCTAAAGGGAAAAATTCATTACCTCAAGATGAAGTACATATAAATAACATAAAATAGATTTTAAATTATTAAAATAATGTGTGTTTTATGGAATAAAAAGAAAATTCTAGGAGTATATTATTGAGGTGAGTGACTATATGTGGTGGGAGCTAGGCCCTTCCTGTTATATTATGCTAAAAATCACTAGTAAGTTCTATTCTTATCCTAAATTATTAAAAACCTTATGAAACTCATAATTGGACTCTTTCTCTAGGGTGCATGGTCATGATTCCATATTCAACCTATGTGTGGGTGCATAGTAAATTATTTATTGAGTCTTATCTATAGGTCCCATATCATCAACTATAAGATAATGGATCAATTGACTCAAGAATTTGATTTTGTTGCCCTAGATATCTCTAATATATTTGAGATTAATGTTATCAGTGATTAGATACTTTATGAAATGAAAAATATTATGTCACTATTTATTAAGGAGTTACTCTCAGTGTTAATCATATAATTGTATCCAACATCTCTAGAGGAATAAAATGTGATAGATTATAATATATAAATAAATGATAAATTTTAGTCATATATTGATCATTAAGCATGTCTAAAATGGCTCAAAAACTATAAGTGCAATGCGTTTAGTATAAGTATAAACTAGATCCATCTCATAACTAGGAAAAAATGAAGATTATATTGGGTAAAGTAAATTATAATAATTAGGAATACTAATTTGAACAATATTAACTAAATTAATGTTAGAATAAAACAAGGATTTCTCATTTTAGTGCTAAAGAGAGGAATGGTAACAAAGGATTTATATATCCTTGTATTGGGTGTAGATAGATAATTATAGGTCATATATGGTGTAAATTTCATTATAATTAGGAGTGGTGAGATATAAATTAAGGGATTCAACCTATACTTCAATAGAAAATCTATGGGACCAAATCTTCTTAGGAAAATCCACAAAAGTGGGAAAATTATTAATTGATTCTTATGAGAATGGGGTCATAAGGTAGGTGGAAACTAGGTGATGATACTTGGATTTTTTTAAAATTACAAGTTTTTTTTATCACATTGTACCATATAAAATACATCCATTGAATTAAAATTCATGCATTGGCACATATAAGAGGACATAAACCTCATGCAATGAGTCAAAATATTGTTGACCAAAATGTCATAAGATAGAACGAAATTTAATATCATGACCTTCAATATAACCATAATGGGTGGTACCATTATAGGAATCTAAATGCATATTAATGGAGGCATTTGTCTTCAGTAATATTCTTAAACGTGATTTGGGTATCCCTAACATTACATTATTTATATCCTAAAATTTAAATGACTTTCAAAGAGGAGACACAAGTTTTGAATCCTTCATCTATCAAGGATTACTTCACTTGCATGTCACCAAACTAAAAATTAATAAGGGATGGTCATCTAAACTAATAAAAAATTTCATTAGGTATCATATATGTGGTATAATTGTAGTGAAGTGATGTATTCATAGTACGATCAATATGGATAGACATATCTTTGCATTTCTAAAAAAAGCTGTCTTTAGACCCATGAAAACTTAATTATTTCCTGATAGGTGGTGGTTGATGAATGTTCATATCAAATAAATACTTAATAAGAAAGTTTTTATATCATGGAGAAGTCCTCATATGCTAAAGTAATTGGATTTGATATGGGATTATAGAAATCTAGGATCCCACTCATTAAACCTAATGTAAACTAGATGGGACTACAAAAGAGGGACTGAATTATGAAGTGGATCATTTATATATCAACTTGAACCTAATTAAATTTGATTTTGTGTCAAAGTGTATAATTTTTCACTATTATCATAGCTGAGGCACATTGATCCAACTATATTGACCTAACTAATGCAATTAGTGACAAAAATATTGGAAATGGATTGTATCAGCTTGATTAATAAAATATAGTAAATAAGTGCATAGAAAATCATATATACTAACATAGAAAATATAATATAATTATGATTAGTCAAATATGTTTATACTAATAGGGTTGATAAATTTGATGCAAAATCAGTCAAAAACCATATTTTACTAAGATGGTCGATATAGTAAGAATAGAACTAGTCAAATAAAAAAACTTTATTAAGTTACTTGATATAGTAGGATTAATTAGAAACTATATGGGGTTGGATAATATAATCTTATAAACATGTAAATATATTGAGTTTTTTTATATAGTATGATCAATAAGAAACTATACCAAGCTGTCTAATATAATTGGGCTATCAAAATGTATAAAAAGTAATGATTTTTACAACTATAAAATGATATGGATGATAATCTTGAATGGTTTTATAATTTGAAGGTGTAATGTAACTCCAAATAAGAAAGGATCGATTAAGTAAATAATACTTCTAATGTTTAACATATTATTTACATCATTAGAAGAGTGAGTGTTGACCAAGGTTTTAACAAAATTAGTGGTTGGTTGGGAGGAGGTTTGAGGTTGATTATTACCTTGTTGACTTTGATTATTATTTGGAAGAGGATTATAATATATGGTGAGGTCATAAATTAATTGATTAAGTTAATCATGATCGAACTTATATTAATGAGCCATATATACCTTATAATAATCTTGGTGATGTTTTCTCATCATGATTTTTTGATCAAGTTTTATACAAAGAAAAAACTCAAAAGCTAGGTGGTTAAGTTTTTTAAAATATTTATGAGAATAACCCAAATTTTCATTAAACCATATTTGTTTATGGGGTCATACCAATGGTTATTAGTAATGGGAAGGATAAATATTTATTGGTGATCATCTAGGAAGGCTTCTCCTAATCTTATCTTGGGTAACATGTTGACATACCTCATAATTTCTAACTTGTGAGGGAGGAGGAATATGTTGGAAGGAATTTATATTTATAGATTGAGAGAGAGTTAATTGATTGGAGATTCATAGGATAATATGATGGATGATTTTATTTGGATCATAATTATATGAGACAACATCATCTGTAGTGTGTTTATTTTTATGTCTCATAAGTATTTGATTTTTAAGCTTAGGTTGGGAAGGCTCAAATTATCTTATGAGGTATTTTTTTGTTTGGATTGGTATAACATTTCCTCCAATGATTTTGTATAAATATTCTTAAAAATATATTGAAATGTGGAATTTATTTAATTACTAAAGATTTGGAAGTTGTTTCCTTCCATCATATTTTTCACAAATTTATTGGATAAGGTTTTTCAGTGTTTAATAAAGGTTTGGCCAATCTTATTTTCCACTTGGTTACAATTGATAAAATAAGCTAGGTTGTTTCATGTAAATTCTTTGATTAAACCTCTTATACCAATGATTTAAATAAATCTTAAAATATAGAAATATAGTTATATATTAGTTGATTGTGCCTTATGAAATCATCCCCAAAAAAGGTTTTTACTAGTAGTTTTAGTTATGAAGGTGTTAGATAAAATCTAGTCTTTATAGAGATTACCAAATAAATTAAAATGCAAATAAAGATCAATTGATCCATTATATGAGATTATATGAGTGATACCATATATCTCAAAATCTAAAATTTGAGGTACTAAGGGTCAATTTTGAAGTTTTTTTATAACTTTTTTTTTATGTAAAGTGGATTATGTGATGATGTTACCAAGAGAATATCTAAAGGGGAGTGGGGGAAATTTTGGTTGGGAATTCATGACTAAATTTTTTTAGGTCTATCTTATATTTTCATTAGTTGTTTTTTCATTTGAATCATTTGATAATTTTTACTATATTGAATGTTATCCATTTTACTCATTTATTGTAAGATAACTTTGTTAGGATTAGGAATATTTTTATTAAAAGTAGAGATCTGAGTGACCTATTGGGATGCACTAGATGTGGTATTAACATTATTATTAATGTGATAAATTTTGGTAGGCCCACTAAAATATATACCCAAAATGATTGAGATGGTTGATTAAAATAAGAAAGGAGGGTAGAGGAAAACGGATTTTCCTCAAGTTCTAAATAAAAATTGTAAGGGAAGGAGGATATTCCACATGGAGTTGAATCATGATATGATATTAAATGGCAGTGTCATTTACCATATGATTAGGATTCTCTAGGTGAAATATTTTCATTTCATAAATATATATTCTATGTCACATTATTCCTCCTCATGGATTTAGAGTAAATGACCTCATATAGTGTTTTTAGGGTTGTTATATAGTTCATAATTTTTAGATATATTAGAATTCATGTTAAAATTATTGGTAGCATGATTCTGAGACATAGAAGAATGATAAGTCATTAAAGTCATTTTGGAAAACCTATTACTATTATTTATTTTTATAGCATTAAGATTTTTATATAATCCTTAAAAACCCTAGTAGGGTTTCTCTCTGGCTTGATCTAAGAGATGTTGAATTTTGAAAGAGAAAGAAACAACTATATCAAGTTAGTCAATGTTGGGTTTATGATCCAATTAGATTTATTTGTTTGTTTTTATTTTAATTTCTTTTATGGGTTAGTTATGCTTTTTAGTTGGTTTCCTTGAAATAATTCCCTATAAGCTTCCTTTTAAAGCTTACTGTGTACAAAAATAAAATAAGTTTTTAATATTGAATACATTTTCTTATTATTCCTTCAAGATTTTTAGGCTATAAATGGTATTAGAGCCACATTAAAGGAGGATTTTTTTGGGTAAATATTAAATAATTTAAATAAAGTACATATTTTCAAGGAGAGAAATCAAATGAATAAAGAGTGAAGTTGAAAGAATACATTAGCATATAGGTTTGATTGTATCCAAAGCTTCTTATAAATCATCAATTGGGAGACTCTAGCAAATGCCTAAGCAATGGAAAAAAAAATATTCAAGACTCAAAAATAATTTTTACATCCTCCAACAAATCAATAAGATTTTTTTTATTAAATAAATTTGTGAATTTTATTCTCTATCAAATCATTTACACATGTATGGTGCATCTATAGGGTAGTTATTTTTCTATCAAATCAATCAAATAATTCAAAATACAACAAACGAAAGCTATATGGCATGCTAGTAGAAGTCAACACATATAATAATAATTGTCTAATGCTTTATTTTCCTTCAAGTTTGAGTTATTAGAGATTGGTATATTAATATAGTTTTGAAGTTAGAGCATACAATTTTTAAAAACAAAAAAAGGAAGAGGAGAGAAACTACAAGCAAGTTTCAGAATTGGTTATTCTAATTGATGAGACTTTACAATAAAGACCGTAAAGTGATCTAATTGTATCCATGGTACACATATAAGAATCATTTTAAATGAAAACCCTCTTTCTAATGTTGGAAAAGGAATGGATCTCAATGGTTGGATTGGTATAGTGAAATGATTTAGTAAAAGCCTATAGTAATTTTTCTTCATATTTTATATATAAATTTTATCTGAAACTTTAAGTTAATATTTATTATCTTGAATTATAATATTCAAATTTATTGATGATGGGTTGGTTTATGATAATTTTTTAAGTCATCCTCAAATAAGAGGTCACAAGTTCAATTACTTTGAAAAATGTTTTTTGGTCAAATTTCTTTTAGACTTTGGTTTTGGAAT
Source organism: Torreya grandis (assembly GCA_037957365.1). NCBI lineage: Eukaryota > Viridiplantae > Streptophyta > Pinopsida > Cupressales > Taxaceae > Torreya > Torreya grandis. The sequence continues at coordinate 671,843 of JARHVA010006674.1, read as the reverse complement.
ATGTTTATTTTGACAAAGGCATTATAACGAATAAATTTTAATGTTATGATGGTGAAATAAGGGTGTAAATTATAAGGTGTATTTTTTTGGCAAAAAAGAACAAAAAAACCTTGTATTATTGTAATCAAACTCTATTTTGAGGGTAAAAGAAAAACTCCAATAACATTCCCTTCTTTTGACTGTTTTCATCATGGTGAAAATTGTGAGCTTAATCTCTGAAAATGGTAAATTTTCACCTAAAAAATACAAGGAATAAAGTATAAACATGGAGAATAAACTCATTTTTAATGACTTATGAGACATCATAGAGAAGGAGACCACACCATTTATTGAAGATAAGCGTGTACTATCATTGTTAAAAAGATCATCCACTGAATAGGTTAGCATTCATATAAAATCATTTAAAACTATTACATGAAAAGCATGGTAAACATTAAAGGATCTATATGACAAATAACCTACCTATAAAAATATTGGTGTACTATCAGAAATGAGATAAGCGTGTACTATCATTGTTAAAAACATCATCCACTGAATAGGTTAGCATTCATATAAAATCATTTAAAACTATTACATGAAAAGCATGGTAAACATTAAAGGATCTATATGACAAATAACCTAGCTATAAAAAGATTGGTCTGTTAATATAGTTGATTAATAACAAGCTTAGTATTGACAAAGATGTATCTAAATATTTGTCCTGCATGAAAGCATTGAAATAAAAATACTACACAATTGGTGGTAAAATTGATGATGACATGTTTATTTCTATTATGTTGAATTACCTTAGTTTTACATACACCAATTTTTTTAAAATGCTATAGCTTAGTGATAAGCTTAACAGTGCCATATTTAAATCTATTTGTGAGTTATTAACTCAACATGAGAGATAGTTTATGAGGAAATAGAGTACACCTATTGAAGAGTCTCACTATAAAAGAACATGTACCATCATAATATATAATTATAGTTTTATAAAATATCTCTAAAATACTCTTGGATTCATTCTCTGAGGCACTCTCCACATTATTCTAGATGGTCTCCATAGGATTCACAATGACACTCTCTAGGGTATTCCAAATGTAGTAATCACCACAATCACTCTTATCATAGTTATTTTAGTGATTCTAGATCTTCTGGATCTCATAGACATAAGAAATAACCCAAATGTTTCAAATGTAGTGGTATTTGACATATTACAGATATATGTCCTTCTTGATGACCCTATTTTCCACAAAAAAATAAATATGAAGTAAATTATGTGGGTCATTATAGTGTTAGATCTTCTAGTAACTCTAATTATTTATGATATTAACACTTCATCTAACCAGGAGATGCCCCTGATGGTTAAGGTCTATGGTCCCAATGGACCTGAAATCATATTTTGAGTGATCAGTGACTAGAGGTTGAAGGATTCCTTTGAGGCTGGAGGACCATGCCATTTCTCTAGTTAGTTATTCACTCATAGTTTGGGTTCATGCTTGAATAAAAAATTTGGCTTGTGTTTTTACTTATAGTTCCATTTTTGGATTTCTATATCTGATATTCATGACATAAAGAAAATAGAGTTAGTTGTTTTTGTTTCTCTTGATGCATAACTTCTCACCTCTTACTTGATAGGGGAAAATATTTAGGCATTTGTTGGACTTTAATTAGTCATTAGTGATAGTACAATTTGATAGGTGTTATTATCACCAATAGTGTTTAGCAAAAGTCATCGACATTTGTTGAATATTAGGGAGATGTGCCATATAGAGTATGGGGTTATCACTTGGATGGGTTCCTATGTGGGACCTTATGTAGGCCTATGTAGTTGGACATGATTGTGTTCTACTAAAGTATGATATGATGATCACTAGGGATGAGTAGACCTTGATCATATTCATCATCTTGTTTTTTCCACAACTCAGAGGGGTGGGCTTCTTTATGGGGTGGTATAGTTTTTGGTCAGTGTCAGACATATAATACACTAGTTTTAGTTGCAATAGAGTTGCTTTGATGACTTTAGAGTCATTAATATAGTTCATTCATATACTATACCCCTTTGGATTAATGGGGAGTTTTTTGCATTTATGGTCCAATTAGATTTAATATTTAGTTTTTATTTTAATTTGTGTTTACAAGTTAGTTATACCTATTAGTTGGTTACCTTGAACCAACTCCCTATAAGCTTCCTTTTAAATATTATTATGAACAAAAATAAAATATGTTTTTAATATTAAATACTTTTTCTTATTATTCCTCCAAGATACATAGGTTATTATGTGATGCATTTGGTTTCATAATAATTCTAAAAATATATTATATTGGCATGGCCAAAATAATAATAAATAGGATTAGGAAACAAATAATTATATGGGGATAACTAATAAAATATGATCATAAAATGAACTATCTCAACCTAGCTGATGTAGTTGGTGGGAACCCATAATTATATCAATTTGACTGATATAATCAAGAAAATCAATAAAACTATATTAAATTAGTCAAAATAATGTTTGATACAAAAAACTTATATCAAGATGGTTGATGCAGTTTGGTAAAATGTTTCACTAGAATTTATGATGATGTGAATATAATGTTAATAATTAAAACATAAACACATGAAATTTATCCAAATAAAGGATTTATTTTGTTCATGTTGGGTTCATCATAATGTATTCATGGACTAGGATGACCCATAACTATCTTCCTTATCTCAATAGACTATAACTTAAATTAGGTGATAACAATAGATCATGTGTATACTCGTAATGTACGTAGGGACCTAGAATAAATGTATACATATTAAAGAGTCATGCATACTCAAATTTCAAGATAAAATGGTTATAAATCCTAATCATATGACATGGGGTATAAATATCATTAGGACTCAATGTAGATAAATGGTTGTAACAAAGGCAACAAAAGGATGTGTTAAGGATATAATAAATATATCACATAAAAGGAAATAAGAAATAAGGGTATCCTATATCTTAGATATCTTTAATTAATAAATTGATAAGAAGTTAAGTGGTGCAATGGTTAACCAATGGATAGTCTATACAACCTAAGGTAAGATATTTAAAACCTAATCAACCCTATAGCTATACAAACTTATTCAGTATAAGGAGGATCATAATAAAGTATAAATAACACATTTAAAATAGTAATAATTGTTGAGATATTTTCCTATCAATTGGTGTTGTGGCATTGATGTTGTCATTGATGTCAAAGTCAAGATGAATGTCATTAATGTGAAGGTCAAAGTTTAGGCCATGAATGGTGAAGTGGTATATGACAAATAAGTTTTTAGGATAAAATAAAACATAGATTTATCCCCAAATCACATGCAAGAGAAACTATGAAATGAATCAATCAACCATACAAAAAATAATCATAAACCTACACAAAATAGGAGACACCAGATTTAATGTGGTCACCCAAGATGGGATACATCCACAAAACTTATCTAGTATATTATTTCTAGCAATACAAGGGAGAGATAAATCCTACAACAAAACTTATTACACCTCTCTACCTTCTCTACCTCCTCTTTGTGTATAATAATATATTTTTTTAATCTCAAACATGTATCAATACATTTTAGGGAAGAAAAAACCTAAAAATAACCTCTAATGCTAGATATATAAACCTTTAATCAATGGCCGAGTTGGACTACAAAATTACAATTTTACAAGGCAATTTTAATAAAAATCTTGCTTCGAGGGCATTGCCCCCAAACCCACACCAGGGTGCATGGCCCTCAAATCCCCCACTAGGGGAGGTTCATTCCCCCTAAAATATATAAGGGGTTTTATCCCCCTTATAACCCCTTGTACCATTAGGGATATAAAGAATGGGATCCAAAACCTAGCTGAAATAACATCATAATTTTAATCTTTGATCCTATAAGACAATCAGGCTCCACACATAATAGATGTCTTATGACAAGAGAAAATTTAAAGGCAACCTATTATTTATTAATTGAGAGTGAACTTGAAGCCAACTTGGTAATTTTTCTGAGGTTGATGACATGTCAAGGTCAAGATCAAGATACAAATTAAGCATACTTTTAAGCACTAGCCTTAAAAAACATTGACATATCATGAGCATGTGTGTGAAGATGGTGGTCTGGTAAGATAGATACACATAGGTATGAGTGGATGTTTAATAATTCCCAAGCATGAATATGAAGTGTTTGAATAGTTATAAAGTTTCAAGGTAAACATTTAGGGGTATGGTATTAAGCCTAAGCATGAAACCAAACTAGTCCTAGACTTTGTCTAGCCTAATGAGGAGTCTTGAGGTGTTATCATGAAGGAAAATAATTGGTAGAGCATGTTATAATAGGATTTACACTATTTAAACATGTTTATAAGGTATATAAAATTTTAGAGGAGGTTTATAAATCATTTCTTAGCTTAGTCTTTGATTAAAGAGACCTAGTGAGAAGACACATGCTTGGTAGCATGATGAGGTGAGAAGTCTAAGGTTTGTAATAAGAATATATGTAGTGTGTGAGAAATCTATGAGGTTTTATGACATAATAATAAGGTTTTAAGAGTATTATAATATGTTTAAATATGTGTTCAAGGTCTAAGTACAGATTATAGGTTCTAGGCCCAGTATGTAAAGATACCTAGTATAGCTTAATGATGGGTCAAGATCAGTTTCCAAGGTGATAAAGCTTATGAGATAATTTTTGGAGGTGTGATAGGTTTTATCAATTATTTTGACCAAACTTGAGGTCAAATTTTGAAGGAAAAATCATGAAATGTTGCATTTAGGTTTTCTATGTGCACAAAATGAGGTATAGTAGACCCAAAAATATTTTCTTATGCTCGTTGGTGTAGACACCTAAAACTAGATGTTGATAACCTCCAATCAAGATTTTGACTAATTTCTACCCAAAATGCACAATTTGGCCAAAAAACACTAAAACATGCAAAATGATGTGAAAATGATATATTCAAGTATTGGTTTTGGCCAAGGTATCCTTAAATGGGGCAAATTTATGGGCTAGCTAACTTTGATCAATTCATTTCAAATCAAAATGCTAAATTTACACCTACATGCTTTGAACTACTCTTTCCTATCAAATATTTTACATAAAGCTTGTGCCTTTGTTATTTTTTTTGGCAATATTCTAAATGGGAATACACATCTAATGCATCTGATGTGGACTTTCAATTCAAATCCAGTCAAATTGAGGACCAATAACAAGGCATTTTAATCAATTTGGGTAATTTATGTATAAAGTGCTTAATCATGCTTAAGAGATAATTAACCCAAATCAAAGCCTAATTAATAATTCCATGGAAACTTATTGAATAATTTGTTTTGGAAATAAATATTAAATATCTACATCATCAAGTGACCTCATTTCTTGGGAAGACATCCTTAGGCCATAAATGTCACAAATATCAGGATTCAAGCCTCCCATGCCTCACCAACGCCTTCCATGATGCCCTCCATGCCTCTTAATTTCCCCTGCTTCCAATTCCATGATGAGAGTAATTACAAACTTAATTCCAAAAATTAAATTAATCCTCGACCATACATCTCAATCTTGAGATGGATGATTGAGGTTGATTCTGATCAAATCCAAAAATCTATAAATAGGAGGCCTCAAACATCATGTCTAAGATTAATTTGTGAAAAGCTATAATGTAGGGTTGATTCCAAAAGCTTCAAAAAATTAGTGTTATAATGCCAAATTTATTCCAAGCCAAGCCATAAGCCAAAAGTGACAAGAGGAGATGAAGGTAGCCACACTCCATTAAAGAAGACCATTGAAGCATATGCTGAGTAAGCCACCATTACAAAGGCATTTGGAGCATCCAAGAAAGGTGAAAAGAATTCTTGTGTTTTCATTCCTTACCTTTTAGTTGTGTTTATCATTTGCTTTTGTTAACTAACCTCTCCCTAGTGTCTAGGCCTATAGATGTTATGTTATTAGTGTGTTTATTTCACTTTATTTTCATTTTGGAACTAAAACCATACTAACCATCCTCTCTTGAATCAAATTCCTAGATCACATATTACATGCCCAGTTAGAATAGACCCATCCTACACATGAAGGATATCCTTTTGAAATTTTAAAATATTTATTTGAGCTCTTAAAACTCTTGCAAAATGATTTTCTATCTTTATTTTACCATTTTTGGTTGCCATGGTTTTTACATAATAAATGACATCGATAGAAATATCGACATCAGTTACTTGGCTTAACTAATGTCAGTCAGTATAATTGACATCAATCAGATCTCAGTTGGCTATAGCCAATATTGATGGTATTGATCGACATCAGTCACTATGTTTTTTCCAAAAACACAAACCTGAAAGCTATGTTTTCAAAGTTTTTTGTTTCAAAGTCAAAAGAGATTCAAATATAAAGGACATGCTAACAATTTTGTTATAGGATCAAGTAGGATATTTGTTCAAAACATGCTTAAATCACTTTTACATGCTTAAAATTTGATTAGGAACTTTTTTTTTTGTGTTTAACAAAGAATTTAGGTATTTTTGGTGAATGATTTTTAAAGTTTAAAACTAAGACCAAAGGGTCAAATGAACACCACCAAACATTTAATTTAGGTTTAAAATTGAAAACACTTATCATTTTTTTCTTGAAATAGTTGTTTAATTAGATTTTGTTTCGAAAAAAGAGGTATGTTGCATGTATGCTCTTCCATTTGTCCCCTATAAGGAACCCTTGGAATCAAAAGCACCATTCCTATTGTAAGTAGCCTAGTCCAAGGCTTAGAAATAAATTCATCTAACTCACTCCCCAAAAAATCATCAAAGTTTGGGTGACCTTGAAAATTACCATAAAGTCTTTCTATTTTCATGCTTTCTTTATTTTTATGCATCTTAGCTTACGAGTGGGACTTCATCACCTCCCACAAGTTCTCTATGGAATCTTTGACTCAGGGTTTCATCTCCTAGAATTCACTTCATTTGAATATTTTACAGTTACACATGGGATGTAGTGGCACTTTAGACATCACACCACATTGAGAAAACAATAGGACATAGTGGTTATAAGAAGGACTAGACCTTTTTGCAACAAGCTGAGTGATATAGACCTAAAATCTAATCTTTCCTTTTGCATTTTTTGGTGTGAAAGTCATTATGTAATTGATTCCCATAGACCATTTGGAAACTTATATTAATTTAGACAAATCCCCACTTTCCATAGAAGTATTACTTGTGTAAGGTGCACCTAAAGGTCCATGTTGTAGTATTGTCATTTGAGAGAAGGGGGTGTAAAAACCCTACTATATAATGCACATTTACTTTTGGATAAACATTTAAAATCCTATCAAATGATGTATATTGATGGATTCCAATAGTACCAAGAAACCTTGTCAATTTAGGATCTAAGGTAAATTAATTAGTTGGTCTTGTCCAAGATTAAATTATTGTTTGGAGTCAAAACTTAGTGTAAACAAATAAATCCAAAGCCAAACACATAGTCCAAATTTTCCTTTGAACAAAGAGGCATTATGTTCCCTAGGTGAGATCATCAATTTTCCTTGTTCAAAGATCATCAAAAGATTGAGAGTTATATCATCCACTTTGGCATAGTTATGCTACCCAATTGAGTCGAGACCTTTACCAAAGTTGTTTAAGCCCTTCAATTGTAATTTAAATTTGAAATTACAGCTTTACAAGTTTATAGGGTTAATGTGTTAAGTGGGTTCACCATTTACACTAAACTTGAAGGAACTCAAGTTTAGATTCCAATTTAGGTTGAAGGCCATTTAAGACTCAAAATCATTGTCCTAAATTAATAGACTTAAACCATTTTGTGCTAAACACTTGCACTTTAAGTCTATATACCACAACATTTTGAGTCAAGAAAGGTAGTGTTATGATGTCAAAATTGTGGAAAAATGGCTTTGCCTTAGAAAGTTTTTGAAACAAACTTTTTTTATCACACCTTTTGGGTGGTATAGCATCACTACATTGCCTAAATCATTTCAAAATTTGTTTCATAGACATTCTTGCATAGAGTTTCAAATTTGTTCTTACATGTTTAGACTGATCTAAGTGTACTTTTGATCCTTTATCTAAAGCACATTTATACTATTCACCTTTGTCTATCTTCTTTGTCAAAAAAAACCAAGTTTTATACCATTATTTATGAGAAAATAAACTATTGATAAAGTGCCTTTTTTTTAATACCTTATACCTAGTTGACCAAGTTCATGTCCAAGAATTGAATGCCTAGTGTTTGTTAGAAGTGTTTGAAATCTTTTAGATTAAAACTTTCATATATTTTCAAAGTCTGGATTTTGATGCCATTTGACCAAGAGTCCTAACACATGCCTTGTTTGAGCCTAGCTTTTGACACCGTGTTTGGCCAAAAGGCCTAACAAGTTTTAAATTCCTAGATTAGACTGATTTGATACACTTTAACCTTAGAGTTTGGCATTTCAATTTTTTGGTCCATTTACTTGCTTATCTTTGTGTGTGAATAGTGAAACATTAGATATTCTATGCTATATTTTTTCCTCACAAATATTTACATAAACCTTTTGATCCTTTTGACAAATCTAGACCAAGTTGAAGGCATCATTTATTTTAGATTGTCATTTGAGTATAGTTAGTTTATCATCATTGTAATTATAGGCATAAAGGACCTTTTCATTATTTGAGAAGATGGTACTATGCTTATAGCTTAAAACACCTTCCCAAACAGAGGTAAATTATAGACACCTAAAATTGGTTGTTCATAACCTCAAATCAGGATTTTGACCAATTTCTACCTAAAATGCACAATTTAGCATAAAAACACTAAAAAATAAAATAAAAATTTGAAAACAACATATTCAAGTGCTGATTTTGGCTAGGGTATCCCTAAATGGGGAAATGAAATTTATGGGATAACTTTGATTAGTTTATTTTGAGTTAAAATGACAAATTTCCACCTACATGTTCTAAACTGCTCTTTCCTATCAAATATTTTACACAAGACTTGTGCCTTTGTTATTTTTTATTAGAAATATTCTAAATGGGAAGACACATCCAACACATCTAACGTGGACTTTAAATTTAAATCCAATCAAATTTATAGCCAATAATAAGGCATTTTGATTAATTTGGGTAATTTATGCATAAAGTGCTTAATCATGCTTAAGAGATAATTAACCCAAATCAAGACCTAATTAATAATTCCATATAAACTTGTTGAATAATTTGTTTTGGAAATGAATATTGAATATCTACATCATAAAGTGACCTCATTTCTTGGGAAGACATCCCTAGGCCATAAATGCCACAAATATCAAGATTCAAACCTCCCATGCCTCATTAATGCCTCCACGATACCCTCCATGCCTCTTAATTTACCCTTCTTCCAATTCCATTATGAGGATAATTACAAACTTAATTCCAAAAATTGAATTAATCCTCAACCACACATCTCAATCTTGAGATGGATGGTTGAGGTTGATTCTAATCAAATCCAAAAATCTATAAATAGGAGGCCTCACAACATCATTTCTAAGCTTACAAATTTATAATGCAATATTGATTCTAAAAGCTTCAAGAAACTAGTGTTATAATTCCAAATTGATTCCAATCCAATCCAAGCCACAAGACAAAGGTACCAAGAGGAGATGAAGGTAGCCACACTCCATTTAAGAAGACCTCTTGAAGCACAAGCCAAGAAAGCCACCATTATAAAGGAATTTAAAGCATCTAAGGAAGGTGAAATAAATTCTTCTATTTTCATTCCTTGCCTTTTAGTTTTTATTATCATTTTATTTTGTTAACTAATCTCTCCCTAGTGTTTAGTCCTAGATATTTTATGCTATTAATGTGTTTATTTCACTTTGTTTTTATTTTGGAACTAACACCAGACTAACCATCCTCTCTTGAGTCAAATATCTAAATCACAGTTGGAACATGCAACCTTTTAATGAGATCATAATATGTTCATGGAATTTGGGTAAGTTGTATAGATTAAATTTCTTAGAATTGATTTTGTATTTGAGGGGTAATCTTTTACGAATGATTGTTAGAATGGAAGGCAATCTAAACCCTCCTAAGCTACTCATAATGAATTGATAGGGAAGATATTGTATGAAATGGATTATAATTGATTATATTAACTAGTTTTATGATTTGATCATGTAGAGGACTCTTGCAAATTTCTCTTGGTGGTAGTAGTTTGTCAGAAAGGTGAGTGGAAGCTACAAGAAACCCCTTGTTTCTAAATTTTTTGATATAATAAGTAGGGATGACCAGTTCAAAGAATGAAATTGATTTGAGGATGATTTGTGATAATTTAATTTTATGATAATATAAGTTTATGATCAGGTTATATTCTTAAAATATTCTAAACCAATCATGGAAGTTGTCCTATCACTAAAAAGGCCTAATGAGGAAGATAGTGAGTAAACCAGGAAAAAGCAAGAATGAGATTAAGGATGGGTTATAATGGATTAGGGATGGATATAAATAAAAGTGTTTATTTTTAAATACCTATATCACATATCCCTTCTAAATATATTATTTGGAGATGTTCATATGCAAGTAGAAAGTTGCACTCAAAGTGATATGTCTAACATAGTGAGGTTTGTGTAGGGTGAAGACATGAGATTGGTCTATAATACCAATATATATATATATATATATATATATATATATATATATATATTATAACTATGATTAAGTATCATATAAATTCATTCAAATTTCATAAAACTATTCACACATGTTCTAAGTCTTGGTTTCCATGACTATGTTTTGGAGCATTTAGGCAATTTTCTATGTGTTAGTGAGAATGATGTTCCTATGTCATTATGCATAAATTTCAAGAATAAAATGAATATAAAGTCTTTATATAGGTATAATATGTTAATTTTAATTTATTTTTATTCATTATAAAATCCTATGAATGTGTAAAATGTCAAAGGTTCTTGATTAGGTTTTGAACCCTATTTACAGTTCTAAGTGAGCATATGAAAGTGATCAGATTGAGGTCTTTTCCCTTATATTGTGTAGTATAATGAAAATTATTATGAATATAATTTCATGGATGTTATATCCATGTGATTTTTTGATTGGTTTATGTGGAAAATTTGAGTATATGCTTCATATTTTCAAGATAGAGTTTCTGGCAATGAGAAGGGTTAATTGTGAGTAGGCTTAATGGCATGGTTTAAGGAGTGAAATGAGATAAATGGTGTTGGGGACCTAAAGAAAAATTATAATGGGTTTAATTTAATTTTATCATCCATGTGAGGATTCTAAAAATGTTACAAGGTGGTTAAGGTGAAACGTGTGCGTTGAGAAGGCCTAATTGCATTAGGTCTCTATTGGACCTAATGGTGATTTTGGTCCTTTTGGGTGGGCCTATGTAATATTTTTTAACTTGTGAAAAATGTTTTCTATATATCAAAAGTTTGATCTAATTATGTATAGGTTTTTGTCTAACCAAGGTGGGTGAGATCAAGAGACAAGTATAACAATAAGTTCTAATGGGCCTAATTTGACTAGTTAGTTATTTGAGGATATGAGTGAATGAAATAGAAGTTTGGAAAGTAGGTAAAGGGATTGAATATAATTAAATATGTGTATTTAATATTTCATGAATTTTTAATATTGTTTATACAAATGATGAGCAAGGTCATATGACCTAATTCTTCCAATAAAAGGGCTAGTTGAGCAAAGAGGCCTAATAGGTAATTTGAAAGAGATAGAAGAGTGTGAAGAAAAAAAAGGGTGATAATAATTAATTTAGTGAGAAAAAAGTGTCTAAAATTGATAATAGGTTCTAATTGGCTGATTTGGTGTTGATTTACCTACGGGGTTGGTGCCTCCTAGCAAGTTGGTGCTTCACTAATGACAGGTTGGTGCTCCTTGTGGGGTTGGTGCCTCACTAAATCTTGATTTATTGATTATATGAATTTATTACAAGATTTTTTTCATTTTTTTTAATCCCCTAGAGGGTTTCCCACATATATTTTGTGATATTATGTTGTATGCTTATGTAGATGCTTGATTAGGCATTGGTTAATGTATGTATGTGAATAAATGCTTCATGGACAATAAGTGAAATTAAATGATTATTTTAAGGATAGTAACTCACCCCCACTCCCCCCACCCCATATAAATATCTATAATTAAAAAAAATGGTATCAAATCATGTCCTTTCAAGTATACCTAATAGCCTAAAGGAGATCATAAGCAAATAAAGATGGCTAGTCAAGCACAAGGTGATTTCTCTATAAGCAAAGCTCAATTGTCTAATGGGTCTAATTATGATTTTTGGAGTGTCAGGATGAGACAATATTTTATGTATCAAGGTAATTATGTTTGTAAATCATTTTTATATGGATATGTTGCATTCCCTATTTCTCTTACATATGTAGCAAGTAAGAAGGCCAGTGACAACAATTCAAATTTAATGAATGGTATTATGTGTGGCCTATCAGAGGCAAAAGTTTTTAAAGTGATGTAATATATGAATACTAAATAAATGTGGGATAATTTTAAGAGTATCTGTGAGGTAAAATCCAATGTTAATTTGGATAATTTTCAAACTCATAGAAGATAGTTTCAAATCGTAAGGATGAATGAAGATGAGACCAGGTAGCATACTTTTTGAGGGTTGATGAAGTCATCAACATCACAAGAAGCCTAGGTGAATAATTTAAAGAGTCTAATAATATTAATTTTTTTTTAATATCTCTAATCCTAAGCTTGATTCCAAATTATCTTCTATTGAAGATATGAAAGATCTAGACAAGCTAGAGATAGATGGACTTCATGGCACCCTAACAGCCTATGAGATGAGGACAAGTAAAAGAAAACCTAAAAATAAAGAAGATGCATTCAAGGTATAAAATAATTCAAAGGAAAATAATAAAAAAGGTAATAAGGTCAAATATAATTATTATTATTATATTATTGATAATGAGTTGATAGCTATGTTTCTAAGAAAATTGAAAATAGGTTTAGGTAAATACAAGGGTAAGATACCCTTTAAATGTTTTAATTATGGAGGGATTTTATAATTTTATAATAAGTTAAATAATAAGCATAAGGAAAATGATGATGAATGTCATGATGATGATAAGAAGTCCTATAGGTTTGATAAGAGAAAGAAAAGATTCAGAAAGTATGATGATAAGAAGACATTTTTCAAGAGCAAAAGAAGATTTTACATTAATGAAGAGTGAAAATCATTTGATCAGAGTGAGAAAAGTGATTATGAGAGTAATTATTAAGGTGATGGTCTTGATTTCAATTAATTTATCTTCATGGTTGAGTAAGCAAGATGTTTAAATTAAGAATAATCCATGTGGTTTTGAGGTGATGTTGGTGATTCAAATGAAGAAGAAGATGATGAGGAATTTGAGGCTAAGTTGATGAATGCTCTAGAAGAAATAAATTTGGTGAATAATAATAATAATGAAATGATTTATATTATAAATGACTATGAGGATCAAATCAATTTTTTTGAAGATAGATTGAGAAACAACTCCAAGGAATAAGAATAAATAATCAAATAGGTGGAGACTAAAATTGAGATTGTGATTGCAAGCCTAAAGTCTAAATAAGAAGAATATGTAAGGTATGTAACCGAAGTGGATTCCTTAAAATATAAGTTGCATCAGGCATAAATTAATGTGAAGACCTTTGTGTAGTTTGAAAAGAGTACCAACGATCTAGACAACATCCTAAGTAGTCAAAAGACTGTTAATGATAAAATAGGTCTTAGTTTAAATAGAGACCAAAAGAAGAATAGTAATGTGATCAAGAAGAATCACACCTTAATGGTCAATAATCAATCAATGAATGAGGTTATTGGTAGTGACACCTTTATTTTAATATATACTTTTATATCAAAAATGTTGCGTATCATTTGATTAAAATGGGTAGCATTATGTTGCCCAAATCATTTCAAGTTTGTGCCTTAGAGTCTTGAAACCAACCATTTTTTATACCTTTAGAGAATGGTAAATCTATTACACTGCTCAAACCATCTCATACACTCATCTTGTCTTGTGTCCAAATTTTAAATTTGAACTAAAACATGTATGTCTTTTTCATCTTTGTCTAGTACTGTTATGTCATTCAATTTTGTCTAGCTTGTTTGTTCAAAAAGCCTAGTTTTCCTAAGTTGAGTTTATAATTAACCTTGGCAAGTTTAAATTCAAACATTGATTGATTTATATTTATTCCTTATGTAATTTGGGCTTATATGCAAATCTTTCTCTTTTGGGTTACGTAACTTAGGTTAATCATTTACCAAATTTGAAAACTATTTATTTGTGCCTTTATTAGGGATAAAATAATCTATTTCCAAGTGATTTTTATTTTATGCCTCATACCAAATTGACCAAGTTCATGTCTAATATCAACTACCTAGTTTATTCCAAAGTGTTCCAAGTTTGTTATATTAACTACCCCTTTGTTTTAAATTCTATCTTTTGACATCATGTTTGGATAAAAGTCCTAGCACATACCTTTGTTTGAGCCTAGATTTTGATGCCACATTTGGTCAAAAGACCTAGCAACCTTTATTTCCCTAGATTAGAACTATTTAAAACATTTTTTCCTTAGAGTTTGTCATTTTATTTTTGTTTCATCCACTTGATCTTTTTGTGTGAGACATTTAGTATTAGACATTTACATTATACTATTTTATAACAAATCTTGGCATAAACCATTTTGGAGATACAGTTCCACCCCTTTAACTGAGTTAGACCAAGTTTGAACCTTTTGGATTTTTATACATTATTTTTTAGATTTTATTGAACTCTAATCCTTTTTATCATGAAACATTCACCATTGATTTGACCATTTCTCACTATACAGTTAGTGGATTCATGTACAATCTAGTGTGTGTAAATGTGGTTCCACCAGAAGACTTTATTCAAGACCCTTACAGTGATGATTTTGTTTTCAATATGGATACTTGTCCAGCTTTAAACACTAAACTAGGAGAACAAATCCAAGATCCTTTGGCCCATTATTTGGTCAACACGCCTTCATATTCAAAGTAGGACCAAGAATAGATAGCATAAAGCATACCTTCAGTTGCAGAAAAAAGTGTAATGGTAACCACACTATGTTACAATGCCATTAGCCTATGACCATTATTTATTTGATCATCACTTTCTTGCAAAAAATAATGAAGTATTAATCAAATCCATAGAGGTAGGTTCTAATTTTCTAGAAAACTTTCCCCATGAAAATGTGTCAAGTCTAGTAAGAGGACCTTACAACATGCCTTATAATCAAACCAATGAATAGGCCTCTTCTATAAACCCTCAAACTATAGTGTTGATGACATATTAGGACCCTCATATGATTATCATAGTAAATGGCCTCATGAAGGATCATTTCATACAAATATGGATAGCATACCAAACTTATTTAAAACTAGCATGCAACTTCAATAACATGACCATGTCAAATGCTCCTCTTATTGAGATAAATCCTTCAATGGGGGTTTTAATTGAATTTAATTACCAATAAAATAATGTTACAAACCCATTAATTTAAATCACTTCAATTGGATACATGTTTAATTCCCCCATCATCAAAGAAGTGTCTTTTACTTCAACATAACATAGTGAGCCAAATATAATGGACAATACACAAGTGCCATCCAATATAGACCAAAGTGGTGTTAAAAAAAAAAAAACTAATCCACAACAAAATTTTCCTTTAGTTAACACCATGAGTGTTTTTCAAATTTAGGGGGTGGGATCTTCTACCTCCCAACCTAAAAAAAACTACCTCTAATCCTCAACTAGCTACATCTTCAAGCACCCAACCTCAAGGATTAAGTAGCCAAGAAATGACTAATGTCATGCATCAAAAAAAGGTGATGAATATTACTCCACCATAATATGTGATGACTAAAATCCCTCAACAATATGAACCATACAAAATACCCATGAAAAAGAGGTAAAACATCTTGCCACCTCAACAGGAAGAAACCAATATTCCACCTCACCAAGTAATGTTGAACATACCTCTTCAATAATAGACCAACATACCATTATAATCACAAATTATGTATAATAAATAATTCACAAGTATTGGTTAGTGACAATTGTTAAACCTTCAACATGCATCTACCTCCCAACAAGGGTTTGTACAACCCAAAGGTTCTAATGTTCCACAAGTACCAATTAGGCAACAATTGCCTTTCATGCCAAACATGCCACAAGCTCAATGATAGGGCCTTGATTCAAAAGTTCACCTTAATTATCAAGGTTTGAATAATAAAAAAACAAGTCTCTTTTAAACCTCAATAGGCACAATATAGCCATATCCTTCCATCTCAGTCATAATTTTTTTAAAACTAGGCCCATATACCAAATCCTAACTAGAATATCACATAGCAATGTGTGCAATTCCAAAAATTACACCCTAATCCACATATGCATATTTATATTCAATTAACCAACCAAACCAACATTCCCCAAAAATTTCCTCCATTATACCAAGGTCAAACTAACCCACTTTTGACCACCCAACCTCTTCCTCAAACCAATGTTCCAACTAGTTTCCTCACACAAGAACTACAACAAATGAAGTATGACATTGCTGCCATCCAAGTTAGGAAATAGACTAAAAATTTCAAGTTGGATGACATGTGTTCCTACCCTTTCAACATGGAGTATTTGAAAATACCATTTCCTCTAGGGTATGCACCACCAAAATTTGACAAATACAAAGAGAAAAGTGACCCCAAGGCCCATTTGAAAAAATTATTTATTACTTGCCAACTAGTAACCTATAGTGATATATACCTCTTATTATTATTTCCAAGGATATTTGTAGGATAAGAATTGGAATGGTTCCTAAAATTGCCTAAGAATTTAATATCTAATTTTGATGATCTCTTAGACACTTTTGTGCAACACTTCTCCTATAATCTCGAGCATGAGATTTTGTTAGTAGATTTAATGTAAGATAAATAAAATGCTGATGAAATCTTCATGAGATATCTAAAGTGAAGGAGAGACCTTGTAAGTTGATCCACCCATAGTCTACCAGACAATAAACTAGTTGTGTTTACCAAAAATTTGCATAATGAGACATCTTACCATTTGAAGTTATAGTGTGCACACACTTTTAAGAAAACCATTTATAAATGTTTATCAATTGAAAGAGACCTTATTAACAAAGGGATCATTAAACTTACCTCATTAAATAAAAACCAGAATCAAAACTAGAATAATGGCCAAAACCAAAACCAAGTCTAAGTGTAAGAATTGAAACCAACCCAGGTTAATAATTATGACAAACCCAAGTAATTAAATCACAACAAGAATTTTGTAGGAAATAGAGTAATCAAGTCATGACATGTCCTAATAGTGAAAACACCATCTGCTCAGCCTATACCACATATGTAAATTACTCCTAACCAACAACCTCTCCAAAAAATGTAGCAAATGCAATATCCTAGACCAATGCAACAAATATAACAAGCTTTAACTTCAAAAACCCTTCCATCAAGAAGAAATGTGCCTACTCATCACATATTTAGTGAACTTAGATAACCCATTAATTTTTTTTTTGTAATCTCTCCACAGCTAATATAATTAATTGGCCTATTCTAAAACACTATCTCTAGGGCATTGATTATCTAGATTGGTATAGGCAAAATGAATTATGTGAGTATCATCGGGTTAATGGAAATAATTTATGTCATAATGTGAAAATTAAACATTTTGTTTAGAATATGTTGGAAAATAGGGAGATCACATTGGATCATGGAACTTCCACATCTAATCATAACATTAGCATCTATCAGAACCCCTTTCTATGGGATAAAAATCAACAACAATAGTGGCCAACACAATAAAAATAATAGTATCAACAGCCAAGATAGAACCAATAAAATCAATAGTAAAACTAACAATGTCAATTGAATGGATGGAACCAAGGCTAGAATGATGCCAACAATCAATAGACCTAGTATGTAGTTGCATATGAATACAACAAGGTTGTAGGCCATATTGTAGGAGGTCATGTTTCCACCATTTCCATCAATCCAAGACCAAGTACCAAACAAACAAGACCATTTATAATCATTCCCAACCATCCAACCCATGCCAATGATCCTTCCTTAACCTGGGACTACATACAGGTATACTAGCATGCAGGAACTACCACTTTTCGACATTATATCGATAACTCATCATTGGCATGTGACCACTCACAAGTGAATCGATAATTGAGAATTATCCTATTTGATCCCCCACCACCATTATTTATTTGAAATAATGGTCCTACATCTAATCTTTATTTTGAAATCACAAATTGGTAGTCAAATATTACCATACCAGGCCCACAACCATTTTCCACTTCACCCATCCAAACAATTGTTTTGGCTAGTGCAATAAAATATGTTCAATATTGTGGAACATTTTCAAAAAATTCTTTCACAATATCCATTTTATATTTTTGTCATACATCTACAATCCATAAGAACATCTTAACATAGTTCCTTTACCAATCCATAGTTCCAAATGACATATTTCTAGACAAATTACAATCTTTGGTTGGACATTTAGCTCTAGACAAATAATTAACCTTCTACCAAAGTGATATGTCATCCCTTGGCCCTCTGCATAATAATCCATTATAGATCAAAGTTTCCATAATGTGGTACAAAGTGAAACATGTCCTCATAGACAATGGGTCAAGTCTAAATATCATTTCTCCAAAGCTCATCAAGTTTCTCAAGTATGCCACAGTCAATCTCTAACTACAAATAATCATAATCAAAGCCTATGACAATGAAGAATGGGAATGATAAGGAACCTTTAGCTTGCCCGTTATCATTGAGCCCTTAATGCATGATACACTATGCCATGTGTTATACCTTGATTTGTGATATAATATGATTTTGGGTAGACCTTGGATACATGAGATTCATTCAATCCCTTGAACATTGCACCAGTGTATTAAGTTCTCCAATTCAAGTATGGAGGTTACTATTCATAGAGATTTGTATCCATGAAAATATTACAAGTATTTAGAGGCTAAGTACCAGAGTTATAACTATCATTTTAGCTTGAATTTGATTCTTAAGAAGGATAAGGGGAATAAAATACTTGTCGATCTACCAGAGGCTAATTTCATTAACCAAATACCCTTGATTCACTTTCCCACATACCACCTCCTAAAATATCTAATCATTATACCATCTCAACTAATGACCTGGGAGAATATTTGACCCATGATATATTCCACATTACTAATCTTCTGTATAACCCCAAGTCCTTTGGAAGACCTAAATCTAAACTAGATTACGTAGAATGGAAAAGAAAGGGCAAAGGATAACTTCATAGTCTAGTACCTATCATTTTCATACCAACCACTGGCTAAGAACAAGACCTACATGAGGGTGATAAATCTTGGTTGTATATTGACAAACTAGCTGATTGTTACCTAAATGCCAAATATCAAATTTCAAATAAAATCATGGAGAGGAAATTCTATGAAGGATGAGGCCTTGGGATAAATCAACAAGGTCCACTTGAGACAATATCTACTATTCAGTTTAAAGGAACTTATGAACTTGGATTTAAACTGCATGGGGTTGACCCCATGTATCTAATTTGTGTTCTAATGCCAATGACTAGTGATGATGATGTTGACAGTGAAGAAGAGTCTAATCATAGAATTTTTAATGACCTAGCTAATACCAATTTATTCGATACTAATGTCATTTATACCCTTCAACTTGTTATTTACCATAATCCACTTCATTTATATTATCTTCAATTTATAAACTAGGACCAACAAGGTCAATAATGTTGGTTGAAAAGTCTTAGAATGATGAGGCCTCCTATGATTTTTTAGGCCTAAGGGACAATGTTCTATTGGGAGACAAAAATAAGGGTTCTCAGTCAAATTAGATCTTGAAGACTATTTTGGAGAACAAGTGAACACCCTTAGCCATAAACAATTAAATAAAACATTGAGGTACCAAAGTGAAAACCTCTTTGAGGAAGTTTTAGACCAGGGAAATAGTAAAGAGAAAGCCTAGTATAGTGGGGAAAACCTATTTTAGGCACCATTAGATAGGGGTGTTAAACCTTCCTCAAACATAGCTCATAATACCACCAATGATGAAATTTTCTATGGGTCTAAGTTTAGTCTTGAGTAAAAACAAGCTTTTGATTGAATCATCCAAGATTTTACAATAGTGTTTATCGCATGCCCATCTCTATCATTAAGAGCTTCTAATTCATCATGCCTAGAATAACTTGAGGATCCAATCCTAATAGAGGAATCTACCATTATAGGACAATTTAAATCTTTGTTGACAATTCTTTAAGATGGTTCAACACTTCTTGTAGAGGATACTATAGAAGATAACATCAGGACTCTAGACAATTCAAAATGGATCAAATCAAGTGAATCCCTCATTGAGGAGGAACATTAAGTCTTTAAAATCCTGTTGAGGTATTTTATTGATTTATTTGCTTGGGACTATTCTAATATGCTTGGTTTAGACCCTACCTTGATTATACACCACCTTGTGGTACATCCTAATTCCAAACCTATTAAATAAAAAATTATGTAATATGTATCCTCACAATTCTATATTAGTGAATAAAGATTTGGAAAAGCTCTTGGAAGTGAGATGTATTTAACTAAGTGACTACATAGAGTGGATATCTAGTGTTTTAACCATCAATAAAAATATTAAAGGAATCAGAATCTACACTGATTTTAGAGACATAAACAAAGCCTACCAAAAGGATGATTTTCCTCTTCTAAACATTAATATGATTATCAACTCCATAGTGGGTTATGAAATGCTTTCACTGATGGATGTATTCTTAGGCTAAAATTAGATATGAATCACACCAAAAGACCAACATAAAATAGCCTTCACCACTCTGTGGGGAACATTCTATTATCAGATTATGTCATTTCGTCTCAAAAATGCAAGGGCCACCTACCAAAGAGAAATGAATATTATATTTCACAATATGATGCATGATATTATTGAAGACTACGTCGACAATAGACTAGGTAAAATACCAGGGTTGATTATCCAACAATACTATGAAGGATATTTAAGTGACTATGTGAATACAAAATCAAGTTAAATCATAAGAAATGTGTTTTTGGAGTTACTTCAATCAAATTACTTGGAAACATTATATCTTGTAGAGGTATTGAAGTTGATCCAACCAAAATATATGCCATTATAAAGATGTCACCATCGACTAATTTAAAGTACCTTTGTAGTTTACAAGGCAAGATCCAATCCATCAGAAACATTATCTCTCAATTAGTAGACAAGTACCACCCATTTACACATGTTTCATTGGGAAGATGAATGTCAAAAATATTTTTAACAATTAAAGTACTATCTATCAAATCCACCTATTTTATTTCCACCAATACCAAGAAAGACATTTCTATTATACCTATCAGCTACCAACAAAACCCTAGGGGCACCTCTAGCTAATATGATGATAATGGTAAGTAACATGTCATGTACCTAAGGAACGGTGTGATGTTTCATTGGGATGATGAATGCTAGAAATCTTTTTAACAATTAAAGGACTATCTACCAAATCCACCTATTTTATTTCCACCAATACCAAGAAAGACATTTTTATTGTACCTATTAGCTACCAATAAATCCTTGGGGGTAATTATAGCTTAATATGATGATAATGGAAAGTAATATGCCATGTACTATCTAAGTTATGCACTGGTCATGTATGATCATAATTATATGCCCATTAAAAAATATTATTTATCTATGGTCTTCACAGCTCAGAAACTATGACATTACATGTTAAACAAAAAGATCATGGTTTTTTCAAAAGTAGATCCACTTAAGTATCTACTATCAAAAATATATTTACAAGGTTGTATGGCTAAATATATTATTTTTCTCAGTGAATTCAAGATAGAATACATCAATTAAAAATACATCAATGGGCAAGTTCTTACAAATCAGCTTACTAAATCACCCCTTATAGATACAAAGCCACTAACATTCCAATTCTTAGATGAATCCATTATGACCATAATTGAAACACCTCTTGAGGAACAGCATTGGAAGTTATATTTTGATGGATCATTCACAACACATGGATTGGGGGTAGACATTTTGTTTATTATACCACAAGGTGATCTAATCCCTAAATCATTCTAGATCAACTTTCCTTGTACCAACAACATGGATGAATATGAATCACTTGTTTTAAGGCTTCAATAGGAAATGAAATGAAAAATAAAACATTTGAAGGTATATCATTATTCTTAGTTAATCATAAATTGGGTTAAAAACCAAGGATGACAAACTGGTCCCATACAAGGCCATGGTCAACACTCTCAAACTAAAAATTATATATATATATATATATATATATATATATATATATATATATATATATATATATATATATATATATATATAGTTAAAACAGATACCAAGGGCCAATAAAAAATAGCAGATACCATTTCCACCATTGGATCTTTGATTTGACATATAGATATAACCAGAGAATACTAGTTCCTCATTATAAATTTGTTAGCACCAACTCATGAACCTTTAACTATTGCAATGATTTGTGATATTGTTGGTCTCATATTTATCTAGTATTCAGACCTTTACACCTATTTTCATGACCAAATAATACCACTAGACTTATACACAAACAATCTAAAGCCTCTGTCCACCATGCTTCACATTATACCTTACTTGGATCAACCCTATACTGCCATAGTTTTTATGAAACTCTTCTTCATTATTTAAATTTGGTAAAATCTACATTAGCATTATGCAAAGTTAATGGAGTATGTATATCCCACACTATTGGGGTAGTCATATCCAAAAATCTCTTGCATATGGGTTACTATTTGTTAGTGATGGATGTAGATGCAGCTGCATATATGAAAAAGTGCAATAAATGTCAATGGCATGCCAATCTGATTCATGCCTCAACCAAGACATTGAAATCAATGCTTACACCATTTCTATATACTACATGGGGCCTTGATCTCATTGGGAAGATAAACCCCTCCTCATTTGATGGCCATAAACACATCCTTACCACCACCAAATACTTCACTAAGTGGGTTGAAGTTATACCCTTCACTTACATGACTAAAAATAAAATTTCTAAATTTATATTTAACCATATCATTTACCACTATGGTATTCCCTCTGATATTATATTTGATAATGGTGGATCATTCAAAAATAAGGATGTCAAAATCACTATGTACCAAGTACAAAATTACTCAACATTTTTCAACCACATATTAACCTCAAGGTAACATCTAAGTTGATGCATCTAACAAAAACATTATCAATATCCCAAAAAGTATTGTCAATGATTTTGGCCATGATTGGCACCCATAAATATTTTTCAATCTCAAAGAATACCACACCAATCACCATACTCTAATAGGAGCCACTCCATATTCACTCGTTTATGGCATGGAGGACATTCTTCCCATTGAGGTCAAGTTACCTTCTTTGTACATCTCATTAAAGCATGTCTTGGATGATGAAGACTATCAAGTATCTCACCTACAAGAGTTGGAGTTACTTGATGAGAAATGCATGACCACAGTTAATAACCTACAAGCATACTAGAACTAATTCCATTGCCACTATAATCGACATGTTAAACATATATAATTCAAGCTTGGTAATCTTGTTCTTACAGAAAACTAGAAAAATAATATGGTTGAGAACAAATATAAAGGCAATTTAAAACTTAACTGGATAGGTCCTTTCATCATTATTAAAAACTATGGCTATGGAGCATACAGGCTCACTATACTAGATGGGGATAAAATTGATGAGCTGATGAACATTACACATCTAAAACAATACTTTGTTTGAGAGACCTAGTATATTATATATGAGGACCATTTCCAATTGTACCATAATATCATTTTTCTTCTTTGTACTATACCATTTTATTGCCATTTTACTATACTATACCTTTTTTTATCAACCAGGTTATTTTCACCCTGCCTACCTAGCCCTTTAACCTTGGTTTTTTTCTATTCATTACAAGTCCATTTTTAGCATGAAGATTTGAATCAAGTTTCAATAGTTGTTTCAGTATTCTAGATAGTGGTCATATTTTTGATTAGTATGATAATGGTTTGAAAACTATATCCTTAATTTATTATTCTATTTTATACCACATGAACTTGATTATAACCTCCTTTAGGAAAATAAATGTCTCACCATCATGCTAATATTTATAATTTCTTATGTGATCTAGGCAATAATTTGGGTGATAATTCAAGCAACGGTTCTACCCCAACTGATAATGAAATTTTTGGGATCCATAGCTTTTGCACTATAGCTTCGATTGACTCCCCATTTGAACAGTTGGAAAGATAAGAATGAGGAGAACATGGTGAGATGACATAAAGCTTTGCTTGGTGGTTTTTGACTCCCAAAAACCTATTATAATTTCCTCAAATTTAAATTTTAGTAGTGCAGTCTAAAAATAGTAAGTTTCTAAAAATAGTAATTCCTCAAATTATGTATTATTTTAAATCATGAAAGTCAAACCACTTAATCTCCCTTGATATTGGTGACCTTCCATATCCTCCTTCTACCTTCAAAATGTTTATAAATGAAGATTTAACTTGAAATGGAAATTAGACATCTCTTCTCAAAGATAAGCATATGGTTGTATTGCAATCTTGAGTAATAAAACATCTCTTATCATAGAATTCATTGTTACTATGCTATTTCATATTCTTGAAATATCTATCAATCAAAACTTCTGAGTTTTTGGATTAGTGTTATTAGAGTGGTTTGTCTTGAGAGTGTATGATCTTGAAGATGAGGTCAAGCTACATGAAGCTTGGGTGGAAAACAATAGAGATTCCAAACTATCCACCTATTCACTCCAAATGACTTAAAATTATGGATGACACTGAGACATCTAATCCCTTTAAGGAAATGGTGAATGAAGCCCTCTAATGGCAACAAGTGCAGATGCTAAAATAATTTGTCCAAATTATCCAACAAATATCGATGGGAAACTCTGGCTCCTCATCTCCACTTCCTGACTCCTCATCCATAAAACATGATTTTAGTGCCCCAACACCTTTCAAGGTTTAGGTGAATTTCTATATCCCTATAATTTAAAGGCAAAATCAATGCTGATGTAGTAGAAAATTAGTTGGGTTCAATTACCTTCCTACTTTTTTGTAAATAAATTCATCGATGGATAAAAGATCACTTTTGCTCTTTTCAAAGCATAATTGCCCATAAAAAATTGGTGGGATGTGTACAAAAAGAGGTTCATTATAGATGACATTGGACTTGAGGTGGAACCTACCTAAGATGATTTCATGGAAGTGGTAAAGGAATAATACTATCCTATTAGAGCATATGATGATCTGTACATATAGTGGCAACAACTTTGCCTTGGTAAGGACCAATCTATTCAAGATTACACTGACATTCTTCATTCTCTATCTAAAAGATTGGGCATCCAAGAAAGTGGGAAACATAAGACTCTCAAATATCATGGTGGAATATAATAGTATATATAGGGGGAAATATAACTCTTCAATTTGGAAACCCTCAATGAGGCATATAATGTTGTAGTGAAGATTGAGCAAAAGCATGGAATAAATAATACAAAGAGTCAGCCTTCAAAATGGAAAAGGGATAAGGAAGGTCAAACATGAGGCCAAAATTACAAGCAAAAGGAGTTTCAAGATAATAAACCTTAAAAGGGGAAGATTGGAAAATGGTGTGATTACCAAAAAAATGGAACTCACTCCAAAGAAGAATGTTGAGCCATCAAGTCACTGCTTTTTGAGTCATAATACTTGACATTTACTACTCTATCTCATATAAAACCTATAATCAAAGAGGATGAAGAAGATATTGTAGATTTTGAGCATAATACCATCATTACTTCATCACACATCCATGAAGAAAGGCTATATGACAAGAAAATGTTGTTTTACTCTAAATTATGGGTGAAAGGTAAGCCACTACATTTCATTCTTAATAGTGGGATTCAAAAAAATTTAATCTCTGCTAAAGTTGTGAGAAGTCTAAATCTATCCATGAATCCTCACCCAAAGCCATATAGCATTAGATGCTTGAGTCTAGGGAGAGACCTTTGTGTCACCCATTAGTGTCTTCTTCTATATGCAATAAAATCTTTCCAAGATGAAGTCTTATGTGATTTGGTCAATCTAGATGTTTGTGAGTACTCCTTGGTCAGCCATTCATGTATGATTGACATGGCATCTATGAATCATGAACCTAAAGAATCACCCTCACTCTTAGAAAGTGGTGCTATAAGGTACTAGAAGTACCACCTCCCACATCTATCTCCATGATTAGTGTCAAGCAATGTAAGAGATTGGTTGAGAATACAAAGTAATTTGTTCTCCCGGTGGTCAAACCATAGAAATCCAAGAAGGTTGACGTTGCAATCTTGACTACATAATCAACACAATAATAGAATTATATTGTACAAATCATGCAAGAATGTGATGACTTATTCAAGTCACTCATAGGAGTTCCACTTCACTACCAAGTAAAACATTCTATCAATTTGATCCTAGGATCACCTTTGCCTAACAATCTTGTGTATCATAGATTAATTTTGGATAATGATGAGATAAAAAGATATATTTAGGAATTGATTCAAAAGGGTCAAATTAGGCCAACCTCTTCACCCTATGGTAGCCTAATTATCCTAGCACCAAAGAAAGATAAAACATGGAGGCTTTGCATTAATTATCAAGCCTTGAATAAAATCATTTTGAAGAATCACTACCCCCTCCCTAGGATTGATAACCTACTGAACTAGCTTCATGGTGTGAATTTCTTCACCAAAATTGATCTCAAATTTATATATCACCAAATTCCCATCAATCCCATCGATGTCTAGAAGATTGCATTCAAATCTAAGGAGGGACTCTTTGAATGGCTGGTTATGCCTTTTGGCTTAACTAATGCACCTATAACCTTCATGAGGATGATGGATGACATCCTAAAACCCTTAAAAAACTCATTCATGGTTGTCTACCTATATGACATACTCATCTACAATAAAACATGGGAGGAACATCTAAAACATGTTTTTAAGGTGCTTCAAACTCTTTGGGAGCACAAGTTGTATGTAAATATCAACAAATGCACATTTAGGATGAAAAAAATTAGTACCTAGGGTAATTTGTGAATGAGGAAGGGGTCCATGTTGATTTAGAGAAATTCAAGTTATTTGAGAATGGCCTACACCAAGGACCCTCATAGAACTTCATATCTTCTTGGGTCTTGCAAATTTCTATCATAGGTTTGTTCTTGGATTCTCACATGTTGCTTGGCCACTAACCCAAGTGACTAAAGGAGGAGCTAAAGCTACATTTCAATGGGGTAAAATATAGTAAATGGTATTTAAAATTTTAAAGAATAAAATTTGCTCAGCCCCTATTCTTACCTTGCCAAATTTGCATCAACCTTTTGAGTTGATGGCAAATGCATCTAAATATGCCATGGGAGCTATCATCATGCAACATGGAAATCCTATTACATATCATAGTGAAATTTTCACTGATATAGTCAAGAAATAACTGACATATGATAGGGAAATCTATGCCATTGTGCAAGCTTGCAAATAATGGAAACACTACATCTTAGGGAAAGAGATGGTCATCCACACTGACCATAAACCATTATAATTCATCCAAATATAGAGCAAACTATGAAATGAGAGGAACCAAAAGTGGGCCACATATCTATATCAATTCCATTTGATAATCAAACTTAAAAAGGGGAGCTCAAATACAAATATAGATTGTTTAAGCTACCCACCAATTACTGTACTCACAATAGTTCTTGACCTATGCAGACATGAGACTACCATTTGGGGTGCTCTATATGAAGTAGATCCTACCTTTACTGATACATACCAAGTGGTTCAAAAAGGTAAACATGTTTATAATTTATATTTGAAATATAATGTCCTATATCATATGGGGTAAATTTGTGTTCTATCTATAGAGCAATAAAATATAATATGAGAATCATATTTTAATAGGACAATTGGACACTTTGGTGTAGAAAATGCATTGGCAATTATTCAAAAACACTTATACTAGCCCCATATGTTAAAGGATGTGGAAAGGTACCTCAAATCTTGTGTCCCATGTGTGATATCCAAGCCAACAAATAAGAAGTAAGGATTGCACATGCCATTGTCAAAACTGACCAGGCCTTGGGAATCTATCTCAATGGATTTTCTCTCAGGTTTGCCCACTTCAAAACATGGCAAGGACTATATTTTTATTGTATTTGATCATTTTTCAAAAATGATTGTCATTATTTATTGTAAGAAAAATATATCTGCTGAAGAAACTACTCAACTATATTTTAGTCATGTATGGCTCCATTTTGGTCTCCCCAAGTCCATTATCTAAGATATAGATAGCAGGTTCTTGAGCATCTTTTGGTCCACTTTATGGAAGATGATGGATACCAAGTTGATGAAGTCCATGGCCTTCCATCCATAGACTGATGGTTAGATATAACTAGTGAATCACTTGATTATTCACATGATTTGGATGTATCACTCTAAGCATCCATGCACATGGGATGAGGGTCTTCTTTTCATACAACATGGATACAATCAAGCCCTACACAACTCGACCAAGCACAATCCATTCCAAGTATGCTTTGAGTTCTAACCCATGGCACCAATTGATATAACCATTCCATTGTCCACCATGGAATACACACCTCATCAGAGATTTGAGGTAGCAAAAGCAACAAAGTTGATTAGAGAAATGTAATGCATCCAGCAACAAGTTCATGACATCTTGGAGAAGATCAATTAGAAGTATAAGCAACACTATGAAAAACATAAGATTACACACCATTTTACTGTGCATGACAAGGTTTGGTTTTGGATTCAAAAGGAATGACTTATAGGTCTACATAGAAAAATTTGGCCTCTACGATATGGTCCCTACACTATCACCAAAAAAGTTGGAGAAAATTCTTTTGAGTTGAACTTACCATCCTACCTTGGTCTGCATCCAATATTCAATGTAGATCTCCTCAAACCATATGATATACCTCTTTTGGACACTTTACTCATATCAGAATGACTAGACATTGATGAGCTTGATCTATAGAGTTTTTCTCTAGTAGAGGAGGATCAGATTGTGGACACCTAGATGAAGACAACAAGAGGATGCTCTATTCTACTTTATTAGGTGGTCAAAAAGGGCAAACTTAGCCACCAAGGTGAGTGGCTTACAAAGAATAAAATTAAGACACAAATACCATACTTGATAAGGAATATTTACATAATAGGGACCATTACTTCTCAAGGAGGGAGGAATGATTTGGGCAATAATTTAGGTGACAATTTGGGTGATGGTTCTACCACAATTGATGATAGAACTTTTGGGAGCCATAAATTTTGTACCATAGCTCTGATTGACTCCCCGTTTGAACCATTAGAAAGATAAGAATGATGAGAACATGGTGAGATGGCACAAATATTTTTTTATTAGTTTTTGACCCCCAAAAACTGAATAAAAGTGACCCAAATTTCAATTTTAGTAGTGTAGTCCAAAAATAGTAAGTTTCTAAAAATAGTAATTCCTCAAATTATATATTGTTTTAAATCATGAAATTCAAACCACTTAATCTCCCTCAATATTTTTGGCCTTTCACATCTTCCTCCTACCTTTAAAATGTGTATAAATGAATATGTAACCTAAAATGGAAATCATCCATCTCTTCCTAGAGATAAACATATGGTTGTATTGCAATCTTGAGTATTAAAACATCCCTTCTTAGAGAACTCATTATTAAAATGTTATTTTTTTGTTCTTAAAATATTTTTCAATTAAAACTTTTGAGTTTTGGATCAATGGTATTAGAGTGGTTTATCTTGAGAGTGTATGATCTCAAGGATGAGGTTAGGCTATAAGATGCTTGGGTGGAAAATAACAAAGCTTCCAAACTATCCACCTATTCACTCCAAATGACTTCAAATTATGGATGAATCTAAGACATCTATTACCTTTAAGTAAATTTTGAATGAATCCCTCCAATGATAATAAGTACAGATGCTGAAACAATTCACCCAAATTCGCTAATAAATCTTGATGGGAAATTTTGGCTCCTCATCTACACTTCTTGGATCCTCATCCATGGAACATCATTTCAATGCCCCATCACCCTTCAAGGTTTATATGAATTTTTATATCCCTATATTTGAAGGAAAAATCAATGTTGATGTAGTAGAAAATTGGTTGGATAAATTGTCTTCCTACTTTTCTATAAATAAATTCATCGATGGAGAAAAGATCACTTTTGCTCTTTTAAAAACATTATTTCCAATGAAAACTTGGTGGAAAGTGTAAAAAAATAGTTTAATTATAGATGATATTGGCCTTGAGGTGGAACCTACTTTGGATTATTTCATGGAAGCGGTAAAAGAAGAATACTATCCCTTTGGAGCATGTGCTGATTTGTACATATAGTGGAAACAACTTCACCAAGGTAAGGACCAATCTATTCAATATTATAGTGACATTTTTCATTCTCTATCTACAATATTGGGCATATAAAAAATTGAGAAACATAATAATCTCAAATATCATGGTGGACTACAATAGTGCGTATAGGGGGAAATGGAACTCTTCAATTTGGAAACCCTCGATGAGGTATACAAGTTTAAAGTAAAGATTGAGCAGAAGCATGGAAGAAAGAATACAAAGATTCAACCTTAAAAATAGAAAAGTGATAAGGAAGATCAAACATGAGGCAAAAATTGGAAGCAAAAGGAGTTTCAAGATAAGAAACACTAGAAGGGGATGACTGGAAATTGATGTGATTACCACAAAACTAGAACTCACTCCAAAGAAAAATGTTGAGCCATCAAGTCCTTGCTAATAACCTCTTTTAGGCAAATTATTGTCTCACCATCATGTTAATAGTTATAACTACCTTTGTGATCTGAGCAACAATTTAGGCAAAAATTTGGGTGACGGTTTTAGCCTAATTGATGATAGAACTTCTGGGAGCCATTACTTTTGCACCATAGCTCTGATCGACTCCCCATTTGAACCATTATAAAGATAAGAATAAGGATAAAATAGTGATATGGAATAGATCTCTACTTTTTGGGATTTTACCCCTAAAAATACAAAAAAATTTCCCCAAATTTCAATTTTAGTAGTGTAGTCTAAAAATAGTAATTTTCTAAAAATAGTAATTCCTCAAATTTTGTATTGTTTTAAATCATGGAAGTCAAACCACTTAATTTCCCTTGAGATTTTTGACCTTAAAAATCCTCATCCTACCTTAAATTTTTTTATAAATGAATATGTAATCTGAAATGGAAATCAGACATCTCTTCTTAGAGATAAGCATATGATTATATTACAATCTTAATTAATAAAACATCTCTTCTCAGAGAATTCATTGTTACTATGTTATTTTGTGTTCTTTAAATATCTATCAATCAAAAATTCTATGTTTTGGATCACTATGATAAAATTATTATCATTGACCTATACCATTATTGCCTAATTATAACTTCCTATGGGAAAATTAGGGACAACACTTGTTTATCATGCCTTAAAATAATAACTTGCCATTACTATGTTGTACTATTCCATTTCCCAACTTTACATGTTTTGTTTCAATTGACTACTACACTAGTTATATTCCTCTATTTCAAAGCAAAACTACAGTTAATTGATGTCCTATCCTAGGACTATGTAGGTAGCAATTGATGCATGCTGAGGTCAGCTCCATCACCCTTTCCCACACTCTTACTATTTTGGGAGAAACCTAAGCCATGCTCTTTCCATTTTGTGATCATTTATAAGTTTGGAAACTCTTAAAATTTTTAAATATTATATTATTTAGTATCTCATCATTATTTATTGAATTAAGATGCTCTAAAAATTCCAAAAACATTTGTAAAATTTATTTAGAAAATACAAAAACATTGACCACATCTTTGCCTTAAGGATTCTAGGAGCCCTAACTAAGTCATAAGAAACCACTCTTCATTTAGTTTCCCCATCATTATTAGACTAACATCTCATGCTATCTTTGTTTTTTGATTCCATTCCCACATTATTTTATAACATTCATCATGTTTTCTTTCACAATTATTTTCTTCTATTCCATTTCTTAGGAGAACTACGTTTGGCCTAAAGTTTTTATTGGATAATGCATCCATGGAACTATGTAGGTAGCATAAACTTGCCTATTATATCTATAGATAACTAAACCACCCCCTTACTTCTTGTCTATTCACTTAAAATTGGCCATTAATGTCCTTTGACTTAACTTTAGATTGATTCTTACCAACCATTAAAAATTAAGCCTAGGAATCACTAAATGTCTCAAATTTATTTGTGCATCATTTTTCAAGGCTCAAAATCTCATTAAGACATCAATAATTATGGTATCCTACCATAATCAATAGAAACCTCTCAGATATTCATCTTTAATCATCCTACAACATCAAAACATGCATGTTGGCTTATAGACCTATTAAATGAGGCAAGTGCACACATAAAGTCAAAACATGAAAAATTATACAATGACTAATAAAAAGTAACTAATAATATAAAGCATATTAAATACCTAGTTAAATTATCCATGTTTAATTAATAAATTACTCAAAAATTAAATTAAAAAATATGAAATATCTTAGCTTTTCATGATTACCTTTTGTGAGTTGTCAAGACTTTGAAATATCTCACCCATGCCTATTCATTGTAAATCATTAATTATTGACACTTTTTAACTCTAATAGGGTTAAATAACTCACTTATGATAGGTTTTAAATCATTCCATGTTTAAAATACACTTTAACTCACCTTGAGTTGGGTTTAGTTCCTAAGCCTATAAGCACAAGCCTTTGTCTCTTCATTTGAGAGCTTGGAAATTATAGAGTTATAATGTAGGTTTTATAGCAAGATTTATAATAATAGAGTTATAATGCCAAAATATTGAGCCAAGGTATCAAAAAATGATAATCCACAATTCAAAATGGTGCCAAGGAGAGAAGGAGCAAAGAAAACTCCATTGCCAAAGACTCTTTGAGCATAAATCGAGCAAGCCACAAATAAATCCTTTGGAGCTCTAAATTAAGGTAAGGATTGTTATTACTTGTATTTTATTTGGGTTTTCAATAGTATTTATTCCATTACTCTCCCCCAAAGATCTATTCTTAGAGATTTTATCATGTTAGTGTGTTGATATATAAAAGTTTGATATGTCTAACCTCCTCTCTATTTTCAAATTCCTATGATCACATAAGCAACATACAATTGAAGATGATACAAGGATGACAGATCATGACTTCAAAAAACATGGGAGTACTCTAGGATAACTCATTAATGATATTCCTTGAGTCATTTTTCTCTTTCCCCTAAGAGTATGATGTAGGAGCATCACTCCTAGGCCTAGTTTTTCTTGAAAATTTTGGTTTTCTTATCAAATTTTGGTTTTTTCATAGTATAAAAGGCCCTATGGTGATTATATAAATGTTATAATTCATTATTATTTTTTAATTTTAGTTTTATCTCTTCAAAAATTCAAATTTGGCTTTTCCTACCAAAACTAAATTTTTGAATTTGGGAGGCTTGGTTTAGGAGTTTCTAGTGTGTTTTAGGAATGTTTTCAGTTATGAGATTATTATGGGGAATTATTTAAAGTACCATGTTTTTATAACATGATTATTAATTTGTGTATGTAAGACATATCAAACTTTTATATATTTCTTAGACTTTGTTTATCTTCTAACAACCGTTGGAAGGTCCAAAATTAGTCAGAGAGTTTATAGGATAGATAAACTATATTTCATCCTTAGTGACAGGATTAATTAAATGTTTTAATAGATAAATATATAATAAAACAAAGATATATATCCTCATTTTGATGAAAAAATATTTCAAACCATGTTTTCCTATGTGTGATGACTGTATATGTTTGAATGTTGAAGCAAAAATCAATAAAGATTATATTTATGATGTTTCAAGGTGTTTTTTTAAGTTGTGTTCTTCATTATTTAAAGTTTTTATATGTTTTTCTTAGGTTTTTTATCAATATTTATGGAGAAAACCAACATGGACCTATAGGTCATAGAATATACACACATAATCAACATCAGAAACTTGCTTACATGATCAAAAAAATTATCAAAGAGGTAATTAATGATTTTATAGGGTGAATGGGGTGTGTAAAGACATTATTTAACTTTTAAAGAAGTTTAAAACTCATTTTTGAGTTTAAAACAATAAATTGTTCCTTCTCGAGTCTACACAAACTATCTTAACTCCCAATTGGGGTTTTCAAATTCAAACTTGGATTACAATAGTTATAACCATCTAAAAATCACAATTTTTTTATTTGTTGTGTATTAATTATTTATAAAATATTTTATAGGTTTTATACCCACACGATCCTTCAATGTATGAAAATATAGGATAGAGATTGAATTAGGCCTTAGCAGACCTAATTAGAGCTTGACAGATGCTAGAAAGTTGGTGTTTGAGTGGGTTTGAGTCAATAAACATGTGGTAAGGAAGGAACTAAATAGAAGATACTCAAAAATTACCATATATTTTGGTTATCAATCCTTAATTATATGTACCTATAAAAAAGGTGGAAAAAAAGGCTACTAGGAAGTAGGAAAGGTTGTGCCAAGTCACAATAAGTTACAAGTTTGAACTTTTGGTATTTTTACCTCTACATAATATTGTCATTTCATAAATTAGTTTTTATAGGATCATTTATTCTATATCATGGCCATGTTGACTATGTTAGATTAAATTTGATTCAAATTTATTTTGTTTCTTGAGTTCTTATGTGTGTCATGATCATGACATTGTGTGCATGTGTTGGATACATCTATGACTTAATACTAAGATTTTGGTGCCATTATTAATATAACACATTTTTATATGTGTTCATGATCCCATGATTTATATCATGCATGTTTTGCATGTATTATTAGTATGTTATTTTATCTTTAATTATCATTATTACTATGAATATTAGTGTGTCTAGTTATTATATTGTTTTACATGAAACTTATATTCCTTAGGATACATGTTTCATATGTGGATTAATGATATAATATTTATATGATATAATAATGTAATCATGTTATCACACATGCCTGACATGGTTACATTTGTATCTATATAGCATGATGTGTATACTCTATTTTTAAGATGATTGATTAGAAAGATACATCCCTCACCTTAAAATGGGGGCATATTAGTTGGGTTTCCATTAAAAAAAGTAAGGAAAATTTTTGGTCATATTTCATGATTCATATGATATGGATTGAGACAAATTATCACATATTATAATTCATATGCAAATTATGGTTAATTTTGGAACATATTAGTAGATTGGTGCATATGAGATATATATGTGGGGAATGATACATAAACAAGTGATATATTATATTACATGGGGTATATTGAGCATAATTATCATATTAAATGGATTATATTACCATATTATATTAGATTATCATATTAGAAAAGAGTGATATACATATTTATGGAATCAGCTTATGGGGTGTGAATGTTGTTCAAGCATGCACTTTTATATTTTTAACCATTGTAACAAAAGTAAAAAAGGTATAACCTTGAAACTAAAATCCATTTATAGTAATTTATTAAGAATTTTCAAATTTGCATATGAGCATAGTATGGGGTTCCACCCTTGGCATATGACCCTGATATATGTTCCACCAAAATAGTTATGATCATATTTTGAGTAGTGAATTTGAGGATTCTACATATCTCAAATACTAATAACTTATTAGTATTTAAATAATTTTTATACATGTTATTAAAAACCCATAATTATAATAAGT
Source organism: Torreya grandis (assembly GCA_037957365.1). NCBI lineage: Eukaryota > Viridiplantae > Streptophyta > Pinopsida > Cupressales > Taxaceae > Torreya > Torreya grandis. Next base: position 635,961 of record JARHVA010006674.1, on the reverse strand, counting down.
GGAATCTCATTGGGGCATAATCACCCAATTTTTTAGTGACTTCAAATGGAAGCTTGGTTTACACACTCATAAGTGTATTTGTTCAGTGATTTTTCAATTTGAAATATTTATGACCCTGGTGATTTTAAATTTCATATCATGAGTAAATATTTTTTTTTTAATGTTTCATTACATGTTTTACATGGATTAATATGGATACTCAAGGGATAACTAAATATAAAAAATGTATTTACACTAAAACTTTTCATGGAACAAACTAGATACTCAAGGCATACCTGAAGACATAAAATGTCATTAAACTTAGGTAACAAAATATATTTATTTATTTTATTAATATAAAATTTTAAATGCTATACTAAAAAGGGGGAGTTTTTAGACACATAAATTTTGTATTATAAATAATGTTAGTTTTAACCAATCATTGACATATATGACTTGGGCATCACAACTAACTCTTTCTCACATTATCCATATCCATTCATCTATCAATTATCTTGGCCTTCCTTATTTTATATCATACATATATAATATCTCCCTAATATGTACCTAAAATATTTATTACCCTATGTATACTCTCTCCATCCTCCATATAGTTATGTTCTTTGTCTTAGTGAGTAAAATAATAGTTAGATGATACCATTTACCATTATCATATACCTTCACCAAAGGTGTCCTAAGTTATACAAAATATTATTTTTAAAATTTAAATCCTTACCTTGGGTTGGCCCACATGTTTCAAATTTGGTTGCGTATAAAAATTACAAAAATATTCTTCTATATAAACACATCAATAATAAATCTACCTATCTAGAACTTATAGTGAATTTCACATGCATGTTGATGAATATATCCACACACCTTTGATTCACTACCCTAAATCATAAAATTTTGAAAATCCATCAAATTAATAATCACTAACACAAGTCTAAGCATCCAAAACAAGATCAAAGTTGCATATTTTCAAATGTATAAATCCAAAAAAAATGCATACATACTAGTGGATATTTTTTTGAGAAAACATCCACATAGGTAGGAGAATTATTTATGGTTTTATTCCAATTTGGATTATTATAATATACATAATTATTAAGAAAATGGTAGGGTTTGGTTAGGGTTATCCAACCCATCATTATGGATAATTTTTATAGGCCAAGAAAAGTGTCAAGAGTGTATTTAGGGTTTTAAAGTGAAGGAAGACAAGTATAAATTGGATCATAGGATTGATCCTCTAAAATTAAACAAAAATATATTCACAGTAGGTGCAACACTATGTGGAGGAACATGACATAAAAAGTACAAGATAGTTTTGGTAGAAATCATACATATTTGGTAATTTCATGTGTTTAATCATTACTAGATCCATCTAAAAAGATTTTTATAGACATTTTCTTGATAAAAGGTATGACAAATCAATTTCAATTCATTTATGATGAATGTACATAGACATATACAAGAACAAAATATAAACAAGATAAGAATCCCATCCTCTTGGTCATTTTTGTAAATAGTAATTAAAATAAATCAATATTAATATTCTTGTTACATTCAGATCTACATAATTAGGATATATTTTATTCAATGTGAATAATTATATTTTTATATAAATTAGACAACTAAATCCAAATTAAGTTAAAACACCAATCTAACCCTACTCCAAAAAATTCACTTAAACTCAAAAATGTATTATAATCCTTGTAGATTTATTTCTGCTCATGAATCTCACTTTCATAAGTGAGTTTTGATTAATTACAACATATTTACCTTGTTTTCAATGAACCTCAATCATCCCCATTTGGATTCATAATTATTCCTCAAATATAATGACAAAAGTCATGCAATCTCTCTGTTTATATTTTTTGTTTTTTTATTGATAGCTACAAGGCATGTTTTGTCCTTATAATTTTGTTTTGGGGATGGATTATAAATATCAAAATAAAATAGTTTGTCCCTATATACATATGGGATACCAATCTCCTCAAGCATGAGCAAGTTAATAATTTCACCCCCAATAAATGTTTCTCAATTATCATACTTTGCCTTCTCACGTACTATTAGGTCTTCACATATGAAATGGGATGAGTTATATTTAATATTTTCCTCACCAATTTGATGTGTCACATACATATATTTCATATTTATATATTTTAAGTTCTTTATAATTCATATCATCCCACCAATCAAATGATAAACTATGAACATCATGTGGTCTTCCATATTTTTATGTGGCATGTTATATTTTTCCTTCTCATAGTTTAAAGACTTGGAAATACCATAAATTAACATTATCTTCGTAATAATAATATTCATATTTTATCCTCTATTTTGGAGCCATGTAACATTGTTGATGTGATTATGGTAAAAATTCATTCTTAATTTTATTAAATAATGTTCATTCTCATGTATATGTGACAAAATCAACATGAAAAAAATATGTTGGCTCCTCAAATTATGAAAGATCATAGAGTTGAAACATTTTTTTAGACTTTATGTCATGCTTAACCATTACATTAGAGATAAGTAACCCAATTGAACCTATTTATTAATCCTCAATAATATATGCATCCCTTAACTCTTGTTCATACTTAAGTTGGTTGTTACTAAAATCATCAATATTATAACTTCTAACATTCGATGCCAAGTCATATCTACACATAAGTTTCAGGGAAATTTTTATGTGGCATCTTAATAAGAAATGGTTATGTATATTTATATAAATTATAGATGTGATTTTTACACAAAAATAATCTTATGAAGTAGCCTTCAAATTTTTAGGATCAGTGAAAAAACTCACTCCAAGTTATGTGTAATAAGGTATTAGGTTTTATAACCAACTTGGTGGTGGAATAATAGTAAGTGGAGTATTTTTTTACCTTATATGGTCATATATGATGTGAGTCTAGTCCTACATGAGATGGGTAAATGGGTGAATCTAACTTAAGGTGATAAGGATCAAAATAAACTCAAAAAGAAGGAAGGGTAGAGTAGAAGAAAAGGTTTTTAAATCAAAGTTAGATGAAACCCTTCTATACTATATCTTTCACTATTGGTTGGACAAGTAGTTAGATAAATAATGCTTGTTAAAATTTAATTTTATCACATAAGATAGATAAACATAATTAGGAGTCCAATGAAACTAAACATAGTAAACTTTAAAGCTCATAATCAAAGGTTATTGCATTTGTAAGACTGCATGACATATCAGCAAAGGGATATTATGATTATTAAACACAAACCATTAAAATTATATATTTCACAAATGAAAAAATATATCAAATTACACTTATACATAACCCAAAAGCTAAAATAATATAATAATGGAACTACTTCAATGAATCTTAGGTTTGGAGATGAAAATAAAATTACACATCCAGACAAACTTGTAGAACAATATGTAGAATTTATTATTTATCTTGATAGATAAAAAAATTATCTTCCGATTGGAATTATGAGGATAAAAATATATATAACTTATGATGGGTTGGATCATCTTTCGAGGAATGTCTAATTTTATAATTCTAATTAAGAATTCATAAAAAGTGTGCATGTGTAAGATATAAATAAGATATCCAGCCAAAATTACATAATTAGAATATAAATACACATATTCTCAAAAATTAAATGGATATTTGAATTCCCTTTACAATATATTACATGCCAGCACATATTTAAATATAAATATGGTTCCGTCTTGGCACTAACTGAAGAAGAAGGGGCATGCATGCTTGTCATAGTAGTTGAAGGAGTTTGAAGCTTGGTATATGGAGACCTAGATAAAGTATCAATTAATAGTGATGTGGAAATGGTTTCTACTTGAGAATCACTAGTGGGCCAAATAAAAGTTTCAACCATTGTAAAAACTTCCATTTGAGGTTGAGTGCCTATAAGTGTGCTATGTGTGGTGGTAGCATCTTGTTAAACATCCTTAAATTATTAATATAAGGCATATGTGGTGTCAAATTCAACATTCATACTACTAAAATTGAGCATGGATAGCTTGAATATTCATGGAATATCATCCATTAGTTTCTTGTGTTTAATATTTGAAGCTATGAAAATAGATCTAAGGGCTTCTATCATGGTCACTTTACCTTTATCAAAATTAATCAATTGTAAAATTTCATCACAAATTTAATACACAGTACCTTAACCTAATATTTAAAGCTCTCTATAATTGTTTTAAATAATCCTTCAAAATTTGGCTTATTCACTAGAGTCCCTATAGGATTTATCACATTGTTGACTCTAATATCTCTCAGACTTTCTATATCCTCTCTTTCTTGATTAATAAACTATGCTACCAAGGATTTTACTTGTTGATTCTCATTATATGCACTATCTATTATGGGGATCACATAATTTAAATTTAATATAACCTATTAGTCATGAGTTTTTTATGACTATAGGCACTATTTATGGAATAGGATACCAAGAAGTTGAGATTTTTTCCAATTATTTCAATTATTTTTGAAAAGTTAAGACCCTTCCCCATTAAGGTTGAGATTCACCCCAAAAAACAATAAAAGTCATATATATTTTTTAGGGTCATTGAAATTATTTTTTCGCTTCTTTTCCAAAGGAAATAAATTATCCTTTTACTTAAATATTTCTTCTTGCCCACTCCTATCCATTTTATTTATCTTCCTTACCCTCTATATAGTTCCACTTATCTTGTTAAAACATGTGATTATTGTCTATAAATTTTTAAGAACCAAACCCATCATATCCTTTTTCAAGTTCTGAGAGTCCCTGACCCAGTAAGGGAAAATGCATTCTCCTTATTCCTTAGGTTAACTAGTCTATAGAGAGGTAGTAGGTGTAAAAAATCCTGGAGGAAACACTGAAACACTTATTTAAAATTCTACTTGAATAATGGTTGACTAATGTTTCTCCATCTTGAGATGTCTCTATGAGGTGTAGTCTCTACCACATACGTAATATATATTGGAGTCTTTAAAATTATCATTAAAGAAGACTTTACTTAAGTAATAATTTAAATTTTTACTATTATGGATTTTAAGCTCTAAATGTTAAAGGTTAGAGTATAGTAAATTAGGGTAGAAATATGCAATAAATATAACCACTAATTTGTAATAGAATTGACCTAGTTTGACCTTTCTAAAAATATTAATAAATAATGTAAACAAATAGTTATCTATAAATTGACTAAGATGAAATATATGGAAGATGAAAATTAGGATATGAGCTTATCTAAGTGTCTTAGACAAGTTGTAAGTTTTAAAACCCTTCCTAGATAGTATCACCATAAATAGATAGTAGCACCATGTGGTGTTAGTGTCTTTATTTTGGTGCTAGTGTCTTCTATGTAAATTGTTCTAAGCTTATGGGTGCACCTATATCTAGGTCTACCAATCCTGTTCCTACGTACATGAGTTCTAGATCTCTATAGATGACCTATTTTGATTGATTTTATATGTCAAACCTAGAGTTTCATGTTAATAAGGCATATGGTTGGCACAATTATCAAAGTGTGTTTTTAGTGGGGGAGGATAGATATCATCAGCACTAGATTATGATGAGATTTTCTTGCATACCAATACTCTGAAGAGGTATCAATCCTAGTGTAGTTATCCCCACTTAATTAAGTGTTATTATAAGTGTAACTAAATCTAGTATGAATGCCACTTTGAGTGCTTTGAATATTTTTGAGGATAGAAATCTTAATAATCAAAGCATAGTAATGTTGTAGATGGTTGTATGTAAAAGTAGAGTATAATAGGGATTGATAAAATCAGTTTTACAAAACTTTTTCTAAGTTTTTTTATGTGATTTGAATATAATTTCCATCTAGTGGATAAAAGGATAAAAGTCATGTATATATAATTTTATAGTGCTTGTGTAGGTCTTAAAATAGGTCTAGGCCCACCCTAGGTGGTTGCTCATTTGAAAAGGTATCTATTGGAGATAAAATGAGGGAAAAAGACAATAGCACCCAAATTAGGACACTAGTACCATGGGGCACTACTATCCAAATTATGGTGCTAGTGTCCATATGGTAGAACCTCTTATACTAAAGGCTAAGATGTTAAAGTGAGGGTTTGGAACTACTTTAGGGATGTTTGTGGCCCACACAAAGGATATATAAATGTATACATAGGCCCTAAGATATGTCTAAGGATAAACTAGGGATGGGTGGTCTCAATTAACACTCTTAACACTCAAGTGTCATTTTTAGATGATTACATTCCCCCCCCCTTTATTTTATAAATTCAATAAAGTGAAATGACTAGGATAAAGGAAAAATAATTATAATTAGAGTTAACTAAGAGGTGAAGCCCATGAATCTATATCTGAGTATGCGAAACATGCTCTATTACGTATCATGTGTGTGTGTATGTAGATAATGATTAATTGGTGGATAACTTATACTGATTTGATGGCTTGCTAAATATCCATGTGTAAGTGTCTCAATAATTTAATTTGGTTTTTATTCCATAAATTCCCACCCTTTCTTGGTAGATCATGACTATGAATATATTGGATTAGATTGGATTGGATTGATGGTGTGTTTAACCCTCTCATTTAGGTTACTCAATAACTCAATTAGACTATGACTCCATCATTACCTACCCATGTGTAGTAGATGCATATAAAACTAAAATTTTATGATGTAATTGAAGTTTTTAAAATATAATTGGAACTATATACATCAGCTCTATGGCCACTCAAGAATATTAGGTAGCTTTGGGCCACTCAAGAATATTGGGCAGCTTTAGGTTACTCAGTAATGCCAACCACTATAAATGGAATAAAGCATACATTTGGTAACTTAGAACATGGTTTATGATGTGTACAATGTAGAGAATGACATGGATTTTTTCATTCCATCTAATAAATTTATGTATAAGTGACTATATAGAAACAATGTGTTCTACACATGCCCCCACATTTGATATCTAGTTATATGGCTTCTGGATTGAGTTGTAATAATCTATATTTGGGAATCTAAAATAAAAAAATAATGATCATTCCATGCATGATTACCCCAATCTAAGTAAATTGATATGAATATAAGCTAACCTAAGACAAAACTAGTAATTTATAACTAAACTTGTACAAACATGGACTATACCTTCTATACTTTTCTAGCTAGTCTAGAATTTTCTAAAATTAATCCTACTAGTCAGTAGCACCATATCTTAGAAAATAGCATCATGTGGCATTAGTGTCCCAATTTGGGTGATAATGTAATAGTGACACTTGAATTTTCTAATTTATGTGTAACTAAAATTGATCTTTGTGTCACTATATCCTACTATGTTGTCTTGAAATTAATTTCTATATTATGTGCCTTTGTGCTAAAAATATACTCTGAGTGCATTTAGATATCCTAATATCTATGACGAACCTCTATGAATGCCCCATATTTTGAGGGGAGTTGTTGTACCTATGCAATAACTATCCTTAAAACAAAAATATCTGTAAAATGTGTGTTAATCAGAGTATATATGATATATGCATAATAAACCAATATAGTTTTCATACATGACATTAGAGTGTAAGATAATCTGAGAATAAATTTTTAGTGTAAAATGTGTGTTAGATATAGCATTCATAAGGCTATCAAGTTACATATAACAATATATATGAATAGTAAATTTGATTGATAACTGAATAGGTACTTAGGTGGATGGGGCATGATGTCTATCATGGTACCCAAGTAGGAAGGGAAGATGCATGAGGTTCCTCATGGCGTCTAAAACTAGAGCGCACAATAAGTAGGAAATAAGTGTCATGGCCATGATGCATGTAATAAAGTATACATATAACACATATGAGGCGTACAAAGTAGGCCAAGGGGCCACAATACAAGGTACATGGGCACATGCCTCTAAATATGAGAAATTAATATGTACAAGGGCATGTTAAAATATACACATACGTAAAAACCAATCAATTTATCCTAGATCCACATGGAAAGATATTTTTAAATGTCCGCACACATAATCCTAAAGGCACACACAGGAACATGGGTGCATGTCCAAAGTATAAATATAATGAAAATAAGTGGTATAGAGCCATAAATAAAAGGCATATTTAAATTCCCTCAAATAAAATAATCATAGAGACAATCAATTCTAAAATATGAAATCTATAAATGAAAGTATGCATGAACACATGGTACAAATTTGTTTAGGAGCTAATATGTACATAGGTTGAGTTTAAAGTATTAGTATTCGATTAAAAAAAAATTGAGTAGGTATAGGATGATCAATATCAAGATATAACAATTCTAAATCTATGATGTATATTTTATAAATATGTAATCTAGAAATTGAAACTATGTATAGGATGCCCCCAAAAGGGCGAATATATTAAATTAAGATCTCAAGTATCTGTGTGTATGTCCCCAATGGGTAGATAGTATCAAGTATGGACTTTTTTAGTGGACCTAGGTCTTGTATGTATCTATGAACACTTGATAATAACAATTGAATAAATTTATATATAAATAACAATTGACTATACTAAGATAGCTAGCATATGTAGTGTCTTGAAAATATAAAATATGTAAACATGGCAATGCATACATTCTGAAATTTTTTTTTGAGTAAATATTTATATGTTTTTGTGTTTTGGCATATTATATTGTTGTTGTGTTTTATGGATATAAGCTATGTAAAAGTAACATTAAAATGAAACTATATACAAGGAGTAATAAATAAGGAAAATATGTAAAATAAGGGAGGAACATACTAACTGGTGAGTCTCATGGGAGACTCACTATCAATGGGGCATGTGTCAAATAAATGAATAGTAATAGTGCATGTTATGTGAAAAGGTAACTGAGGTCCCATAACCTATTTTATTAAGTGATCTATAGTTAACACTACCTTTAGAGTGGTTCTAGGAATTTGTGAAGATGACTAGGGTGCCATGTGAACTATAGGGGTCTTAGGACCCATCTAGTAGAATATTTTAGAGCTAACATGGGTTACTTATGTCGAGGACCTTAGGAACTTAATAACATTGATCTTGAAAATAAATGAGAAGAGGGAGGCCCTCTTAGATCTATAACATATCTCTAATGCATGGGTCTCTCTTATAATGGTCTTCATGGCAGAGTATGCATATGTATTAACACTTTAGGAATAGACCTCACCTGCATTAGTTTCTCTATTAAACTCGATGATGTACTAATAAGAACTATCATCAGGACTATAATTGGTAAATGTGGTATGAATTTATATAGGATAGGTAAAGGATATTCATATGAAAGACCCTCAACTATGATCACCTGATTAACATGTATATACTTGAGGCATTTGTGCATGGTAGATGTGATGGATTATAGTTTTTGTATCCATGGCCTACCCAATAATATGTCAAATGTGCCTACACTAGGTACTACTAAGAATCTAGTGACCACATGTGTTGGTTTAACCTATAGTGTAATTATAATCTCCCCAGTAGAACTATGAGCATGGATACTAAAATCATGAATAACAACATCAATAAGAGGAATATATTTATATAAATAACCCAAATGTCATAGGAGTGTGATAATACACATGTTAATACTTCACACATTGTCAAGCATAACACTCTCAATAAAATAATGATCAATGTAGGCTCTATAAAGAGTGCATATAAATTTGAATCATCATTAACAATTTCTTTCTCTAAGAAAGTGATGAGTGGTCTAGCTAGTACTATAATATGACACACACAAATAATATTATGTAGGGAGTGTGCATCCTCCATAGTAGTGTCATATGATACTAGTGGTGGATTTTCCCAATACATATAGTGAACACCTCAAGTTCCACTAAATCATTATATGTATGATTTGGGAATAAACTAGAGACTATTTTCAATGCCTTATCTTCCATTTGTTAAACTTTAGGTGCCTTTATGGGTTTACCCACATCAATGATGTTGGCCTCTATTAAATCTTGTATCTTAAGTTGAAAGTTGATACATATATTTTTAGTATGGCATGGTGCCATATGTTAGTCATAGAATTCTTTATAATAATATTTATTTGGAAGAGGATATGTTGTACCAACCTCTCTAATGGGAGGGAGAGATATGATATTGCATTCTAGGAGCTATTGTAAAACTTGTGCCTATGATTCTAGAATCTTGACAAAAACTATCCATGGAGGAGCTGATAAACCTAAGTGAGGATGTGGCTCTAATGCCACATTAATGGTGTCCTTTATATCACTCTTTTATTTAATGTCCCTTACTTTTTATGGAGGCTTATTATAACACTTAGTAGTTGACTTTGATCTAGTTATGTACTTTAATTTCCCCAGAGAGAGAAGGTTGACTTCCCTTTCGTTCACTGTGTAGAGTAAATGTGTGAAGGTTGGAAACTTTTTGAACAAGATATCTCCATGTAGTTTTTATAGTAAAATCTATTTCAATATGTCTTACAATTCATAATCTACTATGGGGCTATTCATCTTTGCCATTATAGTTTTATACCATAGGAAATATTCTATAGTAGACTCATTGGAGTTTTGCTTTAGTTGTGCCACTTGAGAATATGGGATATTATCATTGATATTAATTAAAAAGTAGGTTAAAATCATATTTACCAATTAATTTAATGCAATGATAGACTGATTCAAAATATCATAAAACCATTGTAAGGCACAATCCTTTAAACTACATGGAAACAACTTAGTAAGGATCCAATAATTGGAACGTAATCCAAACATGTTGCATGTTAATATCATATATGGTTCCTAGGGTCACCCTTAAAATTATACAAGGTAATATTATGTGCCACAAATTCATATGGAAAAGGAATTGCCACTATGTGATGTGCCAAAGGTGTATGTAAAAGAACATGAGAATCCAAGGTATGTGATGTCATAGTAGCTCCTTGCTCAAGATGTAACATCTTAGCCTAAAAATAATGAAGATCATGTATAAGGGATTGTATATCTAGAGAGGAGGAAATATCCATAAGAGGTGTAGTTACTACTAAAGGTTTTCAAGTTAAAATAGGTTGTTGTACAAGTTGAGTTGCCCCTAAAGTAGGTGTAACAATATTGTTATCTAGGGGAGTATAAGAATGACCATTATTTGATTTTTTAAGTTCTTTATGGACAATATTGATAAGGTCATCTTACATATCTGAATGTTTAGAAATGAAATCTTTTAATTTTCACTAAGCAATTTCATCTAATTGTTTGTTGAATTCTGCCTGCCATTGTAGGCTGGGGAGTAGGAAAACAAATAGTTGTATATTTTGAAAATTTTATAGAAATTCAATTTATGAAAAATTGAAATAATAAAATATTGAAACAAATTTGATATTTTATAACTAATCTAGGATCATAGAAATCAAAATGATATAAACCCTAAGAGCATATAAGTCTAGGGTTTTAGTAGTATTCAAAGTAAGTCAAATTCACCAAATGAATTAAATTTTTAGGTTTATGAAGTTTAAGCCCTAGGATTTTGAAGTCATGACTATAGTAAATTAGTTTATAAATATTCAATGAATATAGCCATTATTTATAAAATAATTGACCTAGTTTGAAATTTATAAAAATAGTATTAAATAATGTAAGCTAATACTTAGCTAGAAATTAACTAAGACAAGAGATATAGAGGCTAAAAATTGGGACTAGATATGATCTAAGTGGTGCAAATAGGACCCAGATGTGGATAGTATTTCCATAATTGGATAGTACCACCATGTGGTGATAGTTTCCCTATTTTACCATTATTTTCCTCTATGCAAAACTATTTTGAGCTTCTATTTGGACCTGTATCTAGGTTTGTCAAGCCTTTTCCTATGTGCATGAGTTCTAGATCTCTATAGATGACTTATTTTGATTGATTTTGTACACATTTTCTAAAATTACATGTTGTTAGGGTTCAAGTTGGAACAATTATAAATGTATGTTGTTTTTGGCATAGGTTAAACATCCTTAACACCTTATTCTAATGAGATTTACCTACATACCAATACTCTAAAGAAGGATCAATCTTGATGTAGTTCTCCCCACCTAAGTGTTGGCGCTAGTGCAAGTGAATCTAGTATTTATTCTAGCTCGAGTGATTTAAAGGTTATTGATATTTTAAATATGAGTAATGTAAGGTTAGGAATGTTGGACATGGTCTGTATGTAGAATTAGGGTGGAATAGGGATTGATAACCTTGATTGTATAAACTTGTTATGAGTTTACTTATGTGATTTTTATCTAATTTTAATATAGTGGATAAAGGGCTAAAATTCATCTATATATACTTTTATAGTGCTTTTTAAGGTCTTAAAATAGGTCTAAATAGGTGGCTTCTCAATTGAAAAAATATCTATTAGAGAAAAAGGAGGGAAAAGGACAATATCACCCAAACTGGGACACCATGGCACTATTGTCCAAATTATGACACTACTATGTAGGTGGCATAACCTTTGGTACTAAGGGCTAAGATTTTAAATTGATTGTCTATTACTACTTTATGGATGTTTAAGGATGTGTGTGGCCTACATGAAGGCTAGATAGGTGTCTAAATAGGCTCTAATATAGGTCTAGGAATAAGCTAGCGATGGTTGGTCTCAAGTAACACTCTTTTCACTCAAGTATAATTTTTAGATGATTACAAATAGACTAAGTCTTAGAGACGTCTAATTGGGTATAAGTTCTAGGTGGTGCTTATGTATTTAAAATATAAATAGACACTAATTCTTAAAAATGAATCTTTATTTTAGGGTCCTAAGATTTGACAATTCTTGAGGTAGTGGTTGAAGGAATTAAAGAATCAAAATAATTAGAGGTTTATGGCCTAGTTAGCTCAATATGAGCATGGGCATATAATGACTTGATTTGTAAACAATATTTATATAATGACTCAAATAGGGAAAGGTATAAAGTATCTAAACTAGTATATGACACATTGACTATATGAGTATCTATAATTCTAATGGAGTAAGTGAAGACACTGACTCATTCAAATCTTGCCTTTATTCTTCAATAAGAATATATTTGCTTTGATCAATAGTTGGTGTCCTTATTGGAGTGGATGATTCTATAATAGTAGCTTTAAGGGAAAAACATGGAGTTGTGATCATAGGTGCATGAGTAATTCTTAGAGTATGATATTCTTTCAACATAGATTCTACATCTAACTCCAATGTCTTATCTTCCTCTAATAATTCAATAGATTTTGAATCATTATTTTCTTATTCTACTTATCTTTTATCTTCTACATTTATTATCTCAATTAATTATGACTCTTCATCCTCTCCTAATGTTTTACTATCTTCATGTTTAGTTTTTTATTTTTTATCTTCATCTATTTCCTCAAAAAATTAGTGTCCTCTTTAGGTTGTGTGTCTTCTCCAGACAAATACTCTTCTTTAGTCTACCAATCTCCTTCTTCATCACTATCTAACACCTTGATATGTTCCATTTCTTTTGGTTTTAATTTTTGTTCTCCATTTTCCTCCTTTGATTTCTCATATAGAGGTTCCCCTATGGTAAATGGACCTTTAATAGGTCTTCCTTCTAATTTACCATTTTAATGAGATACAAGAAGATTCATAGGCTTTATTTTGTAAGTTATTATGGATGGATAGGTAGAAATAGGGCCTTACCCTAGAATAGATGGGATAGGAGATGAAGGGGCTTCTATAGATGGAGGTGAAATGAGAATATAAGAAGTTGTAGGAGGTGAATGAATAGAAACTATAGAGGATGAGTAATAAAATATCTCTATAAGAATTCAAGAATACTTACCTATTGAACTATGGTTAATGGAGGCAAGGATGCCAAATAAATTGTTATTTTTTTTCCACTTATTGTAGGTGAAGTATTTAAATTTATAGTGGGAAGCTACATGGTAGCTATTGGCTGTAGGTTTGGGAGTCCCTTGATAATATTGTTCCTAATATAGGGATATGTTTCCCTTTGAGAGGAACTCCTATGATAATCCAACATCTACTTATCTTGGATAATAAGGATTCCTATGTTATGGTGGTAATTGAGCTTAAGGCTAGGTCCATTTATGGTTTTCATCTTTATTTGTCTCTTCCATAATTTTATTTTCCTATTCCTTAGTGATTGAGGGATTATATTATATTTTATGGGATGCCACCATTGGCATATTATGTTGATTCATGTGAATGTATACTTTTAAGTCATTTATAACATTTATTAAAAAAATTCATGTTCAAAACTCTCATGTCCATAGGGAAAATAAAATCTATTTTTTTAAGGTTATTAATGTATTTTCTAACTCTATTTCTATGATCCCAATCCTGATATTATGTTTGATTTAAACCATAATGGGCCTTGATCTTACCAAATGTATTGAGGTGCCTTCTCAATGAGTATTACATTTTGCCAATGCTTAGAGGAGTATTGTGATTATATCCTTGGTTATTGGCACTAATATCCTTATCCACACTATTATATGTTTGAAATTATATCTCATACTAAACCACCTTGTTAGAAATAAAATGAGGTAAATTTAGAGGTGGGGACCTAGTTCTCTCTATCTTGATTATAGTGCAATTAGGATAATACCAATAGTCTCCCATAGTCTAAATTATACTTATTATTTTCATAATAATCCTAGGTATGGATTACCCATAAATGGCTTGGTACACTTATGTGTATATATCTTCTATAATTTTATTTATTTCCCCTAAACCTATAAACATGGAGTGTGGAAAAGTCATCATAGACCCTGTTGTTTACATATTATGTATATGGTTCTTAGGTTTGTCCATATGTTATGTGTATTATTCTAATAATCACATCTAATACATAATACATCATATAAAAATTTCTACTAGATGGACTTTCATCAACTTTGAACATATGTTCCTTAAACCTAACACTAATAACCTTACTAAGTGTTATGATTTTATCAAAGGTCAAAATGATATCTAGCAATGGCACCCATGCCTTGTGTACATAATTTGTTCTATAAAATCCATATGACCTATTCAATAAATCCATGGATATTATAATACCTATCCAAAATTTGGTTATGGGAACTAAGGAAACAACTCCTTACATATTAAATTTTTCACCTTTATCCAGTCACTACTTGAATCTACATTCAACTATGTTATGATCTAACCAAGTATTGGTTGTGACCTAGTTATAATTTATTTCAGGAACTACTATGTGTAAATACCTTTCAAAGGCCTCCCCATAAATATAATCTACCATATTCTTATGAAGCCTTAAGTAAAATAAATGTCTAATAATAGTGTCATTAAAGATATAAATCATGAAGTAAGTCATGCATGATAGTACCTTAGATTTCACTACCATATTATGAAACCCCATGTTTTTAATGGTAATATATCATCCATATACCTTCTCCTATCATCACCTAATTAGTCTTACATTGAGTATGGTTTGATGTTGTCTATCTCATCCTATAGAATAGATTAATGAGGGAATGGCAATACTCCCTTATAAAATACTATGTCCAAATACCCAGTCCCTCATGCAATAGAATATTAATATGGAGGTTGGTTAGCTATTCATGATGAAGAATCTATTGCTATACTATAGAATTTCTAATAAGCTGACTAGATTAATTCACAAATTTTCTTAGCAAGAAAATTAAGGTTTTTGATAACTTGGTATCTCAAATTAATATTTTACAACTCATTTATTAATGGCCAAGTGATTTTATGTTCTCTTTATTTTGCCTATATCACTTAGATATTGTGACTTAAATGTGTAGTTTGTGTAAAGTCAATGCAATAATAACTTTTATCTTTGTTTCCTATTTTGATTTTAAATCTAAAAGTCAGCTTTGTTTGATGTCATTTTTCTATGTGGAATCTCTTCATTCACCA
This sequence comes from Torreya grandis, assembly GCA_037957365.1. NCBI lineage: Eukaryota > Viridiplantae > Streptophyta > Pinopsida > Cupressales > Taxaceae > Torreya > Torreya grandis. Next base: position 620,156 of record JARHVA010006674.1, on the reverse strand, counting down.
TGAATGATTAGTAATAATCATGGGCCAAGTTAATATTTCCCATTTATTAGGATTTTCCTAGCAATCAACTCTTTCATTTATATTTTGGTTGTGCACATTTGAGATTGTGACACCTATTTCAATTTCATTTACTTGGGGGTCTTTAAATACTTCATTATTCTACTTTTTATATGTTAAAAACTATGACTTGAAAACATTTTACTACTTGCCATGATCTCAATACTTTAGGGTTCCCTAAAATTTAAACTATGTACTTATTTTTAGTAAGAACCATGTGTATGGGATGGTTCCATCTAGAGAAATCTTAGGGCTCTAGTGTTCATATAACTCTGATATTATACCTTTGAATGATAAAATTTGAGCTTCCACAAAGATGACATGTGGATGATCTTAGAGAGTATGGATAAGTTAGAATATTGGAAATGTGTTTTCAACTGATAGGTTCAGAGTTGATGAGATTTCACCACATGGATGACTCTCATTAACTTAGAGACTTAGAATCTTTAGTGTTATACTTGTAAATAACAGGTCATATTATGACTTTAACATGCACCCTTGGAGAGGGTTGTTCAGGCTCTCTCCCATTAAGTCACAATATTAAGACAACCCTAGGTTGTGGGTAACCTATGTTAGAGTTAAACCTTTCAAGTAGGTTGGCTTCATCTTTGATGCCCACCTAAAATAATGTTAATCCAAATGCTTCACAAGAAAAATGGTTATAAAGGGGATAATGGATCCTAATAAAGTTAACTAGGTGATGCACCAAACTTAATAGGGAAATTCCCATGAGCTTGAACCCACACTAGATCAGAAGAAGATAATACTAGCTCACACAACCTAAAGATCAAGGTACTTGCATAAGTATTTCATAAAGAAGTTAAAATTATAACACTAATCTAAACCTATAATTAGCATTGAAATTTCCCTAAACAAGGTCAAAAAGGAAGATAATCAATGAGGAAGATTATCCTTCACATAATGCCATCATGCACAACTCACAAAACTAGATCCAAAACAAGATATAGGTAAAGAAAGTCCTTATTCCATCAAGATGTAGTTATTACAAATGCTTGACAAGGTCAAGGCTAATCAAACTAAGCATAATTTATAGTATCCCAAAGAATATCCCTATCTCTCAAAAAGATAAAAATTCTAAAATCTAAGAACCTTTACAAAAGAGAAGATAATATGATAATATAGGAGAAGGGGAGAAGGGAGAAGAGGGAGCATGTTTCAAGAATAAATAATGAGCTACCCACTTTCAAGGGATTATCCATCATGGAAAAGGTAGCCTACCTTTTCTCAATAGCCTCTTAGTAATAGACTATAAGATAAGAGTTTTGCCAAAAATGGTGAGTCATGATCCTATTCATGAAAGGGACCCTGAGGCATACTTCTAACCACCAAATATATATATCTTATATTCTATGCATATTTCCAATTAGCTTCATGATGAAGGCAAAAATCTCACATTTATAAACTTGACTAATCTTTGGTCATATCTACTTTGGACAACTATCTATCAGGAGCATGGCTTGAGATGTTCCTTCATTGATTATACATAGTGACCTCTTGCTTTGAGAACTAGACCTAGGTTAAATATAGATGAAAACCAATCTAAATTATTTGTTTTCATATAGTCTATATAGGTATAACATTTTGCTCGATGCTTGGTTTAATTTAGCCACTAACTTGCTAACATCTAATCTATATTGGGTCTGAAAGACCTAATATATCTTTAAAGAGCCCTAATGGTAATGTTTTATCCTTTATTTATGCACTCTGGTCCAACTTCATATTTGAGCTCAGTTCTAAATATTTCTACCAGCTTGGGTCAATTCATTTAATTTTCCTGAGTTAAACTACTCCATTGACCTCAGTCAAAAATGTCCTAGCTTGGTTTTTTTCCATTGGCTATTAGCAATCCATTCAGATCATTGACCCTTTGACTTAGCTCACTCTATTAGATTTACCAGGCATGAATAAATGCAATCCCTTGGATCTATATTTGAATTGTCAACCTTTCTTGAGCTTACACCATGTGTAAAATGCAAATTAATCCTCAAGATCTTACTATCACTCTATCAGTGCATGTGTTTATGTCATGTGGTGGCCTCTCAAGCTCTTTGACTATTTGACCCATCTCACACTATTAGATTAAGATGTATGATCGAGTGAGGACTATTGATCTTTCCAGGACCCACTATTTGAAATCCAATGGCTAGTTTATGATCTTAAATTTGATGATCTATGAGATATCATTTGATGTTCTCATTATCATCATTAATGTTTATGTGACCATCATTTTTAAGCTCAATAAGATTTTTTTTGCTTGAGCTTAAACTTGATGTTAACATGAATGTCTTACTACACAAGTTCAACTTTGAAATATTATAACTAAAGCCAAAAATATATTATGGGCCTAAACATTTCTAAGTATGTCCCTAACATGTATACCTAAAATTGTGTTTGATCTTCTAGTCGTACGAGGCTTCTTGAGAAATATATTAAATACACAAATTCATTGGTCCATTTACTTTTGTATGATGTTCCAATGAAATTTTGGCTCAAAAACTTACACAACTCATTCTCTAATCAATCCTTCAAAGTTTTGATGTATTCTAGAGGCTTGTACAACTTGGTCCATGTTCTTGAATGCTTGGGACATATGGGAACCTACTCAGATCCCTCTATTTTACAATCTTAGACCTATTTCAAAGCCTTTGATCTACTAGTTCCACATGAAATATACTCATATTTTCAAATTTTGGTATGTGGGACAAATATGGCCAACATATTTGGTGATTGACAAGGGTTGTATTCTTATTTATAAAAAATAACCTATACCATGTGCCTAGTCTAGTTTATTGGGCATAAAGTCTTTAGCTTTTACAACTAAGATGGTCTAAAGATTGATACAAGGCTAACCCTTTATGTAACTTCTCTTAAATGAACAAGGATAAAGAACAAAACAACAAAAAAATTCCCAAAGCACTTTAAAAAGGGAAACAATAAAACAAAAAGGAAATGCGCATAAGGCACTAAGAGGAAAGCATGAAATCTACCTACACTAAACTAACCAATCAGAATGGATCCTATATAAAGCCATTGACTAGTTGTACAAAATAGTTAGCCTTAATCACTAATATAATATAATTTATAGGCTTGAGGTCAGCCAACCAAATATGGATATCGAGTGGATAATGAACATATTTATAATACACTTCTCCAAGGAAAATAATAAAAATAAACTTACACACCCAATCTAATTAATTGGAAATACAAGCATCTTAGAGTGGATAGGCAAGCTAATCTTGCTCTTCTTGATTCTCAAATTTATGCTTTCAATTAAGCACAACCTATGATGGCTCCTCCTTATCATTTTCCAACCAAGCTAGGTACCTAATAGGACATCTTCTTATCAACACAAATGTTGAGAAACAATATTTTACCTCACCCTTGTACTTTGTTTCTCAATCATTATGCTCTTTAGGCACCATTATGTGGAGTCTTCTTGAATCACATGCTCATATTGAAAGCTTTTTTCATTCTTTAGGTTTTAATCTAACACATAATGTGGTGGTTATTGAAGCTGCATTTCTTGTGCACTCAAGATGTCCTCTTCATCAACCTAACTCAAGATTTCATCTTTTTCCTCAACTAAAAATGAGGGTTGATTTAACCATCCAAGGTCAAAAAAGACACCTTTGTCTTGATCAAGGTCTGATTTCCCTTATTTTAGCTTTAATTCATCAGGGCTAACTTATTTTGATAAATCATTATAGATTAAACCATCCTCTAGATATTGGTCTTGATCCCCTTCTGTATATATGTATAATACACCTTCATTAGTCCATTCAAGGTCTGATCTATTTTCAATTTAAGGATTGTCCTCATTAGGATCTAGGTCATTAGTGTTAAATCCATGCCAAGAGGGTTAGTCTAAACTTGATTCTTCCCTTTTTGAATTAGTGGGCTACCTATTATGATCTCCTCATTATAGACACTTTCATTATCTTCTTCATGTTCACCTTTGACTACAAGCTTCTCCTCTATCTTTTATAAAACAAGTTCCTCCTTCATGAGGGAGATGGTGAGAGGGTGAAAAAGTTCACCTTACTTGCAATTTAGGAGGGTATCCTTCCTTCTAGGTACTTTGACTACTCTTTTAGGTAAATCTTAAATTGAGGAGAGAGAGAGAGAGAGAGAGAGAGAGAGAGAGAGAGAAAGAGAGAGAGAGAGAGAGAGAGAGAGAGAGAGAGAGAGAGAGAGAGAGAGAGAGAGTCTCAGAACTCTTATACACCAAGCTCATTGAGCTAAGCTATGGTTACTTGCTTTATTTATTGTATAACTAACCCTTTCTCTACCAAGACTAGTTCTTGGACTACCTCAACTAATATCTCCCTTTCCTTATATGTTCCCTCGATTGATTTCCATAAGGGTAATGTGTAAGATTTGGCCACCTTCTATTTTTCCTGAATGGGTGTGGGAGAGGGTGGTTTCACAAGACAGGTATGAAATAGTTAGGGTCATAGGAGAGGATCCAAGATGGAATATAATCAATATCTTGAGTAAATGAGTGAGATTATTAAAACTCTTTTACACCAATCTCATTGATTTGATCTATGGCTTCTTAATTCATTTTTGGTAAAATTAACTCCTCCTCTAAAACTGCATGTTGGACTACCTCAACTCACTCCTTATCATTCTAAAAGATTTTCTAAATTGACTTCCATGACGAAAAATTATAAGGAGCAACCTCTTTTGGCTAAACTAGTTCTTGGAACTTCATAACTAATTCCTCCTTTTTTCCATGCTTTCCTTAACCAATTTCTATCAGGTGAATGTGTAGGAAATAACTACCTTTTCTTGATTTTGACTCACTTCCTCTTTCCTCATATTTAGCTCCAAATTTTTGATTTGTCTATATATATTCTCTTTGAAAAGCCTCTCTTGAAGTTGGTCAATGGCCTCATGAAGATAAAGAACACTAGAGGGCTGATATGAGGTAAAAATGGAGTCTTGAAGAAGATAAGTGGGATATTGGATATTAATAATAGGTTGTTCCACAAAAATCTCCTATTTTCTTTGAAGGTTTTCTTGTATTGAATTCCAAGAAGGGAAAGTCTAAGGAATATAGGAAGAACTTAGAGCATAATAGGGGTTACTTAAAGTAGTTTCTTTGGGGAACGATGGGTAGAATATATAAGGGCTATGGTGTTACATATGAAGCTATGTGAGGTTGGTGTAAAGGGACCTATTATTCTTCAAAGTTTCTTAGCTTATCCTCAATGATTTGGATGTAACCACTCACATTCAAAACTTCACTTAAGAGGTTGCTCCAATTTTACCTCTCAATAGGTGTCCATTCCTTCTTCATTTTCTTTAATGCACCTCTTATGTCATGAATGATGTGATTAGGGATATCTTGACCATATCCCCTCTATGTATTAAGGCTTTTTATGCACTTTTGATAGCTTGAGAGCATTTTCCTCCAAATTGAACTGGATTGGTTTGGAGATAAAGTAAGATCATTTTGAGCCTAAGAAGGTCACCCATAAAAATATATATAACTACTTGGGGTGAAGCCATAAATATTATTAACTTGATATGAAAGGTGATGAGGTAGAGAATAAGCATTTTGATCAAAATCTGATTGATTATGCATACCAGATAATGATGATTAGGTACTTTGAACTATGCAAACTAGCTGATAGATGCTCAGAGTTGCCATTAATGTTTTTATAATTCCTATAAAGGATGATATATATAATAAAAACACTAAAATTCCTTTTATTACTTTAGACCTTAGTCCCACCAGGCATGCCAAAAACTATTATGACTTTAAAATTCACCCTTGGAGAGGATTGTTTAGGCTCTCTCCTATTAAATCATAATATTGGGATAACCCCAGGATATGGGTAATTTATGTTGGGGTTAAACCTTTATATTATTTTGGATTCCTCTTTGATTCTCACCTAAACTAATGATAAGCCTAATGTTTTATGGTGAAAAGGGTTAGAAAGGGGATAAGGGCTCTTAAGAAATTTAACTAGGTGATCCACCAATCTTAAAATGGAAACTACCATGATATTGAACCCACACTAAATTAATAGAAGACAATACTAGCTCACCCAACCTCAAGATCAAGATACTTACATAAGCATTTCATAGAAGAAGTTCAGAGTAGAACATTAATCTAGACCTACAAGTAGCACTGAATACTCCATAAACAAGGTCAGAATGGAGGACAATGGATGAGAAAGATTATCCTTCACATAATGCCATCATGCATAACTCAAAAAACTATATCCAAGATAAGAGATAGGTAAATAAATTATTTATTACATCCAGAGGTAGTTATTTCAAATGCTTGATAGGGTTGAGCCTAATCAAGTTGAGCATACTTTGCAGTATCCCAAAGAATATCCCCATCTCTCAAAAATATAAAAAGTTTAAAATCTAAGAACCTTTACAAAAGAAAAGAGAATAGGATAATATAGGAGAAGGGGAGAAGGGAGAAGAGGAAGCTTGTTTCAAGAATAATTAATGAGATACTCACTTTCAAGGGATGTTCTATCACACTTTGGTCTATTCAAGATGTAATCCATTATGAACAAGGTATCCTACCTTTTTCAAAATAGCCAATGAGTAATACACTAGAATATAAGAGTTTTACCAAAGATGGTGAGTCATGATATTATTCATGAAAGGGACCCTTAAGAATTCTTCCAACCACCAGATCTCTATCTTTGATCTTCTATGCATCTCTCCACTTGGCTCCATGAAGAGGGAAAAACTCTCATAGTTATAAACATGAATGAGATTTGGTTGTCTTCTTTGGAGGACTATCTATTGGGAACATGGCTCAAGATGTTCCTTCATTGATTACACATAGTTATCCCTTGCTTTTAGAAGTGGACCTGGGTTAACTATAGATGAAAACCAATCTAATATTATTGGTTTTCCTATAGTCCATATAGTTAAGACATTCTACTTGATTCTTGGTCCAATTTATCCACCAAATTGTTGAACTTTGATCCATGTTAGGTCTAAAATACCACATCTATCTCTATAGATCCCTAAAAATAGTGCTTGGTCCTTTTTTATGCATTTTATTCTAACTCAAATTATATTTGAGCTAGATTCTATATATTTCCACTAGCTCAGGTTGATTCATTTACTTTACCCAAATTGAGTTGTTCCATTAACCTTAGTCAAAAAAGTCCTAGATCAGTCCTTTTTCATTGGTTGTTAACAATATAATTCAGACCATTAACCCTTTGACTTGGCTCACTCTATTGGATTTTTTAGGTGTGAATAAACATGAGCCCTCTGATCTATCTTTGAATTATCAACCTTGTTTGAGCTTATGCCATGTGTCAAATCCATGTTAATCCTTAGGATCTTATTATCAAATTTTTAGTTAATTTGATTACACCACATGGTGTCCTCTTGATATCTCTAACTATTTGACCCATCTTGTACCATTGGATCAAGATGTATGATCTAGCGAGGACCACTGATCTTGCCAATACCCACTGTTTGAAAGCCAATAGCTAGTTCATGATCTTAAATTTGATGGTCTATGAGACATCATTTGATATTCATGTGACCATCATTAAATTTTGTATGATAATAATTTTTAAGCTCAATAGGATTTACTTTGCTTGAGCTTAAAATTGACATTAGCATGAATTTCTTACTACACAAATCTAACTTTAAAATCTTATAACTTGAGTCAGAAAGCTCATGTAGGCCTAAAATTTTTTAAGATGTCCCTAGTATGTATATCTAAAATTGTGTTTGAACCACTGGTAATATGAGTCTTCTTAATTAAGATATTAAATACATAAGTTGGCTATTCCATTTTCTTATGTGTTGTCCTGGTGATGGTCTAGCTCCAAAACTTACACAACTTTTTCTTTGATCAATCCTTCAAGGTTATAATGGATTTTAGAAGCTTGTGAAACCTAGTCCATGTTCTTGAATTCTTTGGATATATGATAACCTACTCATATCCCTCTATTTTTTAATCCTAGACTTGTTTCAAAACCTTTGATCCACTAGTTCCACATGAACTCTACTAAACTTTTCAAAGATTAGTATATGGGCCAAAAATGGCTAACAGGTCCCTAGTGAATGATATTATACCACCTATCATGATATTATCTATTAATCTACTTAAAAACATTGAATGTATTAGAAATTCTTTGATCTACTAAGAACCAAGTCAATAAGATTACCCTGTGTGGAAAAATATTAAGGTTTTAATAACTTGAAAGACTTAGAATTTTCATTAAGATTGGTTGAGTCCTAAGTTAACAAGATTTTTACACACAGATAGCTCATACTAACCTATGGACTTTGAATGTGTTTAAATATGAAACTCATGGTGAATGATACTCTTACACATAGAATGATCTAGGGAATCTAGATGCTTGGAGGGACTTAGAGTATTTCTATTATATAACCATAATCAGTTGTGAGTAAAAAAATGTCAATAAATGTCATGATTTGGGGAAATTGAATAAAATTTTAATCCCAATAATAAGATGTTTCACATCAAAGCTTAAATACGTTAAAAAAATTATTAATCATATTAGTTAGTTAAATAAAAACCCAACCTTGAATAAGCATTCAAAATAGAAAATGAATCAAAGTTGGTAAATAAATCATGAATGATACACAAGCCCTAATTTTATTTCTTTTGTAACTTTGTAATTTAAATTAGACCTCAAAAATAGCCATATGCTTATGTATATTAGATCAATATTATAATTACTAAGGTTGATATGGACCATGAATGAAGATTTATAGTAAAAAAGGGTCCCTGTATGAATATTTAAAATGGGGTGTGTTGGGGTATAACAAATGATGACTCAATGGGGAAATACTCTTGAGTATTTGAGAACATATAATCTCAATTAATGTATCATAAGAAAACCTCAACCTTTACAAGAAAAGAAAAAATAGACTAGCCAGCTTAAAAAGGCTCCAACTTCCTCATGCAACACATTAACCCTTTTCATTCCTTGGATCTATGTGTGATTTTTTGGAATTCATTTACCCCTCATTGTGATAATTTTAATAGATCTTTGGATGAACATTGTAGGTTTTATTTTGATTTATGATTTTTATAAAAAATAATAAGGTAAGCTTGGGAATTACTATGCCACCATCCAAACAGCCATATCTCTAATAGATATACCTTTGATTTCAATCTAATAATTTATCTATTGTTAGCTAGGCTTCTATAACCTTCATATAGATTACTTAAATCACCCTTCTTTCATAACTTTGTATGATTGATCATCCCTTTTTTTCTTTTCTTTGAACATAGATAGAAGGGTTGGGAACCACCTTTAGCTAGGTTTATGTATAAGAAAACTTATATTTTACCAATACATCACTATCAGCATATATCCATTTTAATTCTTATTGTCTCTCATCCAATTTTTATCATGTAATATTGTTATTAATCTTTATAAATATGAATTCTTTAGAAAAAATTCATGAATATATCATAACAACTCTTAAATACATGGTGAAATTATTAAATATAGATAAAAAATTTGATTCCAATTATAATACATACATTAAACTAAGAATTCTTAAGTATTATAATAAAACATCTTGGTAAATTCTAGTTGTATGCTTCTTTAGTCATCCCCTTTCTTTTGGCAAGTCTTTCATGTTTCCATCCTAAAAAATTAATTGGACTATTTTTGTAGTTTAATAAAGCTAATCTAGAAAGTAACAAAACTAAATCTAAAATAAAATAATAAAAATAGAAAATTAATCTAAGAAAATAGGAGATATATCTAAGTAAATAAATGATATAATGTAGGAAATCTACTCTAGAAATCAAAAAACCTAATCTACTCCTAGTTTTATGTTTGAACTCACAGTCATTCAAAGCATCTCCATTTAGAGTAGCCATGAAATAATCCTTCAAATATTTTTCATTGATTGGAAAAGTGAGGTCATTACCTTGGAGGTTATTCATATTAAAAAAATTATTAAATAGGACTATAGTGACTTGTTATGGTATAATCCATAAATGAGAGAACTTATCACATTGTCCTTTCTTTTCAAGTGTCTCATCCCATAAAAGCACTAACTCTGAAACCCTGAAAGCTGATTTTAGATCTTTTATCAAACCAAATATTAAAAATATATTATAATTTGATGAATTTATGCAATTCTTATGTTCATTCATATTTTGTCTAGACTATGTCAAGTAATCTAGACTTGATTCTCTCATATTCTCCTATGTATTTTTAAATGAAATGATAGATTGGTATTTTTAGAGTGATAGGAAAAATTGGTTTTTTTTTATAAACTATTAATAAATATGAATATTTGAGGTATTTCTTACATCTTTTTATGTCTTCTCATAATATATACTTTAGTAATAGGTGTCATTCCCTAGGTTTGTCTTCTATTAATTTCATACTAGCATCCACTAGGTTTTTTTGGTAGAATGATGAACTTGATTCCCTTATGGATAATAGTTCAATGAAAACTTGATTTCAATATATTTTTCAAGGGCCCATTCTATAAATTTAGTTGAATGAAACATTAAACCATTGTCACATACTAATGAAATTGGGGTCCCAAACTTGGTGAGTATGTTTTCTTCTAAAAATTTGATCACAACCTAGGCTCTAAAATTTTTGGTAGCCACAACTTCTATTCACCTAGTAAAATAATTTGTGGTTATTAGGAAAAAATTATGTCCTACTAAATATTTTTGATTTATCACTCCAATAAATTCAAGACCCCATTGATTAAAGGGTCATCCCTTAATGATAGGTTGTAAAGGCATGGCAACATGTAATTCCTTTTTTCTAAATACCTAACATTCATAGCATGTATAAACATGATCATGGGCATATTAAAAAATTATAGGCCAATAGTATCCCATTATTAATATTCTATGAGTTTTTACATTCCCAAAAAATATTTCCACTACTTATTTTCTAATGTAAGTTATCCAAGATATTTATATCTTATTCTCTTGAAACAAACCTCAAGTAGATGCCTTCAATTTTTTTCTATATACAATATTCCATTTTTATCATATAATAAATTGATTCAATCCTAAGGTCTTTTATTTTCTCTCTATTCAACTTAAGGGGGCATATATCTATTATTAATCAGTGAATGATGTAGGCATACCAGTCACCACTAATTACTTGTGTTTCATTGACATGCTCAATATGATTGTGTGGATATATTTAAGTCATGATATGGATGATACTATGTCCACTTACCATCCTATTTTTTCTAATTTCAATATCACATTATTGTATTTTTCCATTCACTTACCTCTTCTATCTCTTAATTTTTTTAGCCAAGTGTGAAATTGTTGACTAGATCTAAAATGATGGCATAGTTATTATTCCTGAGAGTATAGTACATAAACTTATTTATGAATATTATTAGTGCATATATTTATTTTTATATCATTAAATAATTCAATTATGTATATTTGAAATTAGTAATTATAATGCAAATTGGGTGTTCATTATCATCTACCTTTTGTGTGATCATTTTTGTTATAGTGTGTTGTAAAGTAAATGAATAGAGAAAGTAAATCCTTATTAATATTAGGGATAATAAAAATAATATATTGAGAAATAACATCCTTAATATCCCTAAATTCCTTCTTTAATTCATATTTCCCCTATATTTTAGTGTCTTTATTCAATATAAAATTCAATGCCTTGACAATCTCTATAAATATAGAAATGAATACTCACAAAGTTTATCTTTCCAAAGGAAGACTTCAATTATTTCTCCTTTTTAGGAAGCATTATCTTCAAAATGCCTTGGATTCCATCTAGTTCAATGGAAATCCAATCCTTGGTAATGACATGGCCTAATAGTTTTCCTTCAATGACTCTAAAGATTTTCTTATTTGGATGCAATGATACCCCATATCTTTTGAATCTATTAAATATATATTTTAGATGATCCATATGATTGGTTATGTTCTTTGAAAATAATGTGAGGTCATCCATGTAGATGATGATACAATTGCCAACAAGTCCCTAAAAATATTAGTCGATGGCATGATATAAGGTTTATCATGTATTAATCAATCCAAAAGGCATCCTTATATATGCAAAAGTGCCCCACTTGGTAGTGAAAGTGGTGTTCATTCTATCTTTTACTTCCACCAACACTTAATTATAGCCTAAAAATCCATCCAAGAAAGACATAATTTTAAACCCATTGACCATTTCAATCACCTTATCTAGGGAGGGCAAAGGAAATTTATCCTTTTTTATGCTCTTTTTAGGTTCCTTAAGTTGACACACAACCTAATTTCTCCATTATTTATATGGATAGGCACTAAGTTATAAACCTAGGTGGAATACCTAATCAAAAACATAATCTTAAAATCTAAGAGTTTCTAAACTTATGTTTGAATGAGTATCTCTAATATTTTATTTACCAGCCTTTAACATTTATTGAAGGGCTTGTGTTTAGGATTTAGTGGGATAGTATGTGTGATGACCCCAGGATAAAATATTTTTAGATCCTCATATGTCAATTTTATGACATCATGATACTTTGTGATTAGACCCTTCAATTTTTATTTCTCACTTTTAATTCAACTTAGGCTAATGTACTATGCTTCCATGTAAGAATCAAGTTAACAAAGGAAAGTACTATGGTACATGTGGATCATAGGAAAGTAGTATGTGTACATTTTTCAACCCCACAACACATGTTATTAAGGACTTGTCTAGTTATTGGACCACTCTTTTATATTTATCTAAAGTTAAACCTAGTTTTTCTCATATAGTTATGGGCATCACATTGGCTAAGACACATGTGTCAAATAAATTATTATGCACATTATTACCAAACATTCTAATAGGTATAAAAAATGTGGTACCTTAGGCTTATCCTTGTAAATTACCATGATGGTGTGAGTAGCCTTTGATTTGTTACTATATGGTCTCCTAGTTAAGGCCTTGAGTAATAATTATCTTTATTTAGTAATCTAATCCATCTCATGAATATTTATATTTTCCTTGATCTTATTCATATCTTCTACTATATTATATCCACCTTTACTCTATGGCTCTTCACTTTGTTTTTGAGCATTTCCTTTTGGAGGAGGTGGATTATTGTTTACCTTAGGATCTGGATAAGTAGTATCATTATTATTTAGAGGCATCAAAGAAGTAGTAGGTTATTTATTTCACATGTTATAGTTATTTCTTTGAAACTAATAAAAGACATGGATTTCAAATGTATTATCCTCTAATTCATTCTCATATTCCAATATAAATGGAAAATCATATGTCTAAAATACCATTATTATGTTGAAAAGACCTAGAGTAGTGGAAGGAGATGGATATAGATGATTTGGAAAACCCTCACACTTGTCCATTTCCTTCTGAAATATCTTAGAAGTAGTGGAGAACTTAATGTAATCCAACTCACCACATTGTGATGTATTGTGAACTCATCACTAATTATGAAATGATTCTTCCAAGTCATTTATTTTAGGCATCTTATTAGGTAGTTGTTGTTATGTTTTGTTTCTTTATCTATCAAAGGGTGTGTTATATCTTTGATATGAAAAAATATGATTGATATTCTTTCCCATGGTGTTTCCCATTCACTTTTTCATGCTAAATAACTCATTACTCAACTTTTACACCATTTGTTGGATAACATCCAATTCCAATTTTGTTAAATCAAAAGCAATACCTTGGGTGTTAGTAAATATTAACTAGTACCAAATAATAGTTCTAATTTTGTTTATTAGTTATATACATAGGATTATTCAAAAATTTAAGGTGTTGTTTAGGTGGAGCATGAGCCAAAGGTAATTTTTTTATACATTTGATTTTAACTTTGAGCCACAACAGTATGATTAGTATTCAGAATGGGGTTGATGGCGAGGAAGATAAAACTAACATTGGGTGGGGACAAAACTTGTAATTGAGGATTCAACTACATGTCAATGTTAATGGATTCATCTTAGGCCAATAGTATCATGATTATATTAAGTTTTTTATAGATGAAAATAGTTGTCATATAATCCAAGGCAGTCTTGTACATTTTAAGATATAATACATCATTGGGTTTGTAGTCATTTTCAACTCTGTTATACATCTTTTAGAATACTACATTAAAGGATTCAGTTAGCTCATTATGGTTTCTCCTCATGCTTGAAATTTTTTGATATATAAAACTTGGGATAATGATCTATCTAAATTATGCCAAAACAATTTCTTGGCATTGGTTCTAAGAAGTATCAAATCTTATAGAATATTGAGAAACTAGTCGTAAGTAACATCTCTTAAGGTAAAAGGGAAGAGTCTACATGCCACATCTTCATGGGTTACATTTATTATCCCTAAATTAGTCTTGAAATATTTTATGTATTATTCAATATTACTATATCCTCAGGGATAAAATGTAGGAAGATATTTTTTAGGGTTTATAAGAAAATCATGCATGTCTCTAAGAACATCAATTATAGAACCAACTAACCAAGTTAGGACCATCTTACATAGAGGGAGGTGACCTCTTATAAATGGGGAATAGAATAAAGTTTGTGTTACCCTTAATAAAATTCTATCTTACCTAAATTTTATATCGATCTATAAGGGTGGGAATATCAAACTAGTGTCAAAGGTAGACCTTGTTAGTCTTCTAAATGTATCCAATGTAACTCAAGTGATATTTTTAAATAAATAAAAAATGGTAGTCCTCTTTTTATCACCAATTTAATTCCTTTTGATGTATATTTTATAAACACTATATAATCTTATGAGGTAGCCTCTAACATTTTAGGATGGATGAAAAAATATTCACTCTAAGGCACAAGTTGTAAGGTATTGGGTTTTGTAAACAACATGGTGGTGTAATATCAATGAGCAGAGTAGTTTTTTACCTTATATGGTTTGGATATGAAATTATTATGGACCTAATTATGATGGGTCGATGGGTGAATCTAACCTAAGGTGAATAGGGTCAAAATAAACTTAAAAGGAAGTGTAGATCAAAAGAGAAGGTTTATGAATTAAATTTAGATGAACCCCTTATAAACTAGATATTTCATTATGGGTTGGATAAATATTCAAAGAACTAATGCTTGTTAAAATTTATTTTTGGCATCAAAAATAGATAAACATAGTTAAGATTTAAAGGGAACTAGATACAGTAAACTTTAGAGCTCACAATCAAATGTTGTTGCATTTTTAACACTACAATAACACATCTATAAAGGGAAATTATGATTATTAAACACAAATCTTTCAAATTAGCTACTAAAAAATATGAATAAATGCATAAATTAGCACTTCTACATAACCCAAAAAATAAAATAATAGAATAATGGAACTTCTTCAATGAATCATAGGTTTGGAAAAGAATATAAAATTGCACATTCACACAAACTTGCAAAATAATCTATCAAATTTATTATTTATCTTGATAGCCAAAAAAAATTTCCTTCCTTTAGAATTAGGAGGATACAAATATATATATTTTATATGGGCTACCTCATACTCCAATAAATGTCTAATTTTACAATTCTAATTACATAATTCCTGTAAAGTATGCATGCGTAGGATATCAATAAGATAGAAAATTAAAATTTCATAATTACAATATAAATAAATATATGCTCAAAAATAGAATAGAGATCAATACCATTTACAATATAGTACATGTAGACACATATATTCATATTAAAATATAGTGTCATCTTGGCACTACCCAAAGAACAATGGGGTTGTATGATCATCATAGTAACTAAAGTAGTTTGAATCTTGGTATATGGAAAACTAGATGAGGAAGCAACTAATAGTGACATGGCAAAGGTTATTACTTAAAAATCACTGGTGTAATAATAGAAGTCTACACCACTATAAAAACTACCACTTAAGGTTGATTACCTATAGGTTTGCTTTGTGTAGTGGTATCATCTTGCTTATCAACCTTAAGTTGTTCACAAAAGCATATACAATGTCAAATACAAAATTTATAATACTAAATTTGAGCATAGATGGCTTGAATATTCATGGAATCTCATCCATTAATATCAAGTGCCCAATTTTTTAATATCTAAATCCAACTCTAATGGATTTTACCTTGGTCACTTTTTCATTAGAAAAATTTATCAATTGTAAAATTTCTTTACTAGTATAATACACAGTGCCTTCAACCTCAACATTGAATCTCTCTACAGTTTCTTTAAGTAATCTTTCAAAATTGGGCATGTTCACTAGCTAACCTATATGAGTTGTACATTGGTGAGTCTCATATCTCTCAAAATTTATATGGCCTCTCTTTTTTAATTAGTAAACTATGCTATGAAGGATTTTACCTATCAGTACCATTTATAGGCACTGTCTCTCCTAGGGATCACATAATTTAAATCCCATAAAACCTTATGTAAATTCATGTGATTTAGGTAACTATCAGTATTATTTATAACATATGATACTAAGAATTTGATATTATTTTCCATTTATTTCAAATCATTCCAAAAAGTTAAAACATTTCCCCATTGAGGTTGAGATTCTCCCTTGAAATTTATTATATTGTTTAGGACGTCATAATTTGTTTGTCACATTATGAACATCATCTATTATCTCTCTTGGCACTTGAATTATTTGGCTCTATAGTGGAATTTGTCTATCTTTCTCCTAGATCTTATGCATTTCTTTCATTTATTTTGTTGTTGTATCAATGAAATAATAAAAGTCTTATATATAATCTTTAAGGTCATTGGGGTTCTTTTTCTGCTTCTTTGTCAAAGAAAATAATTTCTCCCTTTTCTCCAATATTACTTCTTCCCCTCTCCTATCCACTATATTTCTCTTGCTTACCATATGTATGGTGCCATTTTTATTATCAAAACATTTCCTTATTATTGATAATTCTATAAGTAACAAGCCTATCATATCCTTCTTCTACTCCTAAGACTCCTTGACATAAGAGAGATAATGAGTGCTCCTTATTACTTAGTTTGACTAGTTTGTGTAGAGGTAGGAGGTGGAAAAAATCCTAGAGGAATCATTAAATAATTCATTTGAATTAGTCCTTAAATAGTGGTTGACTAACTTTACTCCATCGTGAGATGTCTCTATGGGATGTAGTCTCCACCACACACCTAATCTATCTTAGAGTCTTTAAAACTATCATTAAAGAATAATTAATTTGAGTAGACTAAGTGTTGGAGATGTCTAATTGGGTATAAGTTCGAGGTGGTGCTCAAGGATTAAAAATAGAAATATACACCAAGTCTCAAAACAAAATATTTATTTTAGGGTCCTAGGATTTGATCATTATTGAGTTGGTGTTTGAAGGAATTAAAGAATAAAAATAATCTTAGGTTTGTGGCCTATATTTCTCAATACTAGCATGGGCATATAATGACTTGGTTTTTAAAAGATATTTCTATAATGACTCAAATGGGTAAAGGGATGTAATAGTTGAACTAGTAGATGACACATTGACAATGTAAGTGTATATAATTTTAATAGAGGGAGTAAGGGAAGACAAGTAACAATATATTTTCTTTGGTTGGTAGTTGGTGTCCCTAGTAAAATGGATTATTCTATAGCATCTTCAGAGGAGAAACTTTGAGTTGAAATAAATGAAAAACAAAGCATTTCAAGCCATAAAGATCTCATGTGTTAATAGAAAAAACATCATAAGCAAGATTTGACAACATAGACTTACAAATTGATATGGATAAATGAAAATCATTATCATATAATATCTACAAAACTTAATTTGAATATCTCACCTTCCATATGAATTAATAGGTGAATAGGTACATATATAATTGGAAGATAGGTGAATTCCAACCATACCATGCATGCAGGACTAACTTCCCTAAAATAGGTGGAAGAAATGCATCAAGTCAACATCCTCATACATGTGGGATAAACTT
The DNA here is from genome assembly GCA_037957365.1 of Torreya grandis. NCBI lineage: Eukaryota > Viridiplantae > Streptophyta > Pinopsida > Cupressales > Taxaceae > Torreya > Torreya grandis. The sequence goes on along the minus strand of JARHVA010006674.1, from coordinate 602,215 downwards.
CCCCAAAGTACATAAAAAATAACTAATCAAGATGACAAAAAATGTGTTGGAAAAACCCTACACTAACACTCCCCCTAAGCAAAGCTTAGGTGGGTAGAATAAATAGGTCTTGGAAACAAGGCCTGATGAGGTACCCATACATGAAAAAATATAAAGTTTGAATCAACGTTTCCTTATGTATACTAATCCATCTTACTGGATTACATGGATTTTGATTTATTATAACTACCAAGTTGAATTAATAATGGTGCTAAACATGAGGATAACTAAACATAAACATTACACTATAGAATACTAGGTAGAATGATGAACCCAAGGAATCATTCCATGAACACCTTCCATAGATGATAAACTATGAGAATATGGCAATTAAAGTCTATAAATAAGTGGATTAAATATGATGATAAGTAAACACAAAGACTTGTGGGGATGCCACATTGGTATCACTACAAAAAAATTTACCAAGAATATCACTGAGACATAACAATCACTATGAGAATATGGCAATTAAAGTCTATAAATAAGTGGATTGACATGGTGATAAGTAAACACAAATACTTGTGGGGATGCCACATTGGTATCACTACAAAAAAAATTCCCAAGATTACCACTGAGACATAATAATCCTCATATGGGTTCTGACAAATAAAGTGCCTAAATAAGATACCAAGTTGAATTAATAATGGTGCTAAACATGAGGATAACTAAACATAAACATTACACTGTAGAATACTAGGTAGAATGATGAACCCAAGGAATCATTCCATGAACACCTTCCATCGATGATAAACTATGAGAATATGTCAATTAAAGTCTATAAATAAGTGGAGTAAATATGGTGATAAGTAAACACAAAGGCTTGTGGGGATGCCACATTGGTATCACTACAAAAAAATTTACCAAGAATACCACTGAGACATAACAATCCTCATATGGGTTATGACAAATAAAGTGCCTAAATAAGATAACCATGTATAAAAGAGGAATCTAAAAATAACTAAAAAAGGTGAAAATATATAAGTGCACAAAAAACACGCAATTTTTAAACAAAGAACTCAAAACAATAAAGAAAAAAGTAAGACCTGCAGCACACCACCCCTACTACTAAATGAGTGGAGTGATGTAAAAAAGTATGTATGAGTGGGTTGAATCCACTATGTAAATACTAATACATTAACACTGTATGCACTAGAATATCTCCATATCTTATTGAAAGAGACTATCAAACTATCAAAAAAATAAGATGATACTAGGATTCACCATAATAACTACACTTTGAGTTACATGAGATTATCAACTACCAAAAAAGTGGTGTTGAAGATATAAATAAAATATCTCAAGAAGATGGCCCTAGTGGTGATGAGAGAGTCAAGCAACTAAACAATTAAAGGGTGCAAAAACTAATTTACATGTTCATAAAGGTAGACTAGGATGTAAAATCAAATTCCCCATAGAACTCTATAATTTAGTTCAAGTACAATATATCCCCCAAAAAAAAAATGAAAACATTAAAGACACTATATACACCAGTATAACTCCGAATAAGGATACTATCAAACTATCAAATAAGTCATCACAAATCATGATAGTTTCTATGAAAATAAGCAAGTAGTGTGGGCCAATAGGGTACAAACAAGTACAAATCACATGCAAAGAGGATGTCAGTCATAGTTTAAAATGCATGTAGTATAGTTAAAATTTTAATAGTGGACAAAGAACTAGACCCCCACATACACATGAAGGTAGACAAAATTGAAATAAAAAACCCTCTATGGATATTATATTAGGCCCCCAAAATTTTGGCACTTTATATTTTAGTTCATTTTTATTAAATAAATGACACCAATATATTGGTCATAAAAAGCATACACTTTTGAAAAAAACACTCAATTTTGAGTTACTTATCAAAATATATAATTTTTACAAGTTTACCATCATAAATGGGTCAAACATTAATTGCAAAAAATGTTAAATGCATGGAGATAATTAATCTGATAGATCTGTAAAAAGTAGATTTCAAGGAAATTTGTAGCAAAGCTATATACCAAGTGATTTTAAAGGGAAATTTTCCACATAAATCAATCTTCCATGTTACTTTTTCTCTTTGAATACAAGATCCATTTTTTTCCTTGATAGCGTATAAATAATCCATAGAAAATAGATTTGTGAGATCAAATTTAGAGCTTCATATCTCCTTGGATACTAATTTAAATCCTTATTATGACCACTTTATATAAACCTCTCGAAGTTATCTTTCCAATAATGAAATTATTTTATGAATTAGTCATCTATGTGAGGAAAAAATTGATTTTCAAGATAGTCACAATTTCTTATAAAAACAACTTTACAATATCTCCAAGAAGAATAAGAAAAAAACTATATTAAAAAAACTTTGTATTAACCTCAATGAACTCCCAAATGGATGGTTATAACACCTACTACTCTGATTACCATGAAATGAATGAAAAATAAAACATTCAAAGCCACAAAGATCTCAAGTGTTAATATCAAAAAACATCACAAGGAGAATCTAACAACATAGACTTACAAATTGATATGTATAAATGAAAAACAATGTCATATAATATATCTATAACTTCATGTGAATAATTCATCTTTCATATGAATGACTAGGTGAATATGTACCTATATATGTGTAAGATAGGTGAATCCTTACTATACCATGCATTTGGGACTAACTTCCCCAAAATAGGCAAAATAAAGGCATCAAACCAACATCCTCATATATGTGGGATAAACATCCTCAATGTACACAAAAAAAACCTAAACAAGCTAACAAATGTGTAGAAAAAATGATGAAAGTAAAAGTCATACACTAACAAGATTTTTTTATCATAGGTACATAAGTCCTACAGAAGTATCTTATTTTAATACAAACTTTGCATCTGAATCTAATGCCTTATCTTCTTATAATAATTTCATATAGGTTAAATCATTATTTTATTGCTCCACTTCTCTTTTATCTTTTATATTTATTAAATCAATTCATTATGGATCTTCATCCTCTCTTAATATTTTAGTATATATAAATTCAATTTCTTCCTCCTTATTTTCATCTATTTCCTCTAAAAAATATGTCCTCTTCAGGTCTTGTGTCTTCTCTAGATAACCACTCTTATTTAATTTTCCACTCTCCTTATTCATCACTATCCAACACCTAGATAGGGTACATTTATTTTGGTTTTTATTTTTGTTCCTCCTTTTACCCCTTTGATTCCACATATAGAGGGGCCCCACTCATAAATATACCTTTAATTGGTTTTTCTTCTAGTTTCACATTTTACGGAGATGCGAGAGGATTCCTAGGCTTTCTTTTGTAAGTTGTTATGGATGATTGGGTAGAAATAGGGCCTTGCCCTAGAATATATGGGATTGGAGATGAAGGGGATTTAGTAGATGGATGTGAAGTGGGAATTAAATAAGTGGTAGGATAGAAAGGAACTAGAACTTTAGATTGAATAGTAATAAAATAACTCTACAATAATATAGAAATACTTATATATTAAACTATGGTTAATGATGTCATGGGTGTTAAAGAAATTATTGATGATTTTATACCTATAAGAGGTGATGTATTTATAGTTATAGTGAGTAAATACATGTTATCTTTTAGTTTTAAGGTTGGAATTACCTTAATAATGTTCTTCCTAATCTGTGTATTTATCTCCCTTTGAAAGGCACATCCCTCTAATAGACAAGCCTCTACTTATTGTGGAGAAGAAGGATGATTGTACCTTGGTGATAATGGACCCTGATACTAGGGACATTGGTGGTTTTAAGATTTATATACCTCCTCCATAATTTTATTTTCTCATTCTATAGTGATTTAATAATCATATTAGATGGCTTGGGCTAATACCATTGACATCTTATGTTGATTCATATGAATGTATACTTCTAAATCATCTTCAATATTGATGAAAATTTGATCATGTTTAAAACACTTATGTACATAGGTAATATGAACTCATTTTTTTATAAGGCCATTTAGGTATTACCTCACTTTTTTTTGGGGATCCCAATCTTTATATTGTGATTAATTAAAACCATGATGGGACCTAATCTTACTGACTAAATTGAGGTGCCTTATCAATGAGTATTGAATTTGGATAATGCTTATAGGAGTATTTTGACATTACCCTTGGTGCTTGGCACTAAGATCCTTATACACACTATTATATATTTGAAATCCTATCTCCTACTCTACCACCTTGTCTAGAACAAAATGAGGCAAATTTAGATGAGGGAACCTAGTTCCTTCTATCTTTATTACAATGTAATCAACATAATACCAATAGTATCCCATCTTCTAAAGTTTTATTCTTATTTTATCAAAAATATTGGGTATGGAGTGCCCATAAATTTCTTGGTATACTAATAGATATATCTCTTCTACAATTTTCATTATTTCCCTCCTAAACCCATAAAAATGGATTATGGTGTAGACACTATAAATTTACACCACTTTATTATGAATAAATGTGTCTTAATAATTCCATACCTTTCATACACTAGTTAGTTTATTTTTACTATTTACTATTTGATTTTTTGTAAATAATCTAATTTATTATCATTTTACCTAAGTAACTAGTTTGTTATCCCTAAATACTAGTTAAATCTATCCAAGTCTAATGTGGGTAAGTTGTTGTAACCTTCCTAACAACCTTCCCATACCCGATCCTTATTAAAACCAAATTAAACTAAGAATTTATTTAAGATATTGAGTTTTTGGAACCAAAATCTGAAACTTTGACAAAATTGGTAATGTTTCCCATGAGCATTGTCTATACTATTAGGATCAACATCAATTTATAACCATGCCAGCCTTTGGTTTCAGATCCTAATTTTTTCACACTAGAACACTAAAAAAATTCACTTGGAGCACTATGGAAGAATGTCATCCAAATTCCTATATATCCATGCTCTATTCAAATCCAACCATATCTCTGTGAATGAGGTATTTATCTACATCCTAGGAAACTTTTGTAAATGTAAGTTTATCATATATTTGATTAGTTTTAAATTACTATTTTATTCATTTATGTTTTATTTATTATTGTAAATTTATTTACATAAATTATTTATAAGTTTAAGAGTCCTTTAAGATCTATAAAATCCCTTATTAGGCACCTTTTAAGTGTTTTAGTACCTACTATAAGGATCAACCAAGATTCTTTCTTGATCAACATCAATCATCTAATCGATACCAATTATGATACAATTGGCATTGGTCCCTATGTTTTCAATTTTTCCTACAACCCAAGATTAGACTACAAATCTTAACATATTTAATTTACTATTTTCAAGCCTTAAAATGATGTATTATTGTCTGTAGATGGTCTTGCCTGGTGTTGTATATGATGTGCTCTCGATTCACAACTTACCCATAGTTACTCATCCTTTATTAGTTAATCAAAGTGATATCTATTTTGAGTTAAGAATTTTCATGATTATATTTTCCCCAACTCTAGAGGCCATCCCTGAGCAACCAGAAGCAATTCAAGAGCAAGAGGACTTATTAGTAACATATTGGAATGAATGTTTTGATAATATCTATGCATTAGATTGATTTAATTTATTTCAGTTTCATAATATTATCACATGATTTATTGTAATTTATATTATTATTATCCACTTAATTTAATAAATAGTGGACTAACATCCCTTTAAGGAAGTGTACCACTTCTTAGACCTAATCTTATATCAGGTAGTCCACCCATCTTTATTATTAATCAATCTTTTCTAAGATGTCTGTGTTGTGCAAGTAGTCTTTTCTAGCCAAAAAGGAGCTCCGACCTCATTGGATCAATGATGTGCATCTTCATCATAGTTATTACTCTTTCAAAACCCTATATCATTTTCATTTTTTAGTAAGTCATTTTTATTAAGAAAAAAATTGAAAAAATACTAAAATATTTTGGCACACCTAGTGTGACCCCTAAGGTCTTATTTTTATGTTTATTTTCATTATAAAATCACTCATTAGTTGAATCTTTTCTTGATTTTTTACTTTCTTTCAAAAAAAGAAAAATAAGAAAAGCTTTCATTTCCTTTTAAGGTTTAAAAGTAATTGCATTCATCCTTTGCGTGCTTAGATAATTCACCTAAGATAATCTAGGTGTATCAATATATCATATTAATCACAAATTCTCACACACATCTAAAGCCACATAATCTTAAAATAAGCATTTGAAACATTTTCCTACCTAAGGTGGGCCCCCTTAGATTTCATCACCAAGGGGAAAACTCTCTTGGTGTCTGACTGAGTATAAAAATTCCAGAAATAAGTATAAAGGCTAAGCACTCAACACCCTTATCATTATAGTGTGTGAAGTGAGGGGGTAGGCCCTAATACCAAGCCACGTACATTCTTCTAACATGGAATCGGGTCTTAATGTACCTTTATGTATATAGAGGTTCCCATAGTTTTTTAAAAAAATCTAAAACCATATTTATATTACCATTTCTTATTACCCTCATTAACATTTTTTATTATCACACTCTAAAGTTAAGTTCTTTAAAAAGTAAAATATTTTAAGAACATTTTGTAGTGTGTGTTCTTATTTCCACTAAAATGAGATAACCAAAAAGACTATTGTATGCTTTTTTATTTTAATTTATTTATTTCTCTTTGGTGATACATGGTTTTGATGTGATAGTAGTCACTAAAAACAACTAAATCCCCAACCTCATCTTCATCCATGGAGAACCCCTAAGTCTTCTTACCTCTCTTAAGTCTATGGGGGATGGTATTCCTTAGTTCTACACTTAGGGAGATCCTAAATTTATGATAGTAATCCAATTTGTCTTAACCATTACCTCAGCACTCAAGCCGTCCATATTCTATTATCCCATCATACACAATCTCTTAGAAATGTTTTTGACATACCCCTAGTGGGACTTAAAAGGTTTACTATAGCCATGGTTTCCTCTCTCAATAATCCTTCCCCAATAGGTTCTGATACTAACACTATGGAACCTTTAAACAATCTACCTCTATAATTATCTAATGGTCCATCTCCAACTACTACCCAATCCCAAAATGTCACCACACATCAGTTTACATTAACTCTACCTCCTACCATGGCACCTCAGAACTTAGTGATTTCAATCCCTTCAACTCTCCCTCCCATACAAACTAACATATCCTCAAATACCCAAACTCAACCTTTTCAACAAGATCCCTTGATTCAACCTCCTTAGAAGTACATACCATTTCCTACCTATTACATATCTCCCTCATAATCCCTTGGGCCCACTTACATACCCTTGTAAGCCCCATAATATATGGTAGCATCCCAACCGATAATGACCACTTCAATTGGTTACCCCTTATCACAACCATTTTCCACTCCATTTCATACCTATCAACATTTAAAAAGAATCCCTTAGGGGCTATTCTTCAATATAATACCAAACTTAACCTTATGAACATATTTATTAATAGGATGGCAAATCCAAAAGCCTCTACCTCTGGGCATAAAAATATGCTCACTAATGAGCAAATCTACAATAAACCCATTAATCCAATTGTCCTTATTAGACCATACCCCTCACAATGGTAAATTTCAAATTTCATGAAATTTTAAAATAAATAAGATCCTTAGTAACACATTAGATAACTTAGACATGTTTTTTATCTTATATCCCATGATGATGCTCTTCTATTGAAAACATTTCTTGTGTCACTAGCTGGACCAAATTTACATTGGTGTAGTTTTATCCCTTGGCATTCCCTATTCTCTTTTGGGAAATTAACCCAAATATATTTAGAGAAATTTTCCATTAACATCACAAGAAAAGTGACCATAACTGACCTCTATGCCATTAGATAACTCAATGATGAATCTATCATTAATTTCATGGCTAGATGGCATAGTCTTATAAACCAACTTACTTTCTCCCTCCCTCAACTAGAATTAATCAAAATATTTGTGATATCATGTACTGAACATATCTTTTTAGAATTATGTTTTGAATCCTTTAAGACTTTTTATGAGGCCTTTTATATAGCCTATAAGTTCTAAATACAAGCTTTAAAATAATGGAAGATAAAGTTACATAATAAAAAATTCAAACATTATCCCTCCAAAGGAACTAACAAAATGGCATTGCTAATGTTGTGGTCTTAAAATAATCACCCCTAAAAATAAAAATCCAATCTAAACCCTCTACCTCCCAAGCACAATCATAAAAACCATTAACATGATTTATTCTATACAAGTACACACCCTTAGAGGAATCTTATGCTTCTATCTTTGATACGATTTTAAAGGCTTCTATCATCAAAATTCCTCTAGTTAAACCTTTTAATGACTCTCACCATAATTTTAGTTGTTTAAATAAAATGACTTTTTCAATTACCATCATGTAGTAGGTCATGATGTCAATAAGCATCACTACTTTAAAGGTCCAGTTAAAAACCTTATTTATCAATGATAAATATCCTTAGATAACCCTAACACTCGTAATAAATCTATATACATCTTTAGGCAACTATTTTCCAACCATACATCTACATCTAATTCTATACAGTCTAATTTAGGATGTACCTCAAACTATGAAACCCACGTCATAAGTATGATCCATGATCAACCTCTTCCTAAAGATGTTGGTATTACTTCTGAACCTCTTTAATGATGAATAAAATCTCATATGTCCTTATAGGATATGCCTTAAAACCATCTAAACTAAGTATATCCATCCCCTTCAAACCATATAAACTGAGTAGATCTATCCCCAAGACTCACTCAGGCTTTTTGGATCTCATTATTTGTGATCATCTCAAGGAAACATTACCTAAACCTGTTCAAGACAATCAACTAGAAATAAAGGATGAGAAATCTATCAAGGAGAATGCTTATTTGGACATCTTGGAAGATACACATTCCACTCCTTTAGTCACTATAATACCTTCATGTAGAAAACCCATCCCCTTTAGATTACTCCCCCTTGAGAAGAATATCACTTTACCTCAACTAAACCCAAGACCAACTTTTCTCATAACTCAAGAAGAGATAAATCTTATAACGAGATAAATCAATGGGAATGCTTCAAGAATTGGAAAAAAAACCTCAGAGCCTCACAAGGAGAATATTTTTAACATCTTCCCATAAGGATTAAACTCCATAAATAGGATATCATTACTACCCTTGATCATATTTTAAAAGGGAAGGCACCTTTGCCACCAATTCATACTAGAGCATCCATATTGGGACCTCATCCTTTAGTGATCCTAAAACCCACCATTGTATAATCCTCTTATAAATATCATATACCTTACAAAGGGATATTCCCATTATAATAATCCCATTTCATGAACCTTTAAATCATTACTACCCATGAGGCCTAGGTGTAAAGTCTTATCCCAAACACAAAGTACCTATTATGAGAAATATTTGCACAACCAGTGTGAATGATCAAACTTGAAAAAAATACAACCTCCATGCCAATGCCTTAGAAGGTTAAAAAACCTAGCCATGATCCATCGAGGGGGTCTTACTCTAATATTTTTGATCAAATTCTTCAAAATTCCCTTGTCACACTACAACCCATAAAACTTTTTAACCCCCATATTCAAAAAATAGTGTGGTATTGGGAAAATAATAAATGCATGTATCATCAAATAGTGGGAAATGATATTGAAAGTTATAATGTGTTAAATTCCATGGTTTTAAACTTATTAGAATAAGATTATATTTTAATAGAACAATCTAGTCATGACTATCCCCATAATCAAACTTCTAGGTCATGTCCACCTCAGGAACTAGTACATTACTAAGAGGGTCAAGAGGAGTTTTAAAATAAGATAGAATTTTTGATATAACTCAATATCAACCCTCTTAAACCCTCTAGACTCAGATGAGTCTAAAAACATGACAAATTCACAATTGTTTTAGATAGACATGATACACATAGTTATATGATCCTAGACCTAGGGTTATAAGACCCAAAATCCCAATAATTCCAAAGTGACTATTGAAAAAGCTCCTACTTCTACCATAAAAAGTCCTACAATTCCCATCCCAAAACCTAAAATTTTTATTTTAGGAAAAACAAGTAATAATAATGTTTTGGGTTATATATATATATATATATATATCCATTGTAAAGTAACTCCATCAACTCTTGATCAAGATATCTTTGTATAAACCTATCCAAAAGTCTCTACAACATCATGAGGCTATGATAGAGACCTTGAAAGATATTGAGATACAATCAAATGAACCCCAAACTCTATCAGTTATATATATATATATATATATATATATATATATATATATATATATATATATATATATATATATATATATATATATATATATATATATATATATATATATATATATATATATATATATATATATATATATATATATATATATATATATCCATTGTAAAGTAACTCCATCAACTCTTGATCAAGATATCTTTGTATAAACCTATACAAAAGTCTCTACAACATCATGAGGCTATGATAGAGACCTTGAAAGATATTGAGATACAATCAAATGAACCCCAAACTCTATCAGTTTTTATTACATCATTGTAAAATTCATAATCCATAACATTTCATGATTCTGAAATATCCCCATTGCAACTTGATTACTAGGATTTATCACTATTTATCATTTCCCAAATTAATCATACCCAATTCAAATAGGTAATGATTGATAATAGATCAACCATAAATATTATCTCTTCACATGATTTTAAGCAATTATAGTTACCTAGGATAATTATAACTCAATCTCTAGCTATTCATTGTATCCCCTTCACTTTTCACTGATGTCTTAAATTTGACATGAGATTAAGGTCCATAGTGTCTTGGTTGATCCACATCCATTCAAAACATGTAATTTGACTTATCAACCTAAAAATGTCTTGATCCCTATGAATAATTCAAGTCTATTATATTTGTGGGAAACATTTTTTATCTCTATTATACCTTCATCCCATATCCTTAATATAAACTCTTTTGATTTGATATTCTAACAACTTTTTATAGGGGAATATTAGCTATTAACTCTCAGTGCTATATAAACCCCTCAAAAATATGGATAACCTGATCAACAAGATACCTATCAACCATATTTAGGAGATGTTATCCCTTTTAGACCTCCCCATCTCCAAACACACTTAAATTATGAAGGAAATGATCAATCTCTTTTATATGGATAAATCCAAAACCATGCCCAACCATCTACATTTAACTTCTTTTTTGACAAACTATGCTTTGTTCAAACCTACTTACAATGTTATGATTAGAAAGGTTTTAGCTTAGGACATTATAAACAAGGACCCCATGAGGTCATAATAAAGGAAATTATAAAACCACATGAGAAACATGAACTTGGTTTCAATAAATCCCTTGAATCTAATGACAATCATACTTTAGTATCCCATGTCCCTATGGATGTGGATGATAAAACTCCCTCATCCCCACTCGTTTACCCTATGGTGACTAATTATCCCATCTCCATTCCACCTAATATTTTTTGCTTATCTCTATTCACCTAGAACCACTAACCTATCAAAGTAGTGAGAAAACAATATCCCTTATTTTAGCCTTCTTTGACCTAATAAATGAATATTATCCCTCAATCCATGTAATGGAATTTAAGGATGATGACTCCATTTTAATGTATTTTTGGGTAGGGGATTCATATCTGAAGAATATTATGCCATTTTAATCTTCTAATCTTTTAAATTAGGTCATAACTAATATAAACATATGAATTCTTGAAGCCCCTTGAAATATCAAAGTGAGTCAGTCCTTAGATTCTTAGGAATACTAGGATTCATGGAATTCCTTGCTAGTCATATCCAAGCCTTTGCTTGGTCTTATAGTGATATGCTTGGAATTGATCCCACTATTGTTGTCCATAATATTTTTACCATTATTAAAGTTAAAATAGTGAAGCAAAAGCTTTGTAAGATGGATCCTCACATTACACATCTTATTAAAGAATAACTATATTGGTTATTATCTGTTAACTTCATCCAACCTTTCAATTACCCTCAATGGGTATCTAACATAGTGCCTATCAAAAAACCCATAGGAGGACTACACCTTTGTACTAACTTTCATGATCTTAACCTCATTTTTTTGAGAGATGATTTTCCCCTTTTTAACATCAACCAAATCAAGGATCTCACTACAGAACATGATATGTTATCCCTTATGGATGTATTTTATGGTTACAATCAGATCCTTATCACCCCAGAAGATCAATATAAATCCTCCTTTATTACTCCATGGGGGACTTTCCTATAGGTTCATGCCCTTTCGTTTAAAGAACATAGATTTCACTTACCAATGCACCATGACCTTAATTTTCCATGATTTAATTCACAAAACCATTAAATATTATGTGGATGATCTCTTAGGTAAATACAAGCATCCTAAGGATCACTTGTCCATATTTCAACAAATCTTCACTCATTTTATCCAATCTCAATTTCATCTTAACCATAAAAAGTGTGTTTTTGGATTCTTATCAAGAAATATCTTAGGTTTTATTATTTCCCTCTGAGGGATTAAGGTCAATCCTGATAATATTAAGGCCATTATCAGTATTCCACCTCTTTCTAACCTCAATAAACTTCATAGTTTACATGGGAAACTATAGTCTATTCATCATTTTATTTCATAATTATCATACTAATGTCAACCTTTCCATCACATTTTGGAGAAATACACCTAGTTTGTGTGGGATTCAAATTATCAAAGGGTGTTTGATACTCTCAATAAGTGTCTACTATCTCCCCTTATCCTCATTATACCTAATGAAGATAATCCCTTTTACTTATATATCTTAGTTACAAATCATGCATTAGGTGACATGCTTACCCATTGAGATGATCAACATAGAGAACAAGTAATTTATTATATAATCCATAATTTGGTTGAGTATGAAACTTGATACATGCATGTTAAAAGACTATTCTTATCTTTAGTATTTTTGGATTCTAAACTTCACTAATATTTTCTTAATCACAAGATCTATGTGGATACTAATACTAATCCTCTTTAATTCTTACATTTGAAACCCTATCAAAATAAATGGATGGTGATATGGTTGATAATACTTGTTAAATTTAATCTTGAGTTCCTTAACTAAAAATCAACTAAAGGGAAGATCATTACCAATCAATTGGATAAATCACCCCTTGCTAATAGTCTATGATCTAGCTATGAATTCCCTAATGAGGTTATAGCCTCCACATCCCAAGAAGATCTTGAATATGAAATGACATTATTCTTTGATGGATCTAAATGTGAGTGTGGAGGGGGAGTAGGGATTATTATGATACCTATTAAGTTATTTCTTATCCCCTTATTGTTTAAGCTTGATTTTGACTACACTAATAATATGTCAGAATATGAATCCCTAATCATAGGTCTCCAAATAACCTTAGCTCTAGGAGTTAAATCACTTCATATTTTTTATGAATCCCAAATAGTAGTCAACTAATTAGCTAGCATATATCATTATAATAATAGCATCCTCCAAAGGTACGAGATGTTAGTATAGAAAATGTTAGTTACCTTTGACTATTACATCATATAAACCACTCCTCGATCAACCAACAAGTTTGTTGACACCATGGTTTCCTTGGCCTCCTTTATCCCATCCTATTCCCAAGAATGTAAGTTGTTTATCCTTATTAAGAAGATCAATCAACCTTATTACACCAAAATTGATCTTCCTTATATCCATAATATAGAGGAAAACCATGTGGAATTATGGTACACACAAATTTCTAATTTCTTGTCTAAAGGCATCATCCCTTCAGATCTATCAAGGAATGTTAAGCATGCTTTTTAGTAGCAAAATTATTGATATGTAATACTAGGGGTGTGAATTATAAGAAAGTATTTGATGGTATTCTCCTCAATTATCTTTAAAGTTCTAAACTAAGTCTTATAATCAAATAAACTCATGATGGAATCTTAGGTGGCCACTTCAGTGGATTAACTATTGCCAAGAAAATTATATGGTTATGATACTATTGGCTAATTTTGAATCAAGACTATTATCAGTATGTCGAGAAATATGTGAAGTGTCAACTTCATGCTAACTTATTCCATATCCCTAGTCATGCATTATAAGTGGCTAGGTATTTTTGGCCCTTCTCTTAATGGGTTTTAGACCTTATAGGGAAGATTAATCCCAAATTTTCCTAATGACATGGATTTATCATTATCACTACTGATTATTTCACTAAGTGGGTGGAGGTTATTCCCCTTATTTTAACCAAGGTGGATAATATTTTTTATTTCATTAATCATCACATCATATGTCATTTTGGTATCCTACATAAAACCATTAAAGATAATGGAAAATCTTTTTAAAATAAATAAGTCTAAAATTTGTGTGATTCCTTTTGGCATTAAGTTGAGCTTTTCATCACCATATTATCTAAAATCCAATGGATAAGTTGAATCATAACACAATACCCTTATCAATATGTTAACTAAAATGGTCAATGAGGCTATAAAGGATTGACATCTTCATATACCTTTCACTTTGTGGGCTTTTCAAACTAGTATTGAAACACCCATAGGGGATACCCCTTTTCCTTTAGACTATAGTACTGAAGTAGTTCTACCCCTCAACGTCCACATTCCTTCACTTAGAATCTATCTAAAAGATATAATTTTTGAATAGGATTATCATAAGTATTGATTAACAAGGCTATAAATTTTATATGAGCATCAAGCCACATCCCTCAATCGCTTTCATGTATATCAAAAATGAATGAAATGAGCATATAATCAACATTTATAGGAATGATATTCTAATATAAGTGACCTTGTCCTTAAAGAAAATTAACATGTCAAAAATATTTAATGAAGTAAATGGGGAAATTTTGATCCTAATTAGTTTGGACCCTATATTGTCACTCATTAATATGGATATGGGGCATATCATTTGGCCTCTTAATTCTTTTCATCATCATCCTTTCTACTATTAATAATCCTATTATACACTCTAGTCTACATAAATTCTCATAAAAATCATATCCCCTATTTTTAACATACCCCATAAATGATCAATAATCATGTGAATTTTTGGTAGTATACCAATTTTATCCTTAAATATGAACTCATTAGATCTATTTATATCATGTTCTCATAAATTGGCTTCATTTGGAATAGAGTGGAGTCCAAAATCATTATATCCTAACAATTAATCACCCTAAATAGCTTGTTCAGTGGGAATATCACATGGACCTATTTTCGTAGCTTATGAAATACCTTAGAATTTAATCCATGACAATAAAAGGTTTTGCGATATTAAAATAAAGAAAATAGAAAAAGATAGACTTATCCCTAAAAGGAAAATTATAGATTGATCTCTCAAAGGATAGTTGCTAAGATATATCTAAATAAATAGACCACTCCCTTAAAGGATGGTTATGTGCCTAAGATTTAGGAAAGTTCTTACATTGATTAGTGTACTATTAAAATTAAATAATAAAATTTATGAAATCAAAAATTATATCCCATGAAAGCTTCCTACATTGATCACCTTTTGTTTGTATACTTTTTGCATTGATCAGTCTACTTTTATCCATGGATTAGCTTAAGGTTAAAAAGTCTAGAAATATAAAGAAATGTGCGTATTATAGAGAATTAAAATTTTCCCCCATTATTTTAATCCTCCCTTTTATTTCAAGCTAAGGATTTATGAATTTAGCTGATAATAGATTGTTAATGACTTCCATTAGCATTGGATACAAGGGCATATATCCAAAAGTAACAAGGGGCCTAGCATTGCTTAGGGTCCTAGCCAATTATCAGACATGCATCCTTAATTAGTTATATAAACATTTATGAAAAAATTACATAATCCATAATCAACCATGACATAAAATTCCATACATTTAATCTAATAAATGTAATAAAAAATAAAAGTCACATAAATGCCATCCATATAAAATAAATCCATAACACACTATGTCATTAATCCATGATACATCATAAATCATCACATTTAATAATCCATTATAAAACCATTATAATCACACATATACAAATCCATAATCAAGATAAAACTACATTGCATGCTCTAAAATATCATAATCCATGTAAACATTACATAATCAATACAAATACATGATACAACTAAATCAAATGCTATATACATATAATCCACATAATCTAAATCCATAAAAATATATCATAAACTCATGCAATCAATATGAATAAAACATATTATCATGAATATATGTCCACAAGTCAAACGTACATCATAAGAGTGTCATAATGTGTAATATATACAAAAGAGTCAATCCATATAGTAGTTGTATACATGACTACTATATGAACTAGATATATCTTAGATAGGTATCTAGCCCACCTCCCCCACTCTCCCCTCCATCTCCTCCTCCATATCCTCCCCCATCCCTCTTGTCCCTATGTAGTCATACATTCCCCCTATGGTACCTGACCCTACCTAGCTAGGTGGTTGGCATATCTTATAATCTATGGTAAGAGATTTATCATAATCTTCTCATAACACCATATCTCTACTACCACCTCGTGCTTTTTCTATAGGCTCACATTCCCTAGAGGCCCCATCCTCCCACCCTATCCCCCTTATATAATAGACCTTAAAATTGTTCCCCTTATTATACTTGTTAATACTCAAAAATTTTCATATTGCTTACAATATTTATACCATACTTGAAATTACTCATCATATATCTACTATAATACATCATAGTGCCCTTAAAAATATATTAGCTTCACCTATAGCTAGTTTCTCTCAAACACAACTCTTAAGTAATATGCTCAGGTTACATCCCTCTCTACCAGGATAGCTTGTATGTCCCCCTCCCCATCTCCCCTCTACCAATCTATCTTTTTTCCCCACTTCTAGCTTTATTTCCATCCTTGGCCATTCTAGGAATCTGATGTAAAGTCTTTATGTAACCTCATCCTCATCTATTTCCTCTAGTACCTATATATAAAATTATAAATCCCATGCTCTCCCATCTCCATAAGGATAGGCAAAGTCATCCATCCACCTCATAAATATGACACTAAAAGAAAACTTATGTTAGAACATTCATGGAAGCCTTGGTGGTTGTATTACTTGGATGTGCTCATAGGCCCAAAATTAGAGCACATAGTTAACATCAAGTCCATATCATCATTGTGTCTATTACCCCCATATCTCCTTATATATCTATGTTAATAGTGTAAGAAGCCATGTAAAAACTATCTATTAATCCCACATATCTACCATCACCCCTATCAATCTCCATGTGAACCTCCCTCCCTTTGAGTCTAGTAATGAATACCACAAGATGGCCAAAATTTTCATGCTCGTCACCTATGTCCCATCCCAATCTCAATCATACAAATCCTAAAAACTAAAGCTTTATGTTGTAAGGCCAATGTTTTTAGTATCATCCTTATATAGCCATGATAATGTCATTTCCCATCATCTCTCATCCACAAGGATTATATCTATACCCTAAATAGGTAGTTAGAGTATCTTTTAGATGTCCTCCAGGGTTACTATCATCTCCCTTATTACAAGTAAAAGGTCCCTACATCTAGATCACATATCTCTAGTAGTACCACTAGTAGACTCAAATCCTAGTATACCTAGTGATAGTAACACAATCATCCTAAACTAACCACCTTGAGATGTTCCTAGTCTACATCTCCCATATCCTCTCACAAGCACTCCAATAAAGGTGGCACTTAGATTCACATCATTAATAGTACACATGTTTTCCATCTCATATTTCCCATATATTGACTTAGTTTTTTAACAAATAATCATATCCTTTAAGTTTTATTTAAACCTAAGGCATTAGCATCAACTCTTAGTGAATCAATCATGATTGATTATGGATCATCATCGACTATCTAATTGGTGTCAATCCATTACTAATCGATGGAGGGTCCTTACAGAGTTGGCATCAATCCTATTAGGATCGATGTTGATCCTTATAAAACCATAACTAACCTAAACCCTATCCTAAGCTAGCTTAAAATTTAAAAATTTCAAAAAATTACAAAAAACACCAAAAAAATAAGTTACCCCTACCTCATCATGAGACCATATTCATCATCATCTACTCTTACTAGCCTCCATTGTTTATATCTTGTTCAATCTATTGACATGTGTCAAATTTCTTAAATTTATCTCAACTTTAATCTAGTTCAAAAAATAATTGCCAAAATCATTTGACAACCTATTTATAGCCTTTTTGGATCAATTAAGATTATTTCCTAATTGTCATTGATTCTTCCCTAATCAGCATCAATTTATTATATCAATGGTGATTTGGTTCATTTAGGCTCCTTATCACCACTTGCACATCTCTTTTATCCTTATAGCCCTATTCCAAAGCCCTTTAAGTAATCTTTTTTCACAACAATCCTATATTTTTTTACCTAGCATTAGTGGATTATGGACATAGGTCCCTTGATGGACCCATAGCCTTTGAGAGGTCTACATTTGTTTCAATGTCTATCCCATGTAATCTTAAAAATATACCTTATCTTGAGAGCACTATGTCCCTAGGTAGCACACATGTACCAAAAACACTACATGTTTTAGTAATCCCATCCTAGCCTTTTCCCTCTTAAATACCTTTGATAAAGCATAAAAATTCTTAGTTTTCATAATCCATTACTTGTTTTCCTTGGGGTATTCTTATTCAGGATATCCTATATCTTGTTATTGCAGTATTACATGCCCTACCTATCCTTGCAGCTTCAACACTCAATTATTATTTACCCTAACCATTACTAATTCATTTTCAAACCTATCTCCATCTCATTATCCTTCATCAGATCCTAGTTTAAGGGGTAATACCTCCTCACTAAAACCTAGGGCATTGGACCAATACTAGTTTTTGTCTCACGACATATTATCACAAACTACTCAATAAAAAGAGACAAATGTAGACACTATAAATTTACAATGTTCTATTTTGAATAAATGTGTCTCACCCCTTCTTTACCTTTTTTATGCTATTTAATTTAGTTTTACTATTTATAATTTAATAGTGTAAATAATCTAACTAATTACCATTTTACCTAAGTAACTAGTTTGGTATCCTTAAATCATGGTTAAATTTCTCCATGTCTAATGTGGGTAAGTTATTTTAACCTTCCTAACAACCTTCCTATACCCAAGCCCCATTAAAAGCAACTTGACCAAATATTTTATCTGAGATCTTAAGTTTTTGGAATCAAAAACTAAAACTTAGATAAAATTAGTAATGTTTCCCATAATTATAACCAATCTTGTTAGGATCGACATCGATTTATAACAAGGCCACCCTCAAGTTATGGATCTTGTTTTTTTCACACCAGAACACTAAAAAAAATCACCTAGATCACTACAAAAGAACACCATCCCAATTCTTATCTATCCACACTCTTTTCAAATCCAACCATTTGTCTATCAACAAGGTATTTATCTACATCTTTCGATGCTTTTGCAGAGGTAAGTTTGTTGTATATTTGAATAGTTTTAAATTACTATTCTATTACTTTATATTCTATTTTTTGTTGTAATTATGTTTACATAAATCAATGATAAGTTTAAGAGTCTTTTAAGATCTATAAAATCCCTCCTTAGGCACCTTCTAAGTATTTTACTACCCATTTTAAGGATCAACCATGATTCTTTCTAGATCGACATCGATCATCTAATCGATACCAATTCTGATACAATCGTCACTAATCCCTATGTTTTCACTTCTACCTATAACCCAAGAATAGATTAAAAATCTTGAAAATATCTAATTTATTATATTTAATCCTTGAAATCATGTATTTTTGTTTGTAGATGACCTTTCCTGGTGTCGTGCATGATGTGGTATCAATTCATGACTTACCCATAGTTCCTCATCCTTTATTCACTGATCAAAGTGATATATCTTTTGAGTTGTAAAATTTGCATGATTTTTTTACCCCAAATCTAGAGTTTATCCCTGAGTAACTAAAATTAATCCAAGAGCAAGAGTACTTAGCATTAGCTTATTATAATGAACATTTTGATAATATCTATGCAGTAGATTGATTTACTTCATTTAAGTTTCATAGTCTTATTACATGTTTTATTATAATTTAGATTATTTTATTATCCACTTAATTGTATAAATAGTGGATTGGCATCCTTCTAAGGAAGTATGCCATTTCCTAGAATTGATCTTATATCAAGTAGTCTACCCATCTCTATTTTTTATCAATCTTGTTTAAGTTATCTGTGTTGTGTAGGTTATCATTCATAACAAAAAAGGAGCTCCCATCTTGTTGGATCAATGGTGTGCATCTCCATCATAGGTATTCCTCTTTCAAAACCCTATATCATTTCCATTTTTTAGTAAGTCATTTTTATTAAGAAAAAGAATTGAAAAAAATACTGAAACATATGAAAAAGTCACCATAGACCCTATTGTTCAAATATTATGTAGATGGTTGTTAAGGTTATCCATATATTATGTTTAATATTACCATAATCACATCTATTACATAATAAATTATATAAAAATTACCACTAAATTTCCTTTCATCAACTTTAAACATCTATTCCCTTAGCCTGACAATGATAACCTTTCCAAGTGCCATGTTAAATGAATTAAAACTATGAATACTCAAATTATTCAATATAGAGAAATATTCAAACAAATATAAATTGAGAAATGGATATATTCCTATTGCACTTAGAATATTTGAAATTGAAAAAGTAATAGGGGAGAGATGTACTTATATTATTTATACATTTTATCACATATAACATTTTTCACTAATTTTGAAAATTCCCATTATTTTCTTTGTAAACAACCAGATCTGTAATTAGGAGATCAAACCCTATGCCTACTCAATAATTAAAAATGAGACCCCTATGGTGAATGGTCTTTTCCCAGTGCTACCAGTAGTAGTAATTTTTATTGTGTAGGTATTTATTCCTCAAGTCACTATACTTATACATGTATATATTTCCTATGTTTGTTATTTATTTTACTCTTATTCATTGATCCATATTTTATTTATTCTTTCTTTAAATCCCTAAACTCACTTTAAACCATAATATGACCCTTAAAAAAGGTTTATTATGTTGTGTTAAATAACTTGAAACAACTTCCACTAAGTGGTTGAACAATACTTACATTCTAATACTCTAAATAGGGTTCAAACTACATTTAATTATCTTACCTATGTATGTGTGTGTCAGTGGCTAGGTGGTTGGGTGGCTTAGAGAGAGAGAGAGAGAGAGAGATAGAGAGAGAGAGAGAGAGAGAGAGAGAGAGAGAGAGAGAGAGAGAGAGAGAGAGAGAGAGAGAGAGAGAGAGAGAGAGAGAGTTTGTGTGTGTGTTTAATCTATACAATATTTATATTTTGATAATTATAACCATGTAAATTTTACCTATGTGTGTCTTTATCCTTGGCTCTAGGAATACTCTTATAAGGTATATTATGATATATATTCATTTTTCATAATGTAAGATATAATTATAACACTAGGATTCATTTATATTTATAGATGGGTCTTTTATATTTATCACTATGACTAACCCATGAAACATGTATAGGATGACTTAATGGAGACTTCCCAATTATATGCCTATATATATTAAAAGGATAAAAAACAAAATTGGTGCTTTTGATTTACTGCACAATACATATGTATTTGTGGTAATGTCTTAATATAATGATAATGTATTTCTCAATATTTCAAGTGATTAGTAATGTAATATCTAAGTATAATCATAGGATTAATTTATATTTATAGATGACTCTTTAATATTTATCATTGTGACCAACCCATGAAACATGTCTATAACGAATTAATGGAGACTTCCCAATTCCATGCCTATGTATATTAAAATGATAAAGAATAAAATTGGTGATTGTGATTTACCACACTTGATGTTGACATGTATGTCCCAAATGTCCCACTTTACTCATGTAAAACCTATAAGGAAATGTGCATAGATAAATGTATATTCAAGATAGAAAAAAATATAAATCATTGAATTATTTGAAATTGAAAAGTCAAGGAATTAATACATCTTAGGGAACATAATAAATTTCTACTTGTTAAACCCATTTGAAGAATTCCATAGGGTGATTATGTTGCAAGAATATGCACCCATGAAAACCATGAGTTAAGGATCATTAATGCCTCAACTATCATTGGAAAAGGAGAAATGTTATAAGTTGAGTTTTGTAAAAACCTCAACTAATCTACTATGAATATAATTATAATTATTTTTTTGAAACACTAAAAATAGGTAAATATACAAACATGAAACCCAGAAATAAGTATGTATGTCAAAATGGAATTCTGAAATAGGTTTATATGTGAAATAGAACTCTAAATCAACTATTGTAACTATATTACAAATCCATATTAGTTACATAGTACCATCATTCCCTATGGATTTAAAACATATAAAATCAAAAAATGTTTGCATAAACACCATTCATGACTCAAATATTATCTATTTGTACCTCAAAGTGATATAGAATAAGATAATTTTTCTATCATAGTGTCATATAATGTATATCAACCACATAATCTAACCCATATAATATGTCTAAAAACTGTATTGAATGTCTAAAATGTTCCTCATAATTATGTATAAAGTCCTATATAAGCCTCAAATATACCTTAATTTATCTAATTTTTCTCATCTAAAACACATAATCTAGCCCAAAGTATGAACTATTTATCTATCATGGCTTGAATCTCTAAGATAAGGCCATTATAAAGCCTAAAAATACTCATCTCAAAATAAATTGTTATCCAAATTATGTGTTATATAGGGAAATGTAACCTTGTAAGGTATGTATATTAAAATGATAAGATATGTCATCATATAAGTATTTGATCATTCAAGGACATATGAAACATTTAATCCAAGGTAATGAGCATATTTATTAGGCACATATAATAATCATCACAATCTGTGTGTGAAAAAAATCATGGCATCACACATAATATCATTGTATAATTAATATCACCAATCTCAAAAACATTCCTATATGTATCCAAGCATGTGAACATAATATCATGATCATTAATCACACAAGCACTCAAGACATAAATCAACATTAACTTGACTTAGACCCAACACAGATAGAAGATGAATATGACATGGACTCGAGGATCCTTTGACATAGCTAAAGAATGACATGACAAAACATAATCAATGCACACATATAACATGTAGTATAACACACATCAATGATCACATAATGTAATAATAATCAACATCAAACATGGATAAATAAAATAATTTGAATCCACATAATCAAGTAATGTCAACTTTCAATATAGTAAAGCATAATATATATAGGAAAAGATACTCTAGAAAGTATAAGCAAGAGAAATTAACGTGTAATAATCTATTATGATCAATGACTTAGAATACAAAACATAACCTAATAAGTATAAAAATATTCCCCTAATGTAGAAAGGTTTCCCTTAAATGTAAATAATTTCACATATATATGTTTCTGTATCATGTGTAATATGTATGTCCTACATTCCACTCATGTATACCGTAAAAAACATATATGTAGAAAATGGATATGTAATTCATCATTTATATGATAAATAATACCAATCACTCATGTATATTAGTAAAATATGTCATGCATAGGCCCTGTTTTTGTATATTTTTTAAACATTTTTAATTTTTATTTTTGTATTTTGTATTTTGTAAATTTCTTTTATTTTTAAAACATTTCCCTATGAACCTATTATAATGTACCTATGTAGATGATATTATGATGTGTATCAGTAGATGGAGGTGCCAAAATTTGGTGCACATCCCTTTAATAGGTATATTATATGGACT
The DNA here is from genome assembly GCA_037957365.1 of Torreya grandis. Taxonomy (NCBI): domain Eukaryota; kingdom Viridiplantae; phylum Streptophyta; class Pinopsida; order Cupressales; family Taxaceae; genus Torreya; species Torreya grandis. The sequence goes on along the minus strand of JARHVA010006674.1, from coordinate 578,344 downwards.
CATATGGGTAGCTTATGTTATTAATAAAATATATGGATACATATGCCTTGTAAGTCATTGATTGAGTTATTTGGAAGAATCCTACTTGCATATGAATTAGTAATTGGATAAAGTATAATTAATATAAAAAAATTATATAGGCTATTTTGAAGGCATCCATGAATAATGTTTTAATTGGATATTATGCCCTAATAATAAGGTTATCCCCTTAAATAGGTCTACAATAGTGGATTGATTCCTTCCCCATAAGGAACATTGTATGGTGTTTCCATACCTTAATGATAGTTTTAAATATAATTCATATCAAGGCATTTGGCCCACATAACTCTTATGTCGTGTAATCTATAAGTATCTGCATATTATTTGGTGTATTTATGATATTATATGTATGAGTTTATTAACATGTTTCTTATGATGAATTATACCATCATAGGACTCTTCAATGATGATCCTCCTTATTATAACATACATTCCAATTACAATATAATTCATGGATGCATTTACACTAGTGTATGCACCTTCTTTGTACTAATTATACTCTAGCCATCTATTATTTTCCATGTATATGGGATTATTCCAAATCAAGGGATGAATTAAAAATCATATGTGTTCATAAATTTTATAAATAACACAAGTTACCCATATGAGTCAATATAATATACACACTAAGGGGATGTGTTCTACATTTCATCTTCCTTACCCACTAATATAGATCATAAAATCATCTCCTTAGGACCTACATTACACCTACGATCTTACCAATGGGATGCTCAAGTGTACATCCTAGTTTGATTAGTGTGAATGACACACATTATGGGAAAGGAGTAATAATTATCTACTTTTTCCACATTTTATTATTTATCATGTATTTTAAAATATCTTGCATCATGATAATAGATAAGATAATCATGTAAGCACTGTATATCTTGAGTATACATAATAACATGTTGACTTTGGTGTATGATTTATGATAATGCATTAGTTTTTTAATCATTTTTAAGTTTTATTATCATCTTAATTTGATATCAATGTTAGTGTTTTGATTGATGATGTGATGATTGAATAATATAATATTTAAGCATACCTTATGTCTTTATTATTTATATCTAATGATCTCATCACAATTTACAAAATCAAATGGGATGTAATATTCTAATTAACCATGCATATACAATAATTAATCTTAACTTATGACATTATGTTGATATAAAATTGGCACCAAACTTATAAAAACATTTATGATTACATTTTCATTAGATATTTTTGGTAAACATGCTTTAGATAATGTATATATTGATATTCAACCCATGTTAATAGTTGGAGACTCATTATTTTATTATTCTTTATGTGAAGTAGGTGTACTTAATATTTGTTTAGATTATTCATTTTTACTTCGTTTATTTTTATTGGGCACCCTACTTATGTGATTAGAGATATAATTGTACTCTTATTCATTTAAGTTCCAAGGTGGTTTAATTGAAATCAAAAGAGATAAAACATCTGAAATAGTCTTTTTGATGTTACCCAATTTTTCTTCCATTTTATCTAACCATGATTTTCCAAGTATTCCATTGAATTATGTAATATTTGGATTTAACAAATATCTCCACTATCAAGGTCTCAAAAAAAATGGGTAGTTTAATATTCTCTATTGATTCCTCATAGGATATTGTATGTTCTAACTCACTCTCATCATGACCTAATTACTTAAGAAAACCAATTGTAGATGCATTGTATTGTATCTTGTCATTAAAAAATATATATTTTTCTATGTTTAACTTCTATAATATATAAAATGATCAATGGTTTATATTTAGATTCATATGGAAATGCATGACATTTAGGAAATTCATAGGATACATGATCCTTTATATATTTTTATATATAAGAATATGGAGAAGCTAAACTTGTGGGAGTGTTGTTATATTTATTAAATATAATGAAATATGTATCAATAATAAGTTTAATGCTTTATTTAAATGCATAAAAAATATATATTTATGTCCATTTAAGTGATGATAATGTTTTAATTATATTTGGATTAATGTGATTAATTAATCTTAACTAGATAGAACTATTGTAAATGAATTCATATTAATATATATATATATATGAATGTAAACAGTTAAAATTTATTTGGCACTCTAGATTACTAAATATATAAAGTTAAAAAAAGGAATAAGATACTTAGTATTAAAATATTGTATTAAATATTGAGACTATAGGCAGGCAACAAGAAGGATGGAAAATTAGATTGCAATTCTCTTAGATCAAGATCTATATTTTTGTATGTTCTCATACACTATCATCAAGCTCAAGTCTGTAGCATCAAATTATATGTTCCTTGTTTAATGGTTATATTTTAATAGATTATTCCTCTCTATTTTTATATAGGTAGGTGCACCTATTTGTCTTTTATCTATGTGTTACCCCAAGGTCTAATTATGTGCATGACTCATATAAATTTGTGCCCTTAATTTATAACCCTAAGTCCACTTAAAATCATATAATTAGGCCTAAAAAAGAGGATGAAATGTGGGTTTAAAGCCAAACCACTCATTTTTGAATGGTTGATTGTTAAATATATATCCAATACTCTAAGTAGAGAAGTTAATGTTAGACTGGGCCACACTTGGGGATTGATAATTGAATAGAGTCAAATTTATGAAGGTGAATCTATATGGAGTAGTGAAATCATGAAAACATGATAAGAAGAAACTTCATAATGTGAAAAATCATTAAAATGTAATAATATTCTAGGTTGGTGTTGACTAATTTTGGTTTACATGCCAAAAATGTGCCTAGTCAAAGAATCTAGTGGAAAGAGGAAGCTCCTAATTGAAGAGTGACCCAATGTCACAAAGAGTAGGTCTAGAGTCATAGATACCCATAATGTGTTAATAGTGATTATAATATATATGGAAGTACATGGAGTTCATTTGGTTCTTCATTGTGTGTATCTTGACATTTTGGGTAAAGTAGCAAAAAGTCTGAACAGGTAATTTGAAAAATCTATATCTTGCATGTGTGGCAATCTCAAGAAAAAGTGATCACATGGTTTTGTCCACCTTGGTCCCTAGTTACTACATGATAAGTTATAGGTCCTCTACCAAAGCACAAAATAAGATACACACATGCAAAGCTAGGCTCCCAAGTAATTTTTCTAGGTTTTTTATACTTAGCCAAATAATCCAGAACATCACCAAGACATCATGTGATCCAGATATGGACCAATCAACTTGTATATTTTATATCTTCACTTAGAAGGATCCTAGGACTAGTGGATCAAATGGGTCATCCCTTTCAATCTTAATAACATCCCTTACAAGTTTTGTGCCTCCATGATTCCTATGCTTCAAGATATAAATTGTCAAAGTTAATCAAATAATGAATGATATTCGTGTGAGAATCAGTTTTGATCAAGGAAAGTAACCATTTGGGTTTTAAAAGGTCCTAAAAAGGTTTTAATTTGGTCAATATCTAATGGTATATAAGAATCCTCATACTAACACATAAGATCTAATGATCTTTGCTAAGTCAACCAAGTCAAAAGGTCCCCAAGTTAAATCCTTTAAAGATCTACAAGTTAGACATAATCCAATGGTACGGGATGATCAAGCCAAGATCCAATGAAGTGAATTCATTGACAAAATGATGGGTCTAAGCTAAATTAAGGGCTCACACTAAATTCTACCAATGATCTGATGGAGTGTAAAAATTGACAAAAAGTTGGATAAGGGAGATATATGGTGCATCTGAACTCATACATCTAGATCATATGGTGTGCATGAGTCAAATTGGTCAATAAATATAAAGGGTTAATGATGCAGGAGCATCTACATTCAAATTCGATTTATTGTATTTTCCCTCCTAAATGTTGAAATTGAGGGGTAATTGTAAAAATAAATAAATTGGTAAAAGTAAAAAGGTAAAATAATTGTGGGTTGTTGAGGAAATCAAGGAGTGGTTGAAATTCTTTCAACCTGGGCATGTTGTTATAATTGAAAAACTGTTTTGTTGTTTTACCTGAGGCCAAGTTTGGTGTGGAGGTTTAGAAAAGATTCTTGAAAAACAAATAAAAAGAGAAGATATGTAAGTTGGCAAGAGAGGTACGTAGAAGAAGGAGGAGGATCTCCAGGAAGTAGAAGAGAGAGGAAAGACCTTTCTTAAAAAAAAAAAAAATTGTTGTATGGACAGAGAGATGCAGAAGAAAAGTGAAGGAGGAACTCCTTTAGGGAGAGGAGAAGAAGGTATGCATAAAAGGAGTATATGCCTGTAAGTGAACGTCAAAAAAAAAGGTATTTAACAATTCTTGACTGAGTCATGCATGTAATTGTAATAAGAAGTTGAGTTTATGATCAGTCTGTGGGAGATAAGTCTGAGTTTGCCATAGATATGCATGAAGGAAAGTATTCCAATGTATAGAATTAAGTTAATACATTTATGATGATTGACCCAGCATATTTTGATTTGTTTAAGATATTGTGAATTCTCGGGTCTGCCCAGGCGAGTCTCTGTATCAAATTTAAAATATCCAAAATTTCTGCCCCACATCGATTAATGGTAACTGCTATGAAAAACAAATGATTTGAGACATAGATCTAGTAGCCCGTTCTAGGAATTAAATGGAGCAAAAAGCTACCACTGAATTGTATTCACGAATTCAAATGAGTTCGAGATACCAACATGCACTCCGTGCTACTTCTTTACATTTGAAACAGTGTTAATTTTAACAGCAGGTTCTGGATTAAACTGATTAATGGTAGGGTGAAGCCAGGCAGTAGTGATAGCCTTAATAGTTGCTATTGCTTCTAGTCCACTAGCAGCACTCAGACAATGCCCAATCATCGACTTTGTTCCATTCATTTTATGCCAGATGAGTAACCAATGTGCTGGCGTGGCTTGACATGTCAAGAATACACACAGACTGAGTAAATCAATGTATAATTGTTTGTAATCCCGTGATATGTCAGATCTGAACTTGGTTGGCACGATGAATAGCATGTGATTATAAAGGATGTATAAGAAATCTGTATACATAGCAAACAAATCCCAAATGCCCACTTTTGAAAAACTAAAAATGTACGCGCTTTCCATATGTTGTGCTCCAATTCGAAATTCTGCCCATTGATTTTTGCAGGTGGTAATGAGTTCGATTCTCATCGTCTCCATCTTTTGGCCAGAAGCAGGGGAGAAGTAAAGAAGCGAAGGATAAGGTGTTTGCTATAGCAACAAGTGGTAGGCACAGTCATATGGACGTCATGGAACACAGCGCCATTTTATTCTATAGATCTATAGACTGTGTAAGTCTGCAGGCAGGTGGTACTAAGATGGATAAAACAACACCGGCAGATGAGGATTGATTTCTTTTTTACATATTTCCTACAAGTGATTGTCTGTTATTGATAATGTCATGATGAGAGCCTTCAAAGCTTAAACTATTCTGGTGAAGCAAGACAGCGATGCTGTTGAACCTGCAATGTTGGTATATAAAGAAGCACTGTTTATAAGATTGCAATTTAGGCTAGGAAGAGGTAGCAAAAGGAGGCTTGGAAATCTTGGGCAAGGTTGAAGAGCTAAGGTAAACATTAGCAAGGGCGAAAGAGACCAGGTGACATTTTGCAATTGAGAATAATTTGTTAAAACATATATATTCAGTCCTGTATATAGTAAACTGTTTGCAGCCATGTTTAAAGTCTAAACAGCTAGAAGGCTGCCCTATTTTCAATCTAAGGTCAGTTTCTATTTCCATCAATTGGTATCAGAGCTGTGCAAGATATGTTTACATCAATTTTGGTATCAGAGCTTGAAGCTCTTGGGGATTTAGGAATTGATCATAAGTTACAAAATTTGGAATGGTTGCATTTGTCAATGATGTTGCAGTTGTGAAGGATTTGTCAAAGAGATCAATAGGAGACAGCACTAGAAGACTCTGCTAGAGAAAAGGTATGAATAATTGTACTATTTGATTTGAGTTATTGTGTTAAGAAGCAATCACATGAAGAAGTTGCAGGTGAAGAGAAAGGCAGCCAAGCCATTGAGGCTTAAGAGAAGAAGAAGCCAAGGAAGGCTTAGTGAAGAGAAGCTTAGAGAAGCTCAAAAGTAAGAAGAGCAAGTGAATGCTCAAGAAGAAGATCCAAAGCAAGGTAAGCTTGGATTTATGATTTGTATTTGATGAAGTGTTGTATAAGAGTTGTTGCAGGATTGAGAAAATGATCAAAAGACTGGGATGCAAAAGGCCTAGGTGAGATCGAAGGAGATTGTCAAAAGACCAGTCAAGGAGAAAAGGCTTGGGTGAGACAAGGGATCAAGAGACCAAGGTGGAAAAGACTTGGGTGAGGATCTCAGAGATGGAAGCATTGTTGAAGGCACTGCAGAGTAGCAAGGTACAGGAGGGCAGCAAGAGGAAAGCAACCATCAAAGGTATGACTAATGTTTATTTTGATAAAGAAATTGCTAGTTTGAAGAAAGAATTAGCTAAGGTTAAAGATGAGTATGAGTCTTGGATGCAGCTGAATAGACAAGCATGGGTATGGCCAATAAAGAAGAGGATAAAGTGGCCAATAGATCTCCTAGTGAAAAGGAGAAGAATGCAAAAGAAGATTGCCATGAAGAGGGAAGCCCAAAGAGGCAAGAAGATAAGAAGGTTGCCAAGGGAGCAACAAGAGGAAGAAGTTGTGAAGAAGGTTCTCATTGAGGAGAACAAGAGAGAAGAGAGAAAAGAGGAAGTTCTAGGAAGAGCACTTGAGAAGATGAGAATGTCCATTAAGAGGATACTCATGAAGACATATGTTTTGAAGACATGTATGAAGATGAAGAAGCATGGAGATTGGACCTGGCAGCTGAAAAGGAGATGAGAAGAAGAACATACCAGAAGAGAAAGAAAAGAAAGATGAAAGGTAAAGGCCAGCAAAGACAAATTCAAGCATTATCATTGACAAGAAGACCGTGGGATCCAGGCATACAGTAAAGACTAAAGCATGGAGGCAACAGTTCATTTGAACTAAGGTTCAAATCTTTTCTAGAGGGAGAGTATGATGCAGGAGCATCTGCATTCAAATTCGATTTATTGTATTTTCCCTCCTAAATGTTGAAATTGAGGGGTAATTGTAAAAATAAATAAATTGGTAAAAGTAAAAAGGTAAAATAATTGTGGGCTGTTGAGGAAATCAAGGAGTGGTTGAAATTCTTTCAACCTGGGCATGTTGTTATAATTGAAAAACTGTTTTGTTGTTTTACCTGAGGCTAAGTTTGGCGTGGAGGTTTAGAAAAGATTCTTGAAAAACAAATAAAAAGAGAAGATATGTAAGTTGGCAAGAGAGGTACGTAGAAGAAGGAGGAGGATCTCCAAGAAGTAGAAGAGAGAGGAAAGACCTTTCTTAAAAAAAAATTGTTGTACGGATAGAGAGATGCAGAAGAAAAGTGAAGGAGGAACTCCTTTAGGGAGAGGAGAAGAAGGTCTACATAAAAGGAGTATATGCCTGTAAGTGAACGTCAAAAAAAAAAAGGTATTTAACAATTCTTGACTGAGTCATGCATGTAATTGTAATAAGAAGTTGAGTTTATGATCAGTCTGTGGGAGATAAGTCTGAGTTTGCCATAGATATGCATGAAGGAAAGTATTCCAATGTATAGAATTAAGTTAATACGTTTATGATGATTGACCCAGCATATTTTGATTTGTTTAAGATATTGTGAATTCTTGGGTCTGCCCAGGCGAGTCTCTGCATCAAAGTTAAAATATCCAAAATTTCTGCCCCACATCGATTAATGGTAACTGCTACGAAAAACAAATGATTTGAGACATAGATCTAGTAGCCCGTTCTAGGAATTAAATGGAGCAAAAAGCTACCACTAAATTATATTCACGAATTCAAATGAGTTCAAGATACCAACATGCACTCCGTGGTACTTCTTTACATTTGAAATAGTGTTAATTTTAACAGCAAGTTCTAGATTAAACTGATTAATGGTAGGGTGAAGACAGCTAGTAGTGATAGCCTTAATAGTTGCTATTGCTTCCAGTCCACTAGCAGCACTCAGATAATGCCCAATCATCGACTTTGTTCCATTCATTTTATGCTAGATGAGTAACCAATGTGCTGGCGTGGCTTGACATGTCAAGAATACACACAGACTAAGTAAATCAATGTATAATTGTTTGTAATCCCGTGATATGTCAGATCCAAACTTGGTTGGCACGATGAATAGCATGTGATTATAAAGGATGTATAAGAAATCTATATACACAGCAAACAAATCCCAAATGCCCACTTTTGAAAAACTAAAAATGTACGCGCTTTCCATATGTTGTGCTCCAATTCGAAATTCTGCCCATTGATTTTCGCAGGTGGTAACGGGTTTGATTCTCATCGTCTCCATCTTCTGGCCGGAAGCAGGGGAGAAGTAAAGAAGCGAAGGATAAGGTGTTTGCTATAGCAATAAGTGGTAGGCACAGTCATATGGACGTCGTGGAACACAGCGCCATTTTATTCTATAGATCTATAGACTGTGTAAGTCTGCAGGCAGGTGGTACTAAGATGGATAAAATAGCACCGGCAGATGAGGATTGATTTTTTTTTTTACATAGTTCCTACAAGTGATTGTCTATTATTGATAATGTCATGATGAGAGCCTTCAAAGCTTAAACTATTCTGGTGAAGCAAGACAGCGATGCTGTTGAACCTACAATGTTGGTATATAAAGAAGCACTATTTATAAGATTGCAATTTAGCCTAGGAAGAGGCAGCAAAAGGAGGCTTGGAAATCTTGGGCAAGGTTGAAGAGCTAAGGTAAACATTAGCAAGGGCAAAAGAGACCAGGTGACATTTTGCAATTGAGAATAATTTGTTAAAACATATATATTCAGTCCTGTATACAGTAAACTGTTTGCAGCCATGTTTAAAGTCTAAACAACTGGAAGGCTGCCCTGTTTTCAGTCTAAGGTCAGTTTCTGTTTCCATCAATTGGTATCAGAGTTGTGCAAGATATGTTTACATCAGTTAATGAGTCAAGGATAAGTGACATAAGTGCTTTTAGTTGGTAGAAGATCAATGGCTCATAGGAATATGTGCATATATAGATCAATGGAGTGAGACAAGTCAAAAAGGGTCAGAGGATCTTGATGATGAATATAAAGAGGATAAGTGTCCAAATTTAGTGGGTCCTAGTAGAAGATCAAAGAATCACATGCATTTATACAACTAGATCTAATGGAATGAGATAGATTCAATAAGTTAGTGTATTTATGGAGCTAATGAGCATAAAGATAGTTGGACACAATATAGATGAGCCTATTTGGTTTTCAACAACCAATAAACAAAATTAAGCTTAGGACATTTTTGAAGAAATTTGAAAAGGTTATTCAAACCTAGATAAAGCAAATATCAAGGATCCAAGCTCAAAGGTTAAACTATGGTCATAGTTTAAAGGCTAAGCATCATTGGCAAAACTTAATATAGGTGAAATAGATCCTTTGGGTCTAATACAAAATTCAAAGATAGACTAGTGACTATGTGAAAACCAATGGTCTAAAATTGGTTTTCACACATAGTGGACTTGTGTCTTGCCTTATCATGGTTCACATTTTTAGGTTCAGATCACCACCTAATGTAGATGTGGAAATTTTTAGCTAGTTTTAAGACATGATCCTCATCATCAGATCAAGTAAATTATGACATGATTCCAAGAAAAGATCTGGTAGTTGGATTAAGGGAAATGGACATTTAATTCTTTTACAGAGTTGGTTCTTTATTGATAATATTTGAGTCAACATCCTTGAGAGTGTTAATCCATAAAAGTGGTTGGGCCTTTTCTAATGCATGGCTCTCTCTAAATATAGGCTTCTAAGCCTTGATATTGATCTATCTATCCCTCTTGTATGATCAGACTCTACCAAAATTTGTATTATGACACTTTTTTATATAATAAAAACTAAATTCCACCATTTTCTAAGTTGGATTGAAATGTGTTATATGAATTCATACACTATATTTAGGTGAATGTATGTTCCTTTCTTATTTATAGAGTCTTCTCACCTTCAATAAGTGATTAATAGTCTCACAAGTCATTATAAGCATAATCTATAGTTTATTGTTTAGTTTAAAAGTGGATATTGGCCCTCTCTTACTAATCTGATAAGTGATTAATGCCTTAATTTTGAAATATTTGTGTGATATTTATGTTCTCTAGTCTAAAATTGTCTCATAGTGTGTTTTATGTGAGTTGGAGTGATCAAATAATTGGTGCATCACCACTTTTTACATGCTTTTATAATTTTTGTCAATTCTCTCTCTTTTCCAAGAAGTTATTAGTTTAGGTTTAGTATAGATAATAAATATAGAAAGAATACAACCTTATCAAAAGTTTTGATCCATTATTAAAATACCCACAACCTAATATCGGTCCCATTTTGGTCTATATTTGAGCATAGGACCTGAACAATCCCCTTGCTTAGCTAGGGTGCAATCTAGAACCCCAATAGTTGGTTCTAGATTAAATTACCAAATAGCTTTATGAATCTTTTGGCCTTTATTAAATATCCAAGTGACACCTAAGCAAGTTAACTATACCATGTAGGTAAAACTACATAGTGAGAAAAAGCCTACACTAACACCCCCACTTAAGCTTAGCTTAGGTGGGTACAATAATTGGGTCCTATCATAAAGGAATGATGAGGTACCTAATTACATAAAAAAAAAAATAACTAAGAAGTCACCATAGAAGATGTTTAATTTTCTTATAGTAGAGCTTGAAAAATCACAAAGGTCAATAATGAGATCCTCTACTTGAAGATTAAAGAAGATCCATCTATATAGAATAATATTTATTCCCTTTGTAAGAGGATAAAGATGATTATATTGAAATTATACCAATTACACAATGGAATATGAAGGCATTAGTATGAATATCTCTAAATATGGTCCAAAACTGAAGTGTGGCATAGGTCTAGCAAGATCTTACATAAGAACTGAATGAAATGCCACTAAATTAAACATGTTATAAGAATGACATGTAACACTTACTAAATGAATGTCCATGTGAAATTTGGATTATGGATCAATAACTCTTGAAACTAAATAAGACACTACAAATTAATCACATGGATTTGTAGAATGAGTATCTACAAGAACAAATGAGTCATTGATTCTCTCAATAAGTTTACTCTCACTATAAATGTATATGATGTGATATTTTGATGTACAAGTTTTCTGATGGTTTTGGAGGATTAATATCCTAAATAATAATGGACATATATTCTAATAAAATGTATTTGAGGTTTGATAGAATCTCATCCTATAATGGTGGCTTGACAAGAGGAATAGTATTGTCTATTAGTAATGTGTCATCATAAGCTATATAAGTAAGAGGAGAAAGTACAATAGTATCTAATGATAAAATAATAATAGGAGTGATATAATATCAAGATATCTAAAAATATATTTAATAATGCTCCAAATAGTGTAGGAACATTGTGTATGCTACACATGGTAATGAATATCCATGGAAACATGAAATAGTAAGTGACCAAAAAACTTGTCATAAGTGTTATCCCACTTATTGTATTGATCTGAGTCAATATGGATATGAATGGAGTATGATTATTTTTCATGGACAAGTGTTCCATATACACATGCCAAGAATCATAGGTTCTATTTCCAAACAGAACCATTGGTTTATATTCAAATCTCCTCATTCCTTGGTATCTCTCAAGTAGATATAGGTGATTCAATATGACCACAAGTAACCATGCATGCTCAATGTTATATATTCCAAACTCAACTAAAAATGAATATAAATGAGTAACCTATATAATAATCACCAAATTCACCTTGGCATTGCATAGGTTGGCACTTTATAATTGAGTGTGTACATAATTAGCACATTTAAGTGCATATACAATCAACATATAAAAAAATAAACACATGTATGAAAAGGATAAGAATAAATACAAACTTATAACTATAGAGGATAAATTTTATAAAGCTTTATAATAGAATAAATGTGTACATCTCTAAAAAACTTGCACTTTCAAAAATAATTAAACCTAAAAAAAAAACTATAGGGTGAAAATTATGTGATTTTAAAATTCTTTAAAAAAACTTCACCTTGAAAAATGAAAATTTTAGGCTTTCAAAAATATTTGACTCAAAATTTCATTTAAATTTTAATCCCCCTTCCATTAGTTTTGACCAAGGGCTTAATTTCCATGTTACTAGGGTCTAAGTGTGAGGATGAATACTCCCCCTTTTGATTTATTTGATTGATAGGTGAATGACATCACCCCAAAAATGACTCTAAATTGTACATGGATAGTGCCACACCTTGTTCCTTTAAATTTTATGTGTTTCAACAAGTCACATAGCCCAACAAAAATTGATGTGGATATCTAGCAAAGGTGATGTGGAGATCTAGGTCATTGGTTAATATTATCATTTTTACCTTCAATTATAATCTAAATCTAGGGTACAACTCAACACAAATCTAGGTCATGAATGGGTATAGTCATTTGATTCTTATAAGTACAGTCTATGAACCTAAAATAATAGGTCACTAAGTGTAAGGCATGGGTGACCTAGAAAATCACATAAAAACTAGATGTCTTAGGTATAAGAGGGTGTGGTTTACATATATAGGTATAGTTGGATATGTACTTCTAAGATAATAGATATGTTATAGTGTGAGGAAACAGTAGGTCCATCAAGGGTCCACAATACATTAAAAGAAAACTACAAAACTAACAAAAAATGTAGACCTACACATAAAACCTCCAAATCTATAAAACTCATGTGTCTTATAATAAAACAAGCAAAGACCCACTTTATATTTTGAAAAACCTAGAAAAACCCAAAAGATATTTTACTTTTCTACCACCAAAAAATATGGATATGCATGAAATCTAAAACAATTCCTTTAAACCCTCCAAAATGGTATGAAATGGCCTATCATAAAACTAGGTCTATTTATAATCAATCCTAGGGTTTTCACATATTTCAAATCGAATGGAATTGTCTATTTTTAATCTAGATACTTTGGCAATATAATTTACATGAATTTACATGAAACCACACTAAACCCTTGAAAACATCTTAGATCATGAAGAACACTAAGAAGGAGCTAGAATGCAAGTGAGATCACAATAACATCGATGGCATTCATCTAGTAGCAATGTTCTAATACCATGTCAGAGGGACCACACTTGAGGATTGATAGTTGAATAGGATAAAATTAATGAAGGTAAAACTATATGGAGGAATGAAATCATGAACACATGAGATGAAGAAACTTTACAATGTATAAAGGTATTCAGTTGCAATAATATTCCTAGTTGGTTCTATATTAATTATCAAATCACCTTAAAAAAGGTACATATATAGGTGGAAGATAGATATATCCTCACATCTTCATGAATGTGGGATTATCTTCCCTAATTATCTCTATTAAACATCTAAGTGACACCTATGAAAACTAACTAGACCATGTAAGTAAAACCACGTAGTGGGAAAAATCTTACACCAATAGTTAAACCATATGTAGTTCTCCCCATTAGGTGAATGTGTGTAATCATGTTCATTTAATGTATGTAACATGTGATCTATCTCTTTATAATTGGAAATCAACAAATCTTACTTGAATCTTGAGTGCTTCAAACTTAGTAAATATCTACTCCTTGTGATTTATTAGTAAATTTAGCATAACAGAATAATAACTTTGAATGTTCATGTGTTAATATGCATGATAGATGCTTGTTATATGGGTAATAGTCTTACATATAATTTTTATTTATAATAGACTCTTGGGAACCTTTTCATGCCACTAAAACACTATATGGATGCAATAACCCATAAGAATGATTTAGATTTAATATTTTTTTGGTGCAATACAAAACTATCATACTCATATGATAGCATCAAATAGTATGTTCTAAGTTTGAGGTTATTGTCTAGGAGCTAATAAAAATGATATGATGATCTTGATAGGTCTAAGTAAGATAAATAATTCATTATACATAGATTGTGGGATTTTATATATGATTGAGAGAAAACTTATAAGGATAAACCCATATAAGGCATGTTGTTGTGAGAGAATGGTGAACGAGAGTTATATTTATAAACACAAGTCATCTAGGGTGAAGGTAATTCAAAACTAGCATTTCCAATTATCAATTACTAGATTTTAATGTCTACAAATTCCTCCCTTTTATTTTAGTATTGAAATGCAATATAAATACTAGTGTTAAATGATAAAGGGACATACATGAGTGTGTACAATAGGATTTATCTTTGGAAGGTGTTATACAAAATCGAATTACTCCTATAAAACCTATAATGAAAATGTATCAGTCAATGTCCTTGGAATAAAATCTTAAAATGCATAAATATAAATTTTAAATTGAAGAGCAAGGAAACAATATAGCTTTATTTGGGTGAACCATGTTTCCCTATAAATTGTTAGAGATGATACTTCCTTATTGAAGCATTAGATGATGGTTCCTCTTGTTGAACCTTTTTAAATAATTTGGGATGATCAATCCCTCAATTTTTGTAACTAACATAAATGCAATGAATTGAGAAATAAAATTTCCCCATCCCTCATTGAAAACAATAAAGGGTTGTAATAGGTCATTGAACTATCACAAAACCTCATCTCCATTAACCTAGTAATTAATCTTTCATTGATATTTTAACCTAAAAATGGAATGTGTAAGCCACACTTTGGTCTTATAAAGTAATTTTAGGCCATTGAGTGTCATATAACCCAAACCACACTACTCATTTAAAAATGAATTAACCATTGTATATGGACTTATAGATTCAAGGTTGCTCACAACTTAGAACCATGAAATATGCTTGGAAAATATAAATTTTCATAGTTTAAATTTGCATGAATAGATTCATATCCCACAATATAAAGTGATCAATTTCAATATCATTAAAATAAGATAATGTGTATGTATCAACCAAATTCATTCCCCATAATTTAAATTGTTTAATGCTAATATTGGTAAACTAATGATAATGTATATGCATGAACCAACTTCATTCCCCATAATTTGACTTGATCAATGCAAGTATGATATATAATTACATGCATATATATGTCATTTATGTCTCATACCTAAGAAATTATAACTCATGTCCTAATAAATGAGTGTATATGTCCCCAAATATATCTAAAATCTATCTATAATTATGCCAATATGATATATGAACCAATCTAAAATCTATATAAAATCTAATATATGTTCCAAACTATGTAATATTTGCTCATTAAGGCTTAAGTACCTATGAAAATACCACTAATATGCTTGAATTTTGAGGTGAGGGACATAGCCTATAAGGCACTCATCTCAAAATAATAAGTTAACTGTATCATTTTATGTATAAAGATGTAATCATGTATAATCATATTAACATGTGGATATTATTGCATCATAGTATAGAATATGTTATCAAAACATGTATGAATTATATGTAAGACAAAGTCATATAAGTTCCATGTCTATATGTATATATCAATTAGGCACGTAATAAGAGTCATCATTATTAAATGTACTTAATAAGACTATGTAATAAAAGTGCATGATATGGATCATGGAACCACACACAAGAGAGAGATGTGTGATATGGATCACAACACCTGTAAACATAACAATCACAATAAGCTCAACAAGTAATGTAACATAATAATAAGTTCACATTATAACACATATGTCATGCAATAAGGCCAAGGGGATAAATACAAGAGACAATTAATGTCACACAAATAAGTATAATGAGACATAATATAGGGGTAATAAAGGTCACACACAAGGCTAAGGAGATATAAATAAGGGAAATAAATTTCATACACACAATTATAAAAATGCATAAATAAGGGGGGATGTCTGTTGGGGAATCCAAGAACAACACACCTGTTCTAATCCCTCTTGTTAGGATCTTGCTCCTCAGAAAGAGCACAATATGATTACCAAATACAAGCAATTAAACATGCGGAATTATCCAGAACTACAAGTAACTAGAATTCAAAAATAACATAGAATATGAGAGATAATACACTATCTTGTATTAATACTCCTATAGAAAAGAATACAATAAATAAGATGCCACTTCTTCTCCCACCTTCTAGAGGCTTCCCACACCTCAAGTGTACACTAATTTTTCTTCAAAAGTTCACTCTCCTACCAAAAACGGTCTCAACACACAACTCACACACAGAATTGGTGTTCACCTCTCCAACCAGTCAGTAATAACCCTGCCAGTACACCAAGCACTCTAAAGTACTTCAAGTAGATCTCCCATGAACCTGCAATCTACAATTCAATAGACCATACTTACACATGTAGATCTCCTATGATCTTGCAACAACCTGCAACTCAATGATCTTACAATGGAAGGAACTTCCTTGCCTTCTTTTTCAACTCATGATTATAATACATGCTAATGGGTCTATAAATAGATCCCAGACTTAAAAAATAACTTAGACTCTTAGTTTACTAATAATAGACACGTAGATCTAGACTCAAAATAGCCTTTACATACAAACACTCAGTTTAACAAACTAACTGTTCATGCAACGAACAGTTCTAGAACACACAGGTGACCGACATCGGTCCCTATCTAATTGGTGCTGACCGACGTCGGCCGACTCCCTACTGATGCCAGTTGCCTTCTACATTAATCATGACCGACATTGGTTATACTTCCGATGTTGGTACTTCTATAACTTTAGCAACCTCCTCTTCATTTGCATAATTGAAGCTTTTAGCTCCACAACCTAACAATCTCCCACTTGGAGATAAATAGCTGCAACTGTACCTATACCTGTACATCATCTAGTTTGTTCCCTTGGATTTGTATTCCTCTTCAAGATCACTCTTGAAGACCAACCACCACGAATCCTATGGTGCAACACCTATCATCCAAATCACCTGCCACATCCACATCTACAAACCATGTAGAAAATAACTTGACCCTGCATAGCATGTGCACTTGCTGCTGGTCCCTCTAAGAATCCACTGAACTACCCTCTAATGCTTCTTTCTTGGATTGGCTCCTAACTTTCTGACAACTCCCACTACTTGGGAAAACTCAGGTCTAGTACATACCATGCACTTAACCTCATTATGTGAATCAAGACACCGTTATGTGAACTGTCCAACCATCGGCATGCTAACTGGTCTCACACAATCATCCTAAAACAAAGTCAACATGTGACCTTCCATTTCCCTAAAACACACTCATGCCAAAGAATCTTGCTGCTCCCAAATTCCTCATGATATACTTCTGAACTAGCTTTACCTTTAGTTCAACAACTCCCTGTATATGTAACCCTGCAATAAGCACATCATACAATAATAGGATAATGTAGATAATATTATCCAACCTGGTAAAGAGAAACACAATGATCAAACCTCCATTACACTACAGCTTACTCAAGACCATATACCCTGGCCTTCCATCTCACGTGTCCATTTCCTCTCTTCTTCATCCTGAACATCCATTCATCTCTTAGTGCTTACTTCCAACTGGAAACTCCACCCAAAAATCCTATTTGGTTCTCTTCCAAGGAATCACATCCTTCATCCATGCCAAGCTCCCACTATTTCCTAGATCTACCTACTCTGCTTCTTTAATAACTTCCTGGTTCTTTACCATCAGTGAGCAATAAGTAGTGTAAAGAAGGGAAATGATGAATTTGAGGCTTACTTACCCTTTAAGTCCTCCATATGGGTGCTTGAGACTCCTTGACAACTTGTTGTCCACCCAAAATCTGTCTTAGTGACCGATGCTGGTCACATCTCAGTCTGCACCTGACCGACATCAGTTTCATGTGATTGCCTCACAACTAATGTCGGTTCCCCCTGGCCGACACCAGTGTTTATCTGTCCCTAAGTCACCAACATCAGGCTGCACATAGCCAACATTGGTCCCTATCAAGACATCAACATCAGTTTTCTAACTGACATCGGTCTCTATGTTTTGCTTGTGAGAATTGACTTCTACCTGCGAGCTCCTTTTGGATCAAACCCTTGTCCAAATCATCCTTGCTCTGCTTAGAATTCCTTAGCCCCTTTAACTGATACATGTCTATCATCTTCTCCTTGAAAACCAAGGCTTTCTTATTCTTGTCACTAACATCAGATTCCTCAAGAAATGTTGCTTTCTTCTTTTACATATAGAAATCTCGATCCATGCCTTTCAAATCTGAAAGCATACCCTTTGACTCAAGAACATGCATCTCCTTCTTATTCATATGACCAAGCCTATTAAGCCACATCTTCAAATCTACAACTGAAGTAGATAACCCAAAAAGAGAATTAGTAATACAAGTAGATAGATAAAGTGTACCTAATTTCTTACCTCTTGCTACAATAAGTGCACCCTTGGTAACCTTCCAAGAGTCTGCTGTGAGAGTTACTGTGCAACCCTCATCACCCAAACTTCTTATAGAAATCAAATTCCGCTCTAGAATTGGGACATGCATGAACTCCTTCAACACCCATGTGTTACCTATCTACAATTTCAGCTTCACTTTCCCTTTTCTAACCATCTGACAAGGCTTACCATCCCCTAAACAAATTTCTCCAAAGTCTCCCTAGACATACTCATGAAAAAATTCCCTATTTGGGGATGCATGAAAAGAGGCACCAGAATCTAAAACCCAAGATTTAAATTTATCTAAGGAAGATACCAGAGCATCCTATGCAACATAATCCACAACATCTACTTCTTCTTCATGTCCTTCATGGTGATCTTCAACCGACCTGCAATCTCTCTTTAAGTGCCCTTGCTTTCCACATTTCTAGTAGGTTATTCTGCCATACCTGGACTTAGATCTCCTGCCTATCTTTGACCTTGATCTCCCATGCTCTATCTTCTCTCTTTACCTTCCTCTGCCTTCAACACTCAAAGCATTCCCTGATGATTCACCTGTGCTTTTCCTGTGAATCTCTTCATTCAAGATTACAGTCACAATTTCATCCACTTTTAAGATTTTTGAAGCAGATGCAGTATTACTAACTGCCATTACCAAACTCTCTAAACTTTTAGGTAATGAACATAAGATTAAGAGATCCTTAATTTCATCATCAAAATCAATATTGACTGAACTTAACTAGTTTACCAAACCATGGAAATCACTAAGATGACTATGTACGGATCCACCTTCCAACATTTGCAAATTAAATAATTGCTTCATAAGAAATACCTTATTCAAAGCTGAGGGTTTTTCATATAAATTTTTTTAAAGATTCCATCAGCTCTACCATTGTTTTAGTGTGTGATAAGTTGGAAATCATAGATGATGCAAGACTCAATCTTATAGATCCTAGAGCCTTCTGATCAAGAACCTCACATTCTTCATCCTTCATATCCCTGGGCTTGCAATCAACCCCACCCAACGGTAAGAATAAATCTTTCTGATACAGATAATCTTCAATTTACATCCTCCATGATTGATAGTTCTTGCCATTAAACTTCTCCATTTGTAGTCTACTTTCTTCTGCCATTGCTCTACTCCTACTCAAACAAAAAACCCTATGAGTAACCTGTAATCAACACACACTAACCAAATCTAATCCAGCCTATTAGTATCCCAACCTAAAAGCTCTAATACCAGTTGGTTGGGGAATCTAAGAACAACACACCTATTCTGATCCCTCTTGTTAGGATCTTGCTCCTCAGAAAGAGCACAATATGATTACCAAATACAAGCAATTAAACATGCAGAATTATCCAAAAGTACAAGTAACTAGAATTCACAAATAGCACAGAATATGAGAGACAATACACTATCTTGTATTAATACTCGTATAAAAAAGAATACAATAAAGAAGATGCCACTTGTTCTCCCACCTTCCAGAGGCTTCCCACACCTCAAGTGTACAGTAATTCTTCTTCAAAAGTTCACTCTCCTACCAAAAATGGTCCCAACACACAACTCACACACAGAATTGGTTTTCACCTCTCCAACCAGTCAGTAATAACCCTGCTAGTACACCAAGCACTCTAAAGTACTTCAAGTAGATCTCCCATGAACCTTTAACCTGCAATTCAATAGACCATAATTACACATGTAGATCTCCTATGAGCTTGCAACAACCTGCAACTCAATGATCTTACAATGGAAGGAACTTCCTTGCCTTCCTTTTCAGCTCATGATTACAATACATGCCAATGGGTATATAAATAGATCCCAGACTTAAACAATAACTTAGACTCTTAGTTTACTAATAATAGACATGCATCTCAAGACTCGAAATAGCCTTTACATGCAAACACTCAGTTCAACAAACTAACTATTCATGCAACGAATAGTTCTAGAACACACAGGCAACCAACATCGGTCCCTATCTAACTGGTGCTGACCGATGTTGGCTGACTCCCTGTCAATGCCAGTTGCCTTCTACATTCATCATGACTGATGTTGGTTATACTGCTGATGCCAGTACTTCTAAAACTTCAGCAACCTCCTCTTCATTTGCATAATTGAAGCTTTTAGCTCCATAACCTAACAATGTCACATAAACAAGGCTAAGGAGTCACATATAATAGATAATAAATGACTAGCTTATTATAAAATTGAGCAACATCAAAGAAGCATATAACTTGTAAACTAATATACACCATCCAATTATGGAAATGTCATAGCATAGGAAATTAACATATCCATGTAACATTATATAAATCATGATAAATATCAAGGCATGTGTAATAAATCAAAGTAACATAACATGGTAGGTGAAGAGATAATAGAAACATTTAGCCTTTAATAGTGTAACTTGTTGAACAAGATGCCCCTAACATTGTCATTATTCTTGGGTATATGAAAGGTTCAGCATAAATGCATCCATGTATCATGTGTAGCATGCCCTACATATCACTCATGTATACTATGAAATGTATGTGTATGTAATATACCAAACATGTGACAACTAACATATCTAAATGATGTAAATTAGAAATCATTGCATGCTTAATTCCTAATGTTTAATTCTTTAGAAAATTTGAATGTTTTTGTATTTTTGGAACCTTTTCATTTTTTTTATGTTTTTAAAATGTGCTCAATGGAGATGCTAACTAGTTAATCAATCTATGGGATGGTCATGGGGAAGACCAATGTTAAAAATGATAAGGCTTAACTTATGAGAACTAGTGGCTTCATGTGGAATTGGATATTAATTTTAATTTGAATCTAAAAAATGATCTCATGTTGTTTTATAACCCTCATCATCATCACTTATGGTAATGTGTATATGGTAACTCGAAGATGTATTATATATGGTGAAAACTAATATATCATAGGAGATTAATAGACATGAATTAATTATGAAACATGTTAAAATGTCACTGAATGTTTTCTAAGATGTGAAGTGATTACTATCTATCATGAATCCTAAATGACCTTCTGATGTAGTGAGAATTTTAATATTGGTCACCTAGGAAATCCTACTTCTCTTGTCTGAATGCTATGTGTAAAATGAACTTAAATAGGATATATAATTTATTATGTATAATGAATCAAAATATGTGGGATAATTTCCTTGGTGATAGAATCCTGAATAGGTGTAGTAACAAACTTTGTAGAGTTATCCTAAATAGGTAAAGCAATTGTATCTAAATAATATTGATTAATAGATGTAACAATTTGATATGATAGTGGTGGGATTGAAGGAATAAATTCATGTGGCACAAGAGAGTAATCATATGGAATACTTGGAACTATCACCACCCACTTATAACGTGTACATTTAAACATAAGTGCATTTATTATGGTATTACATAGAGCTTGTGTATCCAATGATATCCAAATAACATATTAAAAACCCATGTACATGATAAGAAAATGAATGAAGTAGAAATTACTTTAGTGCCTACCTTAACAGGTATCACAATGTATCCTAGACTTTCTAATTGGTGTCTATCAAATCCTTTGATAATCTTGGTTATTTTTTTCAAATATTCATGTGTGTATTCAAGAGGATGTAAAAGTGTTGTAATGTAAACAATCTCACTCAAATAATTTTCTAACATGATGTTATGAATGGTTTGAAAATCCTCATAATCTCATACAAATAAATAATTGATATTGGAATCATCCTCCATAATATCATTATCATCAATTGTAATTTTAGGTGTTCATATTGTAATGCCTATCAATGTACCAATAATACTATCCAAGGGGTAATTGTATATAGTACAAGGAAGATGCAAATTATATGTCAACTTCACCTAATTAGTTTCTATAAGATTAATTTAGAAACAACAAGCCATTTAACTTTGCTATAATGTAGGAGCCAATTAAAAATCTTAGATAATTCTAAAATATATGAAGGTAAACTTAATATAAATAATTAAGAAATAACCATTAGATAAATTAAGATCTATGATAAATTTACGAGAATAAGGAAATCATAAAAAATTAATCAACATAATATAACACACAATTTTATAGTTATTTAGAAACCTATTCTAACACCCTCCCTTAATGACTAAATCAAAAAAATTATTCATTATTACAAAAAAAAACATATGAGATTAACTAAGTTGTAGTTTTTTTACCACTAAAAAAATGTATCCAAAAGTCCCTATTGTCACCAATACATCTTATCAAAGTACATGGGTAATAATCTAATGTAATCACCAAGTAGAGTAGGAAATGGTGTTGAATACTAGGTTCATTAGATTTTGTTGTTCCTTGAGTTGTTTTCATATCTTGAATGTGGCATGCTTCACCTATATTTTTGTTAGAGTGGTTAATCCTAACAAAAAATTATAATATACATCAAGACTAAACAACATATCATGTCCCCTAAGGGATATTTTTTCATAAATTTGTTGAAAACTCAATCCTAATGCTTTACACTATTGAGTAATTTTGAGACATTTAACATTTATTGTTCACAACACTCTAGTGATTTAAGTTTGAATTTTATCTTTGAAATTGTGTTTTGTTTCAACACCTTAGAAATAGTGATAATACAAAAATTTACCTACTTTTCACCTTACACCTTCTATTTTATTGACCTTGTAGATTTACCTTCCAAAAATTAATACATTTCATATTTATGTACATATTTCATCATGGCATGGAACTAATTTTTCCTCTTATGTTGGTTTTATAGATCTTATTGTGAAGAGTGAGAATCACTCTCTTCACCAGTACAGACATCTCTAGAATCTAATTCTTCTAATTTTTCTATCTTTGAACCCTATTCCATTTTACTACTAGAACTTGTTCCAATTTCATCATCACCAAGTAGAAATACAATACTATATGTTTATTTACCATTATCATTAAATAATGGTAATTTTAATCATATAAAATATGAAAATTGGTAGCTTGAGTGTGGCTTGTGACACCTAACGAATAAATCCCTCTAGACTTTTTTATTTATTCCCAGTCATCTATAGACTTTTGAGACTTAATTATAGCTCAAAAAAGCTAAATTTCCTATTATAATTCCATCCCCCTAGGTCCCACACTTGTAAGACAATAGTGCCCAACTTGGACTATAACATCAGACCCTAGGGTGTCCATTTTCGGTGTTCCTATCTAATTGCATTTTTAGCTCCAATGGTCACTTCCTTCTAGTTCCTATCCTTCTTATTGTTATCCTAACATGAATGAATTTAACCCATGACCAAAATAACTCTATCAAATCCCATTCAAAGTTCATTTAAAATGGGATGGAAAATATCACAAAAGCAATCAAGAATACAAGAAAGACAATTGAGTCAAACTTCCCTATTCTCTACATACAAGCATCCAATACCAATACAAATACAAGCACATCCAAATCCTCACACCAATACCTAGCCACCTCAAGAAAAACTATTTTAGTATTTTTAAAACCATATAACACTATTACACAAAGTACATCAAGTGGGAGAACTACATATGGCTTGATCCCTCTTTGGAGTATTGGTATGTAGGCAGTGTGCCCACACAAGGAGTATGGATACATGTTTAGTACATATTGCACACACTAACCCCCCCTTATTTCTCAAGATTTATCAAACCATGTTGAAGTCTAGGATTTGAAGACTGAATCAACTCTACAAGGAGTTTTTTAGATGTTTAGTAGTCAAAATTTCACAAGCTAGCTCACATAGGGACAATGAAAAAATCCAAAAAACTCAAGTCTCTAGGATAACAGTGATAGAAGAGGACTATATCACTAGACCCCAGGGTGTATTATTTCAGTTCTCCTATCCTTTCACAAAATTAAATCTAGATCTTGATTTGTGACACTATCTTAGTCTTGCTTAGCAAATTTTAGACCCTATCTCAGTCATTTCATCTGATTTTTAGTTGTCTTATTTTATTCATATTTATTACTATTTATAGAAAGGTTAAAAATATAGTTAAATTATAAAAATTAGTATCTAAATTATTTCAATATTATTTATTGATTTAGTTAACTCAGACATTTAACTAAATTAGGAATAAGACTCTAATATTCCCAAAACTATTAAATCATTTTGTGAACCTGACTTACTTCAGTTGCACATAAAAACTTTAGAAACCCTAAGGTAAATTCCTTTCTAATTTTTCCAATAATTTTCTAATTTTTTACTTGACACTTAAATTATAAATTCACATTAATTTTTAAAATTTAATAGTAATTTTAAAAAAAATCATTTTCTTCCAAGCCTTAGTTACATATACTAGGTCCCTTTAAATCAAGAATTTTCCAATATTTTTTTATTTTTTACTTGCATATTTAAAACATTAATTTACATTAATTTTTAAAATGTCATATTAATTTATAAAAAAATCAAAAAATATTTTTTTTCAAAACCCTAGTTGCATATAGTAGGTCCTATTAATTTTGAGGTATCACCTTATATCTAATTTAGATTTCATATAAAATTACAAATGGATCTTACTCATTTCAAAATATTTCTTAGAAATAATAAATAATTCATACTTTGTCCTATCATGTATATGAATGATGAATTTTACCATATGTTAATGAAAAGCTTCATTCTTTTTCTTTCATTCTTACTTTTCATAATAAGGGATGATATTACAAAATTTATTGCTAAAAAAGTACAAGATTTCAATATTTATTTTGCATATTCTCTCTCTCTCATGTATAATAATTTCCAACTCTATTTTTATAAACATGTTAGAAATGTTATATTACAAGTCAAATTTTTCTATGTATTAGTGCAAAATTCCATGATCTCTATCCCTTGTTTATTATCTCTCATGCAAAATATTTTGTATAATCATATTGTTATATAAATTATAACTCTAATAAATTATTTAACATGTTATATATCTCTTATTGTAATTCAATCAATACTAAAATCCTTACATCCTTAGAGGATCCATTTCCTAAGCTAAAAACCACCTATCAATTTTCAATGTCATATCTTATGCACAAGAAAGAATTTCCTTTTCTTCCTCTCCCCCAAGAGGGTGATAGCTACTTTCCCTCTAACCACATCCATGCTATCACCCCTCCAAAATGTGAGGCAACCTATACTATTGTTCTTAATGCATACATTCAACCTATAGATTCTTTAAACACTCTTCATCATATATCCTTACATGTTTAATAAGAAGCAAATAAATTTTACACTTGTAAGAATCTAAGGGATCAAATCACCAGTATGAGAAAGTTTATTTCAGATTTATAAACATATAGTCAGCTACTCCATGAAATATCACAACATTAGAAAATCATATCAAAATCCAAAAACCTCAAAGGCACCCTAGTGTCAATCATGTATATACACCTTCACCTAGTCAATTGGTTGCAAGCAATGTCACATATCAAAACAAGAAATCACAACAAAGTAACTCTAAAAATAGTGATTCAAAAAGCATTAAAATATTAAATAAGAGTCCAAGTGATGTACTAAGGGAAATGATTAAATCTAAATTGATCAAACTACCTCCTCTACATCCAATAAGAAGATCCAGATATTATTGTGCATATCATAGAATGCATGGGTATCACATAGATTCATGTTTGGCATTAAATAAACATATACAATAGATAATTTATAATGAAGACTCTATAAAAGGTAAATCATTCAAGTAATCCATAGTGACATAGGAACACATTAACAAAGGGTCAAATTCAAAAAATAGTACAAAAGTGGTTACCAAAGTATAACTTAGAACAACAAATGGATCAATCAAAAATCAAAATAATAACAACAAATAGTACCACAAGCATAGGTAAAGCACAAAAAATATGCAAATATACCTCTCCAAAATGAGGCTCAACTTTCAAATTAGTATGGGTTTAGTAAAAAATATCTACAATAGTTTAATTATCAAGGTCAAGGGTTGGGAAAATAGACTAAAGGCATCACTACTATTCTAGCAATTGATAGGGTTTATCACCAATATTTGGGATTTATTTAACATCATAAGGTATATTATTCATAGATATAATTTATTAAAGAAAAAGTTACATATACAATAAAACTCAACACTAGCATTCCATTGGTTCAAAATCAAGATGATAATGATGAGTGGAACAATATAGGTTATTATTATTTCCAAACAACCAACCATTAATCTAAATTTTTAGAATCATATTCCTAGCCATCCCTTCATGATTCATAATAATGCATGATTACTTTATTTGATACAGGACACCATGATAAGGAGTCTCTCATGAGACTCATTAGTTAGTATCATTTATTCTCATTCTTCCTTGTACATAATTTTTCAAAATTACTTGTATATATCTTCCTTTCAATTACTTGTACATAGTTTCTTTTTACTTATTTGTACATAATTTTTTAGTATTTCTTGTACATAGTCTTCTCTTGATTGATTTTCATAGGAAAATACCAAAAACAGTCAAATATATCAAAAATATAAAAACATTCAAATATATCAAAAAATACAAAAACTTTCAAATAATTAAAAAACACAAAAATATTTCAATTGTATGCATTATCCATCCTTTACATTTCTACTACTATACTAGACTTACATTTACTATTCTATGCTAATGTTTGTCACTTTATCTACATTACCATACTTCACTTGATCTTCTTTGAGTGTGTGTAGTGACATCCAAATCCTTGATTACTTCACTCTACCCATTGAATGGGCATCTTACTTCTACATTTGATACATAGCTCGTATATTTACCCATTGGGGGAAACTTCTATATGACTACACCATCTAGGTTATGTCATTCCTACACCACATACTCTTGTTATCATGATGATGTACATTGCTTACTATCTTACATAGATTACTTTATTGACACTCACTAGTATATAGCACTTGTGTATTTCATAACATATACCTAGTCTTGTACTCCATGTTTTGAATACTTTCACTTCTTGCTTTGATTATTTAGATGTGATTGTATTTATAGTATTTTCATGATTTACTTTCTTGATTTGTGTATCTATATGTGATTGAATTTCTTAGTTATTTATTCTATGTCTTGTGTGTGCCTTAGGACATTAGACAATTTCCTTTACCTATACTCTTCTATGTGATTGTGGTTTTCATGCCAACCTTACTTGTTTCAATTATATGTGTATGTCAAATTTGAACATGCCTTGTATGCTTGCTATCCAATTTGAGTGGCATGTCCCTTATTTTCATGGCCCCTTGGCCACTCTTGTCTACTTCTTTCTTCTTGCCTTGTGTGCTTTTTGCTTGATTGCTTTCCAATTTTTTGCAATACAATGATCCACATCATGCATTATCTTGCTTTCTTAAATTCCATGATGGACATCATGCTCCATCCCTCCTTAACAACTAATCAAAATTCTAGTTTTAGCTCATTATATTACATATGTTATTACATTTCTATATCTATCTAGGCATACCCCTATTGATTTAACAATCTCTCATACAAATCATGATATATCTTAAGATACCATGTCAATTATCATTGTTATATCATGTATTATCATATCATAACACACTTACAAGGCTCTTTTTCTGAGTATAGCCATTACAAGGTCTTCATTCCAACCCTCACAAGAGGGGGAAATAAATAGGGGTTTAATCATAGAGATCAAAGCTCCTACCAGTCAAAAAATCAGCTTTTAAAACACCTAGAATAGTATCCAGACTTCAAACCAGGTAGAACAAACTAGATAAATAGTGACAATTATAAAATAGTATTCAAAATTAGCACAAGACAAGAGTGCTAAGATTTTACTATATAATCGAATAATAGGGTGTTTGATTTTAGTGCTCCTATCCAAATAATAAAAAAACAAAATTTTCTAGAAATAGGTAGAAAGGTAAGCTCAGCTATAGTTTTGTCAAACATAGTTTAGCTCAGAATAAGTTATTTTAGTAAAAATTTTATCATAAAATCAAGATATAAGGGGCATTATGAATGGCATGATGAATCTCACTTCCAATTTTAGATTAGGAAGTTGTTATAACTTCTAGATCAAAATCCATATTTCAGACACCAGTGGTTGGGGGCAATGTGTGTAGCACATTTGATTTGTTTTTTCTTTAAGTTCTATACATTACCTAGGTATTATTAGTAGTTACATGTCTTATTCCATATATAAGTGTTTAACATCATTTTTGAGTGGCTTCCACATAAGCCTATTGCCCATTTTTTAATTGGTTTTCATACAAGCCTAATCTCCACCTTTTTCAAGTGGCTTCCACATAAGCCTATTGCCTAGTTTTAGAGTGGCTTTCATATAATCCTAATCTCCACATTTTATGAGTGGCCCAGAGTAGCTTAGTTTCCAACACACATTCAACTATCCATGCCACATTGTTAGATTACAGAACATTCATGGGCTTTAGGAACAATCTCATATAATACACATTTCATACTGGTATCATTTCATAGCTTCACTTCATGGGGTAATGATGGAGCCAAATGACTAGCTAGCCTTTGTATTCTGAATCCACCTACTTAGAGGGATTAGACACACAACCCAAACATCAATTATCACATTCATGATCACATAGATTCACTTAGTAGGTGATGATGAAGCAAAAAGGATAGATTTTGTATTCTTGAACCACTCTCAAGGATTTGAGCACTCATCTCCATTATGATATTATTCTTGGTATGGCACATACCCAACATCATCCAACATCACTCATCATCATAACAAGTTTTGTATTAGTTTGGATACTCAGTGAGATGTATTCATTCCTTTTTCTTCCTCTCGCTCTTAACTAACTTTGTACATTATTATTTTAGATATAGTGTATCTAGTAATAATTGATCTAATCTATGTTTTCATTTATATATTTTTACTTCATAACATGTTATTTTTATGCACACCTAACATCACACAAATTCATGAGCTTCACCTTTACAATTAAGTTAAGGTATGCTTTCTATTTTTCCTTTATCCTAGTATTTCACTTTGTTGCATCATTAGAATAAAGGGGGGAAATGTATTCATATAAAATATGAAAATTGGTAGCTTAAGTGTGTCTTGAGACACCAAACCCATAGGTCCCTCTTGCATGCTCTCATGACCCTTCTAGACACCTTTTTGCTTATTCCTAGTCATCCATAGACTTCTAAGACCTAATTTCATCTCAACCAGGCTACATTTCCTATGATAATTCCATCCCCCTAGGTCCCACACCTATATGACAATAGTACCCAACTTGGACTATAGTGTTAGACCTTAGGGTGTCCATTTTTGGCACTCCTATCCAATTACATTTTTAGCTCCAATGGTCACTTCAATTTAGTTCCTATACTTCTTATATACCTAACATGGATACATTCCATCCATGACCAATAGATCTCTATAAAATCCCATTCAAAGTTCATTTAGAAGGGGTTGGCAAATATCACAAAAGCAAGCAAGAATACAAGAAATATCATTGAGGTAAACTTCTCTATTATCTACATAAAACCATCCAATACAACTACAAGCACATCTAAATCCTCACACCAATCCCTAGCCACCTCAATCACACCCAATTTATCATTTGTACATCTTCATAACACTATTACATAAAACACATCAAGTGGGAGAACTACATATGGCTTGATCCCTCTTCGAAGTATTAGTATGTAAGTAGTATTCCCACACAAGGGGTGTGGATAAATGTTCAATGCATATTACACCCACTAACCCCCCTTATTTCTCAATATTGATCAAAACATAATGAAGTCTAGGGTTTGAAGACTAAATCAGCTCTATAAGGAGTTTCATAGACCTTCAATAGTCAAAATTTTATAGGCAATATCATATAAGGACATTAAACAAAACACAAAAAACTTAGGTCTTTGGGACAATAGTGGAAAAAGAGGACTATAGTGTCAGACCTTAAGGTGTCTTATTTCGGCACTCCTATCCTTTCACAAAATGAAATCTAGATCTTGATTTGTGACATTGTCCTAGTCTTGCATAGCAAATTATAGACCTTGTCTCAATTATTTCATCTAATTTCTAGTTAAGTATTATTTTCTTCATATTTATTTTTATTTATAGAAAGGTTCAAAATATAGTTAAATTATATAAATTAGTACCTAGATTATTATAATAATATTTACTAATTTAGTCAACTCAGATCTTTAACTAAATTAGGAATAAGATTCCAATATTCTCAAAATTGTTAAATCAATGATTTCTTATATACAAAAACATCTTTACTCACCACATTCTTGTATTTAGAGACATATAGTAATCTATATGCATTCCTTTACTCACAATAAATAATAAACATGTACATTTTTCCTAATATACAAGTATTAGATCCAAAAACACAAAAAAATTACTTACATTAGATGTTTTACTAGACCATGGTTCTTTTGGTGTTACATTCTCAAAGGCTTGTGTGGGACTTTGGTTGAGAGTGTACACAACTATATTCTAAGAATCTACCCAGTAGTGATATGGTATATTTTTGATATATACCATACATCATGCCATCTCCATGACTATCTTATTCTAACTTACCATGACTTCATTATTTTGTGTATAATATTGCCTATGTATACCTTATTTATTTCATAATTCCTTAAATTTATCAGATACAAAATCATCCCCATTAATATATCTAAGAGGTTTTACATGTTTCCCTCCTTATTTATCTACCATAGCTTTCTAAGAAATAAAAGTATTGAAATATTTTAACTTTATATGTTGAAAATAAATCCACATTTTCCTATAAAAGTCATCTATGATCAATAATTAATACAAAACTCTAGATATATAAGGTCTCTACATTAGACCATGTAAACCCACATGTACTAAATATAATTATCCTTGCACTTTCCCTTCTTTATCAATGTAAAATTTATCTAAAACATTCTTATGCATCTAACATCCTAAACATACATTCTAGCCCTTTTGAATCAAATAAAGTCTATTTACCATGTTACTATTACATATTTTTTTCAAATACTAATAACCAATGTGACCATACCTCTTATCTCATAGTTCACTAGTTCTTTCAATCATCGCTAGTGCATCCTCATTTACTATTTTGGTATCAACCAACTTATGTATTCCTTTGTTACCAATACCAATAATAATGACTTTATTATCATCAATATTATACATTTTTTTCCTTTAAACTCCACAAAAATGTTAGGATTTGTAGTTTTTTCACATACTAAAAAAAATTATTATTCATATCAAGCATAAATCAAACTTTCTTAAAAATTTAATTAATCGTATTTTTCAATTCAATAAAAACATCATCGTATCCTCTTATATAATGAACCCAATCATAACCTAATGAAGTTTATTATAATTATCATCTTCAATAAAATTTTCATACCAGTTGTAGACACCTAAAATTAGACACTTCATGTCAATTTTAACTATCCATTAATATCATCCCTAAATCCTAAATCAGTCCTCTATCTACACTTACATCCATATCGTAATCACTATTCATCACCCCATAACTAGTTCATTATTTTTCATAATAACATTCAATCCCTCAAAACTCACATCACATCCTATTATTTAATTAATCTAAATTAATTTACTAATCCTTCCGTAATAAAAAAATCCATGGATTTTGAATATTTGTATTTTATAAAAATTAACAAAATTTATATATCCTCACATCACTCTCAAATCCCAAGATAATCACACATTAGCCAATAAATACTAATTTTAAATACATTTATCCAAATCCCTTGAAATCTACCATTATTCCAAAGTAAATAGCTCCATACCTCATCAATAAATATCCTTAACACATTACAATCCACTACCCATATTTACTCCTCAACCTCCTTCATTTAATGGGGAAGGGGATTCATTGTCTACAATTAAGATTTCAAGATCAATAAATGATAATCATCATGAAATCATATAAATTGATGGTTCTCACCTCTCATTTCTAAAAGCCTAATTTTCCTAACATATTACTGCCAAAATTTTCAAGCAATTCTTGATATTATGATGAAGTGTTACCCTTTTGGAGAACCACTCAAAACTCTAACTATCCTCTTCACGCATCATAAAATAATCGAGTTTACAAGGGTGTATGATTTTTTATTTCCCATAATCATATTACAAGACTTTTTGTAACTACATCTGAGCACATCACTCTTTTCAAAAAGGAGATCATAAGGAAAAGTATAACAATTGTGTTTACTTGTTTGTTTATTTGTCTTCCTCAATCGAAGGACCACATCTAGGTTTATGGTATGTTTCAACCATAAAACTAAAATTTAAAATATTTTATTACATTAAGCTTGCTTGGTGGGACTACACACCCCAAAATCATTTTAAGGTCATCCTAACTTGTTTTTCAAACAAATCAGAGCTATTTTAAGCCTAAATTTACTAAAATTTACAAATGTTTTGTGTGTCTTTTCACATACTACTATTCCACAAGCTAGACTATAAATTTGTGGCTTGGCTTCACTTTAGGCCATACCCAAAAATATAAATCTATGCCATGGCTTCATTTCAGGCCATGACCTATATTGTTAATCTAAGATATGATTTTCAGAGGCCCGTTCTTGCTCATCTAGACTCTGTTTTGGTTCATTTTTATTGAAACTAATTTTTTCATAAGATTTCATTTTTTTATTTTTTTATTTTTTTATTGAATTCTCTATGTATTATTCATGAAATGGAATTTTTTAACATTTATCACTTGTATAATACATTCTGAATCAAACTTATAATGTTCTTTGTAGGTTATCCATCGAGATCAAAATTAAACTACTAGCCTATTTATTTTAGATTTCCCTTTCCAAAGGTGTGATTATTCAATGAAACATCTCATTACACTTATTTTGATGCATTTAAATTTAAAAAAACTTGAATTTGGTGCCTAAAATTAACTTTCTTGAGTTTATTTTTGCATTTGTGTCTTTGTATGTGATAACTTGATGTATGTATGCTCTTCCCTGCCCAATTTCAAGAACCTACGTGATAAAAAACACTTGAGTTATATTTTAAACATTCCCTAAGATATTATATGTATTCTTTTCTCTTTCCCCTTGTGGGCCTTGAAGAACAAAAATAACTTATCTTCCCTTTTTATTTCTGGTTGCATGAGTTAAACTTTGATCACTAACCATAAGTATTTAGGGAATGGCAACTAGGATTTCATCCCCTAGCATATGTACCAACCCCCTTGTTCTGGTGGGGTATATAATTTTAGAGGAGTTTTTAACATTATCCAAGTGATTGTGTGTTTTAATCATAATTATGAAGGTAACTATTTTATAGACTAACATAAGGCAATCAGATTACACTCTCAAGGAACAATTTAAAGAGACACTCCACTAAAATCTTACAGTTAGAGTGTCTATAAAGGGACTAGACCATTTTATTAGGCCCATAATATCTCTCTTCCATGGCCTTGGGTCCTATCATACCATAATTAATATAGGGATGCACCTAGTTGAACATATTTTTTTCTAACTTAAGACCTTCAACCATAAACAACACCTAGTGCAAAGAAAACAACATTGCAAAATATTACCCATCATAAATAGATGCTCAGTGAGAGTTAGGATACCAACCTATTCACCAATTTTCATGAGTAGATTAATGGGTCAGTGGTTGCATTACACACCTATGTATCACTAAGCATATGCATTTTACTTGAGTGCTTATTTGTTTATTATCAAATACTAGTATTGTGTTATCCTATATACCTCAAATAAGTCTAAAACTTCCTGAGTCCAATATTCTCATATCTACTTATATTATTAAAGGTTAAGATGTTACTCTACCTATATTAAAATCCATTCTATCTAATGGTAATATTATGTTGTCCACATTATACCATTACTATATCCAATTAAACTTAATTAGGTCTATTTCGACCAATATACAATTATAAATCAATTATTTAAATTCAATTCACCTTTTCTAAATCAATTCAAATCCTTTTAAATTGAGTCAAACCTTTAGAATTCAACATCCAACCTCCAAGTCAAATTAAACCCCAAAATTAGATATTTAAACTTCAAAATCAAAGTAAGTCAAACTCTTTCAAAGTCAACTTTAAAGTCAAAAAATTCAACATTAGATCAACTCAACTCTGACCAAGGCAAACATCTACTTTCCAAATCATCTTAACTTTAACCAAGTCAAAATAGCCATGTAAAATCAAGTTAACTTTGACCAAGTCCAATCAAGTCAAATCTAGTTAGATTATACCAATCCCAATCAATTTAAAGCTAGTCAACTTTGACTAAATTCAATCAATTCAAATCAAATTATCTTTTACCTAGTCCAATCTAATTCCAAAGTTAAACATTGAAATAAATTTAAATCATGTTTATTTTGACCAAGTCGCATCAATTCCAAATCAATTGAACATCCAAATTAAAATCATATCCTTGTATTTCCATTTCATCTCCCATACATGTTAGTCGGGAATAATGAAATTAAAACATCCTTCCTTTTTTCCATCCAAATAAAAATTACAAATATTCTATGAGCTTCATCAATTCAAACATCACTCAATCCTAAATTAAATCCCATTTATACTGATGGCATCTCACAATCCCAATCTTTATCTAACATCACCATACTAACATCAATAAATTATTAACCAAATCTAATAGATTAGTCAATAAGTATCCCACATCTCATCCCCAGTGGACCCTTCATCCACCATTATAACATCTAATACCCCTAAGTTATAAGCATCAAATAATTTGTTAGCCAACACCCATTCAACATTAGAGCCGTATGAAATCCAAAAATCTATCCATAACCTATCATTACCTCTTAAAATATCTTCATTTACTGAAGAACTAGGTACATCCAATTCTGAGATTCATCCATTAGGGATATGCCAATTTCCCCTTCTCAATCATAAACAAAATTTTCCAATTCGATGTAAAGATCAATACAATCACTCCATCTTTGTCCAAACCATCTTTGATGAAATTATTTTTGTTGAATCACCCATCTTTGTCCAATCCTAAACCTTCAATATCCCACCTATATTTTATGAAGGACACATATTTGATGAGCCAACCTTTGACAAACCATAGTTTTTCTAATTATCCATCCTTGGTCAACCTATTTTTGACTAGCCACCCATCCTTAAACACCTAGTATTTGATGAGCTAATATTTATCAAACCATCATTTTTCCTATCACCCTATCTCACATCATATATCCAATTTTCCACTATTGAACATAATCTACCTTGTGGGGTGAAGGTATTTATAGACAAAAAACATCAAAGTGTATTCCATTTAGACAGGCCCAACATAAATAACCATTCAACACCAACATATTACCAATTCATAAAAACATCATTTATCATATTTAGCATCCTCATAGATGAGGAACTCAATGATATTAATTATTCAACTTTATCCAAGGATAACCTAGTGGCTTGTGTTCAAATCAACAAATATCCTATAGTAATAAAAATATTTCAAATTATAAGTTATCATCAACAAGGCCTAAATCTTCATGGGTAAGGAATCATCGAACTAGTCCATATATGAGTACACAAAAGTTCTCATGGCATTGTATATAAGTCATAAGTTTATAAAAATAAAGGTATTACTAATACCTTTTTAGTTTCTTAGGATGCTTCATCCAACATTGACACATGCTTTATTCATAATACCTATGAGGATCATGATGCCACCCATATTATTTTCAACTCCATCCATCATTTCCACCACATTGAAATTTAATCTCTCACACTTATCGATTGGGATTGAAAAAACACTTACCATTAGCCTTCTTCCATATCAATCAAACCATGTCAAAATTCATGATTGACATCTATCCAGAAGATCATAAAGTTGTATCAACATCCCATAGTAAAACCTTGTTTGAGGCACTACGAGATAATAAAAATAAAAAATTATCATTCCTTAGTAAAATACATAGAAATCCAAAATAAAATTCCCCTATGGAAGCCTTGTTTGAGGCACTATGGGACAATCAAAATCAAAATCCATAAAGTTAAAAATTAATTCCCTTAGTGAAAACCTCTTTGATACACTATCAAACCAAAATCAAAATTAAAATCAAGTAGATACTCTTAGTCTTGTGTAATGTGAGATTATTTTTCCTAATCCCCCTTTGCATCATGATCCCCAAATCCTTACAGATCCTTCAATAAATCAACAAACATCCTCCATCCAATACAAATTTTGCTTCACCCTCATTGGTAGTACCCTCTTTCATAGAAGTTATGATGACATCTTGGTCAATTTGGATGAAGTCAATCTAGAAATAAATAAAGTTCACATTGACATATCTTGAGTACAAACTTAAAATATCAAATGGTCAGCATTATGTATCTCATAATCCTCCAAAGAGTTGAGATGCCAGAATATAAAAATTGAAAAAGAGAGAAATAATTCATCCAATGTTGAAAATCATGTTCATGGTGTCTTGCGCAAGTACCATGATGAAAACTAGGTTTTTGGAATCATGTAAATTTAATAAATTATCTTTAAGCACCTTGACACTTGGGGACATCCCCATCTGCATTGAAATCCATTCCATTTAATTTTTTTGGTATATCCTATCCAAATTTATATTCATCTTAGCATTCCCATAGTTTATCCCAGTTTGAACTTAATAAAGAAGTGAAAGATGATTTGAGCCCTTTTTAGGAAATCATCTTGGTATATCATCCAAATGGTAATTTGATGATTGGGCACTTGTTTCCCACATGACATGGTTCTTAGAGATCCCAATCCATTCTTAGTCATCCTTCCCAATCACCATCTAATAATAACTTGAGTTTCATCCTTTAACCTATATTAAATTTCACATCCCAATGCTATAACAAGTTTTCCATTTGCTAGTCCAAAAATCACTTTGTACATTAGCAATTACTAAAATCCCTAAAAACTAGAAAAAACCCCAAAAAAATCATAAATCATAAAAATCCCTAAAAATCAAAAAAATCTAAAACATCAAAAAATCTAAAAAAACCTAAAAATTAGAAAAGGGTCATAAATTTCCAAGAGAGATATAAAGACACAAAATCCAAATACATTTGTTTTATCCTAAAATATGGTAAAAATACTTAACCAAATAATTTAAACCACCATTAGGATGTATCATTCCCAATTTTCCATGCCTAGGGAAAATCACATCATTCTAACTTTTCAAGATATTTCATTCCTACATCTACCCTGTTTGAGGCAAATCATCAATTTCAGCTCATAGATTTCACCTTGTTTATGGAAAACCAAAGCGTGTAGCTTATTTAAATATATTGTATTCCTAATATAATCTCCTTACATGTATCCTTGAGTAGGGTCACCATCTAAAAATCAATATCACTGAGCCTTCATGCATGTATTTTTTCTTGATTAATGATAAGGTGTTTTTTATTTATTTTTCTTTCAAGTTTGTGTGTGTTTGCTTGTTTTCTTATTTTTTTAATTTTAATTTTGTTCATTAACTCAATATATTTTTGTACATAAACATGGTCATCATGGTTTTACCATATCATGATGACTCTTTTCATGTACTTTTACTTGAGTCCATCTATTGGCATATGTCATCAATGTCTGCATGATTTTTCCATACCATAGTGTGTTTTTATCATTTGTTTATTAGATTAGGTATCAATCCTTATACACATCATGGCCAATTCATCATGGTAATTTATATCATGATTCATATTTCCATGTGCAAAATCAAAAATCAATTTGAAAAATATATGTGGAGATGCACTAATGTTGTAGTATATCCCCTTGTAAAGTCAACTTTTCAAATCAAACCATCTCATCCCTCTTTGACATTTTTCAACATCAAATCAACATCTATTTCTCATATTCATAATTTTTCACCACATTTATCACTTATTTTAGATAACTACATTGGATTGAGTTATGTTTGAACTATGTCGGTAGTGTTCAATCACATGGAGTTTCTGAGGTTAGCTCATCCATTTTTATTACCATTCCCATTATTTTGATTCTTTCCATTTCTATTCCCATTCTTGTTCATATTTTCATCATTTATTCTAATTAATTACCCATGTCTAATAACATCATCTTTCAATTATTATTTCATTACTTGGGGCATCCTCATGTGCCTAGTTTTTTATGGTTTTTTCATTATTTAAAAAGTCCTTATATCATCAATACATACTTCTACATTAACCTAACAACTTCCTATCATACATCAATGTGATAATCTCATCCTTAATCGATATAATAGGTTAAGTCCTTAATTTATGCTTAAAAATAAATTAATTTATCAGTCAATTGGTCAATCAATCATATCTCTAATATAATCTCCCAAATATACCTTACTTGGAGTAAATCAAAGGGTGCAACATATCTAGGATGTATTCTTCCCAAATCCACCCTATCTAGGGAAAATAAATAAATCATACATCTAATCAAGGCTCACATATTTTCCCTATTTGGAGAAAAACAAGTTTACAACTAATCATCAGGATAGATTATTCCCCAGTCTACGCTATTTGGATCAAGTTATTCTTGGAACTTTGTTAGGATGTTTTTCGCACATCTATCTTACTTAGGGAAAATTAAAGTGTGTAGCTTCTATTGGGATGTATCCTTCTTAAATTTTCCCTACTTGGGGAAAATAAATATAGCATAAATGTAAACAAATATTTGCAATCATTAGCCTGAGTGGGTTAATCTCATCCACAAGTTACTCTCATCTATTCATCACATACATTCTAGCCTCTTCCTCTCTTTTTTGAGAGTCCATATGTGTCCTTCATCCTCATATTCCCTCTCTAAGGGAAATCATCCATCACATTATTTCATCCATCATCATCTAACTTTCATCCACATTTTTTTTCAAATTATTTCTTATAAAATTCATTACTCTTCCCATCCTATCTTGCAATGCCTTTCAAAAGAAGGGGAAACGTAAACACCTAAAATTGGATGCTTCGTGTAAATTTTAACTATACACTAATTTCATACTAACATCGTCCCTAAATCCAAAATTAGTCCTCTCTCCACACTAACATCCATACACTAACCACTATTTATCACCCCTAGCCAATTCATTATTTTTCATAATCATATTCAATCCCACAAAATTTACATCACAATATTTTATCTAATTAATCAAAATGAATTAAAATAATCCTTCCTTAATCAAAAATTCCATGGATTTTAAATATTTATATTTTATAAAAATCAATAAAATATAGATATCCTCACATCGCTCTTAAACCTCAAGAAAATCACAAATTAAACAAAAATACCAATTTTAAATACTTTTATCCACATCCCCATGCAATTTACCCTTATTCTAAAGTAAATTACCTCTATACCTCAACAATCAATATATTTAACACATCACAATCCCCCTCCCACCATTTTTACTACTCAACCTCCCTCATTTAATGTAAAGGAGGACTCATTCTCCACCATTGATCTGTTATCAATATCATTGGCTCATAATCATCATGAAATCCTATAAATTGAGGGTTCCCCCTCTTGTTTCAATAAGCCTAATTTTCCTAATAGAGTTCTACCAAAAAGGTCAAACAAGTCTTGATAATATTAAGAACTGTTTTCATTTTAGAGAACCACTTAAAGCTTCAACTATCATATTCACACGTCATAAAAAATCTATTCTGTAAGGGGTTACACTTTTGGTTTGCCTATGCACATTATACTAGATTTTTTATAGCTATATCTGATCACATCACTCTTTTTGGCAAGGAAACCATAAAAGGTATAATAATTACATTTAAATGTTTTTTCATTTATTGTCTTCATCATCTTGATCAATCTAAGAACCATGCCTAGGTTAGTAGTACATGTT
This sequence comes from Torreya grandis, assembly GCA_037957365.1. NCBI lineage: Eukaryota > Viridiplantae > Streptophyta > Pinopsida > Cupressales > Taxaceae > Torreya > Torreya grandis. Next base: position 538,157 of record JARHVA010006674.1, on the reverse strand, counting down.
AATTGTTTTATATTTCATAATAATCATAAAACTGACTTTTACAATCATATGTTATACCAATCTTTTGACATGTGTAGTTTCATGATTCACCCAAGTCAAAATATCATGCTCTTATTATCATCGACTGGTTATGTATTTTCACAAATTTAAAATCAATCATTGATATTTATTAATATTCATTAATATTAGTTTTAAATTGTAACTTCTTTCTATGATTTCTAAAACATATTGTCACTTATGGAAATCTTTATTGAAATGCCCTAGTTTCTTACAATAGTGGCATTTCCATTATGACTTGTTTGACCACTTTTGATGGTATTTTCACTATATGACCCATTACCACTATATTTTACTCCTCTTCCATTTAAATTTTGTGTGTTGAATGCACTCTCCATGGATCATAACATTATTGCTTCTAATTGATCTTGCTTTCTTTATTTTTGCATGATAAGTGTAGATAACTTCTCAAAGTCAAGAGTCTATCTTTTCATGATCATATGTAATAATTAAAAAAATAAGTGAAATGAGGGTGGAAATTTGTTTAGTACTATAGAAATAAAATCTTAGTCACCTACAATTTTTTTAATTATTTTCAATTGATCATAGATTTCCTTCAGTTGTAATAACAATTCATGAATAAAACCACCTTCCTATATCTTAGTTAAAAAAAAACATATTTTTAAAATATAATACCCTTCCATATTTTGAATCATATTTTTTATTAGTTAAATTTTTTAATAAATATAAATCTATACTTTCATTTCTAACTTTTAGAATTAAATTATCAACAACATAAAATTTTAGCAACATTAAAGCTTCTTTATGACTTTTATCAAAGTCCTCGGGATGCTCCATGAGTCTTGATTATTTAGTGAGTAATATTTGATCAATATTAATATTTACTCACATATAGTATCTTTTGAATCCATAAACAAAAAAAATTTACTGTCTATTTTTTACAATTGGGAAGCAACAAGTGTTGTAAACTAGCCATTTTTCCTAGTTTTGTATAAAAACAATTAATCTAGATATTTTTTAAAATATTTTACAAAAATTACTTTTACATGTAGAGCCTAAACTAAAATTAGACAATTATACCAATGTTTATCTTAAAAATATTTTCTTTTTATGAGATATTGAATTAACAATGTTGTACTAAATTACCTATAAAATGATGAAAAAAATAAATCTTGAGATTTGCAAATAGTTTAAGAAAAAAATTGTATTTGCTTTTGGACTCTTAATAAAAAATATGGAATTTTTTTTAGATACCTAATCCTTTCCATTCACCAGATACATAATTTACACTCTAGTCAATAGCTTTAAAATTTACTAGAGTTTGATTTAATAAAATTTTAATGCAGACTATTTACCCTAAAACTTTATGATTTACATGAACTTTAGCTTAAAAATTATAAACATTTGATAAGAGAAACACCTTCAAGTTATTTCATTTTTTATAATGGCATTAATCTATGTCATACTAATACTCCTAATTCAGTATAAATCTATGTTCAATGGCTTCCTGCTCTTCTTGTATTGAATTAAATGTGTTGATTATTCAAAAATTATGGCACTTATATCATAAATAAATCATAACAAAATTAAAAAAAATGTATCCTCACCATGTCACTCTTCACTCAAAAATAATGTATACAGATTATGATTGGTAACTAGTGACTAGTTTGCACAGAGTAATATTTTATTTTATTCACCTCCAACACCTCTCATAGATCAAAATTCCATGTTATTATGGATTTTCATCATGTAAAAACATATTAAAATTTAAAAACATATTAAAAATTTAATACCAAATTAGTTCATCACATTGTCCTCCTTTATTTGGTAGTGCCTAATTTGTAATAATTATGCCCACATTCCTAGTTATTTTTCTAAATAATATCATAACAAATAAATAGGGTTAATAAACAATAAATTTTTATCAGAGTGATTTACTTTCAACATAGCACAACTTTTTTTTCTAAGCTAATCATGTACATCAAGAGATTACTACCACGTCCTTCCCCTAGATGCTTCTTACATAGAGTGCCACTCCTTAGTTATCTAGTCTTCCATTAAAGTTTTCATATTTTTTGAATGAGTTTTATATTATTTTTATCATGGAATACATGTTTTAAAATAAATATAATAACTCATCTTTTCTCTAGAAACACTTGGATTTATCTAAGGCTCTAAATTATTAAACTTTATACCTTATAAGATTAACTAAGAAGACACAAACCATTTAACTTTTTTATAATGTACAAGCCATTTAAATAGGTCAGATATTACTAAAAATAGTAAGATAAAATTAGAGTAAATAACTAAGTACTAACCTGTAGAGTAAAAAATACTCTACATTTCTTTTTTATTTTTATTTGTGCACTGTAAAATTTTGTCCCCACACACTTTGGTTCGAGACAACAAAGTTTTGACTCAGAGTGCGGGCTTAGATTTCTTTTGCCTCAATTTTGTCTAAGTTTCAAAATTGAGCAAAAGCTGCCAAGTGTCATCAATCGAGGCACCTTTCATAATTTTTATAATTTGATCAGGATGTGCCACGCATCTCATAGTAACTCAGTGAAATGAAACAAGTGTCAGCATCTGTGTTTCATGTCAACATCTGCATTTCAAATCTCTTTTGAGTGGAAGGTTTCAACAAGCTAAGCATCAAGACCAAGTGTAAGGTGCTAGGTAGCAATAGTGGAAGGTTTTAATGTGATTTTATAAAATCAATGGAAAATGCCATGTATCCCCAGCTTAAGAGAGTAGAAGCCACCATGTGTCAACCTCTCAATTATCTTCATTTTGTTTCATTGACAAGTAAAGACTATGGTGGGTCCCTAGTTTTTGTTTTGAGGAAAGCAAAAGCTGCCAATTGTCTCCATCCATGTAAGTATGAAATGAGGCCTAATTGTTTCTATAGTTTAGATAGGGCAACATGGAGATAGACATGTGTCACCTTCCATAGGTTTCTTAAAAGGTAGCTAAAGGTAGTGGAGATCACCATGTGTCCTTTGTCAAAAATAAGTGGAAAGTGCCACATGTCCCTGTTCCTTTTTTGAAGTTGCTCAGGTGAGAACTACTTTGGGTCCAATTTTATATAGAAGTTGTTTAAGTTTTCGAGAAGTAGATGGTGACAAATGTCAAGGATTGAACACTTCTAAGAGAAGACACAGTAAAAGTATAGGTTACATGGAATGTGTCGTGTGTCTTTAGTAAGTGCTATGGAAGCCACCAAGTGTCATTTTCTAGTGCTTCCTAAATAATAATAAGGTTTTCAAGTAAAATAGGGGAAATCAGCCAAGTGTCCTCTTCCATTTGATATAAGGGAGCATCATGTGTATCTATTTCATCCAATGAACTGTAGGAAGATAGAACATTTCAAAATCTAAGAAATATCTTCTGTTAGACGCTTCCAGTTCAGTTAGAGTTCAGTTGGGCCGTTAGATTGGGAACACGTAGACAATTTGGAGTGAATCCAATGCTATAAAGAGGGGTGTAGAGATCACCAAAAATCATCATTAGAAGATTAGAGAGAATTTTCTGTGAAAGACTATTGTTAAGAATTTTAGACTTTTAGAGTTGTGATCAGGAATATCATTTGCCTTTGTTTTATTTTCTTTAGTTGAAAAGTTTATGTAACTGTGCATGTTTTTGTGCCTTTTATGTGACTGGAGAATTAATAATAAGATAGAGTTCTATGCCTTTGTTGATGTTTTCTATGTCATTGCAAATGCAGTCTAAGCTGTGAGCCTCTGTTTCTATTGTTTCTATCTTTTACATTGATCATGCTTTGTTTGCTCTTTAATGTAATTAAATCTTACATATAGTTTCACTATGATTAGAATTAAGGGTCAAATTACATTCAGGCACATTTCCATAGTTAGATTTTCTTTCTTTACATTTGTGTTTCTCTTTAAATTCCTATCCCTTTCCTCCCAACACTCGAGATAAAGAAGAGATGAGTTTCTTAAAAATCTGGAGGTCATTTTAAGTTCCAAGTCCCACAATCTTGAAACTTCCCATTGTTGGTGTTAGAAATAAGTGCAATTTTAACCATCAACAATTTTTGGCATGCCTGGTGGGACACCATCTTAAAGTTTCTTTCAAGACCGTATGAACCAAAGAGATACAAGGAGTCAGAGCTATAGACCAGTAACCAGATCTCAATCTGCTATAAATCTAGGTATTCTTTTACCACCTTTGGTAACTAGTCCAAGAAGAAGAGTCAATTATTTTATATCAATACCAAGAGTAAATATGGGAGCCCCTATACCCCCAAGGAATTATGTAATTTAGAACACTATTAGTCCTTTGATTCTCCCAATACCACTAGCCACTTGGGATCCTATCCTAGTAAATGCCTTGAAAGCTCTACCCAAATTCAGTGGGAAATATTTTTAAAAACCTAAAGAACATCTTCAAGATGTATCAGATGTCTATGTTATACATGTCACATAATAGAATGTGGCTATAAGGTTATTAGCAGCTTCTTTTAAAGGGAAGGCTCTGGAATGGTACCAATCCTTGACTCCAAATACAATATCTACATGGAATCAACTTGGAGATCTTTTCTTTGAAATATTTGAAGACAAGGGTGATAAATCTTCTCGGTTGCAACAATTGATTAATATTCAAAGAGGACCACAAAAAGTAATGACTAACTTCAATTCCATATTTCAAAAGACTTGGGAAAGGATTCCTGCTACAGCTAGACCATTACTAGGTATGGCTATAGTGTTTTATCTTAAGGCTTTAAATTTATATATATATATATTATGATTTAGTCACTTGGAGATCAGACTTTACCAGAGGCTTATGACTATGCAGTCAGAGCTTAAAATAATTTGATAGATGCTAGAAAGTTGCCCCCAAGGCCTCCCATGCCCATGTTTCTAGAAATTACCTTGCCATTACCTCAAGAAGCCCCTAAATCCATATCCCCACCTATGTCTATGTATCAATGTCCTCAACCACCTACTTAAAAACTTGTCCCTACTCAGTCATCTGAATGGGTGATATCAAGAATATCTTAAGGACATTTTCTAATGAGTTGATTAACATAAAGAGATAACATAACCCTTACCCCAGACCTCAATATCAAGGCTATCAAGGAAATAAAAATTTTTCATAGCCAAACCAATATCAAGGTCATCAAATTTAAAATAGCTCTCAGCTAGCAAACCAATTAGTTGCAGTCCCTACACCCTCAAAGATTATTCCCCCCAATTCAAATAGAGAAATTGTTCAAGGGCAAAATAATTATGTAGACAGCACCAATGCCTGGTGTTTTCCTTTTAATAATGCTCATACACCTAGAGATTGTCCCATGGGTAATCTATAGCAAAAGGTAGTAGAGCAAAGAAGAATGGATGGACAATTTGCCAGTACTTCAGATGCATAAACTTATCAATCTCCTAGTATGCAAAATTCAATCCTAATGGCATAGATGCAATGGATATCTCTACAAAAATAAGAATAAATAGCCCCTGAACATGCTCTATTTTCATGGGTTGAAGATGAAGAATAAGTATTCTTGAATGAAGCTTCTGCTTCCAAGAAACTAGTAGTGCAATTAGACTACTATACTAGATTAAAGAGAAGAATGATGGAATAGGCTGAAGTTGCAAATAGTCAAGTTATGGAGAATCCTCCATTTCAAGGTCAAAGAGACATAGCTGTCAGACAAGAAGTGCCTTAGACAGTGTAGAACCAAGTGATTCCTGTACAAGTTCAAGAAAAAACAAGATATCCTTATTTTCAAAGAACTCAAGCATTAGGACTAATGAATGTGATGGAATAGCTGAAGAGGACTCCAGCACAAGTATAAATATGGGACATACTAGCTATTCTTGAACAAAAGATGTTGTTACAAGAGGCTCTACAAGGCCAAGCAATGCCTAAGCATAATGGCACCAAACAAGGACTTTTTGATAAAGAAAAACTCAAGGACACAGTTCCTCTAAAGACAATAGACTTTGTGAACAATGTGATAGAGGTAAGTAAATCCAAACTAGAGCCTTTCTATTTGACTCTGGTAGTTGGAAAGAAACTCTTGCATAATGCATTGATAGATTCAGGAGCTAGTACTACAATAATGCCTAAGCAAATAGTTGATACTTTAAAAATAAAGTATGAACCCCTTACAATAGGAGTTATGTAGCTAGATGGAAAAATAGTACAAACAATAGGGAGAATTAAACAACTCCCATTGCAATTATATACTTGTCCCAATATAATTGTCAATCAAGATGTAGTAGTCATAGATATACCTCTTATTTTTTGTTTATGTTTATCCAGAGACTTTACAACCAAAATAGGAGGATATATGTCTCTTGATTGGTCTCACCTCATCCTAAGAACCAAATGTGGTTCAAAGATGAAAATTCTATCTGAACCACTATCAAAAGATCACATCACTAATGAACCAACATCAAAATTAGAGGCAGATCATGCTATGTTGAAAAAAGAAGAAAAGGTTTTTGTTGAAGAGTTGGGTGAATGGATAGAACATGACCAAGAAGAGGAAAATAACCATTTGTTAGCTATGATGCATAGTGATCCATATGGAAATTATGACTCTACTAGTTTGGGCACTTATGTCATTTTTGATGAAGATCATGTAATCCCAAATGTTTTAAGAGAAGAGACACCAACTATTCAAGAATCTAAAAAAGCTTCAAAAATTTGGACCTTAAATTTTGATGGGGCCAGAAGTAAAAGTGGTGTTAGAGTAGGAATTTGTCTTATTGCTCCAAATGGGGAGAAAATTTTGAGAGATATTCATTTTCAATTTGCTTGTACCAATAATGATGTTGAATATGAATCCTTAGTTCATGGGCTCATTTTATCCAAGAAAAAGGGAATTAAGAATTTAATAGTAAAAGGAGATTCAGAGTTAGTGGTGAAGCAAATTAGGGAAAAATCAATAGCCAAGAATGCAAGGATGAGATCCTATAGACATAGAATTTGGGACTTAATAGAAGAATTTGAATCTTTCAATATTGATGTAGTTTCAAGAACCCAAACTTTTGAAGCTAATACGATGGAAATGATTGGCTCGCAGTTTGATCTAGTGACTAGCCTATTTGTTAATATTGAGTCAATAAAAGTTATTGTAAGGCCAATTATCCTAGACAAAGATGAGAATTAGCAAGTATTTGAGAATGATTCTCAGGTACTCTCATTCTTACAACAATCATGGGAATTTTTTGATCAATTTCAACCAAAGATTGAAGAGGCATATGGGGATCAAATTATACAACTAAAGAATAATAAGCTTCCCAAAGGCTTAATCACTTTAGAAAATATATTTGATCCAGAAGATGTAGGCCTAGAAAAGAAAAAGTTCTAGGTAAACAAAGTAGATTACTCTGAAATAGAGGTGAGTGAAGGGAAAAAATTAAAAATTGGAAATTTTACAACACAAGAGGAAAGAGAAAGAGTAATTGACTTGTGTAAAATATATGACAAAGTCATAGCCTAGAGCTATGAAGATCTTCATGGATATAATAGAGATATCATTTAGCACATAATTGAGCTGACTAAAGGATCAAAGCTAGTCAGACAGAAGCAAAGGCCAGTAAATCCAAGGATTGAATCTCTAAAGGTAGATGAGTTGTAGAAACTTTTAGATTCCAAAATAATTTTTCCAATCAAGCACTCAGCCTAGGTATCAAATCTAGTACCATTTAGGAAAAAGAATGGTGACATAAGACTCTATGTAGATTTCAGAGATTTGAATAGAGCATCTCTGAAAGATCACTATCCTTTGCCATCTATGGAACAAATTTTACAAACTATGGCTGGATCAAAGAGATTTTCCTTGCTAGATGGTTTCTCTGGATATAATCAGATTTGGTTGGTTGATGAAGACCAATACAAGACTACTTTTACTACCAAATGGGGAACATTTTCATATGCTAAGATGCCATTTAGCCTATCAAATGCTGGAGCCACTTTTCAAAGAGCTATGGATGTAGCATTTAGGGAACATATAAATAAAATCATCTTGATTTATCTTGATGATCTTACTATTTTTTCAAAAAATGTTGTTGATCATTTTGATCATTTAGAAGCTATTTTTAAGAAACATCAAGAATTTAGAATATCCTTGAACCCTAAGAAATGTATCTTTGTTGTCCCTCAAGGCAAATTATTGGGACATATAGTATCTAAAGAAGGAGTCTCCATAGACCCAGAAAGATTGGCAGCTATAATGAACTTACCTCTCCCAATAAATAAGAAAGCAATTCAATCTTTCATGGGGAAGATTAATTTTGTCAGTCGGTTCATATCTGACTTTACAGGCTTAGTAAGACCAGTAACACTCTTGCTAAAAAAGACCTGATTTTCAAGTGGACTATAGAATGAAGGCAAGCCTTTGAAGAGGTCAAGAAAGCTATCTCAATAGCCCCAGTACTTAGAAACTCAGACTTTTTTAAGCCTTTTGTAATGTATGTCTATGGAGGAGAGCTCAGTATTGTTGCTATCCTAACACAGAAAGATGATAGACAAGAAGGAGAGCATCCAATAGCCTTTTTCTTAAGTACTCTTAGAGAATATGAAACTAGATACAATTTTGTGGAGAAACAAGCATATGTTATGGTAAAAACCCTTAAGAAATTTAGGCATATAGTATTAGGAAGCAAGATTCTAATACTTGTGGCTCACCCAAGTGTCAGAGAATACATTATGGAGGGTAAAATTACTGAAAAAAAGGGAAAACTAAATAACAAAGATACTTGAATATGATGTAGAGGTAAAACCCACTAAGTTAGTCAGAGGTAGGGGGTTATGCCAATGCATGACTCAAGAGCTTGAAAAGATGATACCTATGGAAACAGATTCAGAAATGGAAAAAAAAACTGTATTGAGGATACAAGAGGTTGATCAGGAATCCTAGGTCACAAGCAAGATTCATTTTATGAAATATGGGATTTACCCAAGAGAACTCCCTCAAAATAAGAGAAGATACTATAAGATGCAAGGAGTTTATTTTGTTTTAATTGAACAGGTTCTTTTCAGAAGAAATTCTGATGGCAAATTATTAAGATGTGTAGAAAAGACTAAGGCTAAGAAAATACTACATGAAATGCATCATGGAGTATCAGGTGGACATTTTTCTGCAAAGACCACAACTATAAATATATGTGAGGTAGGTTATTTCTATCCTACTTTATTTACAAATTGTTATCAGCTAGTTAAAAAATGTCAATCTTGTCAATATTATGTGGGGATGAGAAGGAATGCAGCAATGCCCGTTAGTCCTATAATTGTGGATGAACCTTTTGCTCAATGGGGTCTCGAATTCATTGGAATGATAAACCTAGTGTCTAGTATGGGTCATAAATGGATCTTAACTACCATAGATTATTTCCACAGATGTACTGAGGTAGTGCCACTCAAAGAAGCAATAGAAAATGTGATCTTAAAATTTCTAGGGAGTATCACTAATCACTTTGGGGCTCCTCACACCATAATTTTAGATAATGCTAAAGCATATTTAGGGTCTAAAGTATTTGAATTTGAATTAAAGCATGGAATATATCTAAAAAATCCATCCAATTATTACCCTCAAGGTAATGGTTTGGTAGAATCAACTAACAAAAACTTGATTAGACTCATCAAAAGAATAGGGGCTGATCATCACAAAGAGTGGCATAAAGTGCTTAATCTAGCACTATGGGCTGATAGAATCATGCCTAAATAGGTGATCAAAATGTCCCCATATGAATTGGTATATTGGAAATCTACTGTAATACCCCTAAGCTTGGAGATTCCTGCTCTCTAACTGATCAAACAGATTGAAATTGAAGAAAATGGCCCTATGCCAGTTAGACTTGCCAAACTTTTATAAGTTCAAGAAAAGAGGGATGTGGCACATGATTCATTAATTAAGCATTAGAAAATAATTAAGGACTATTTTGATAAAAGGACTTCAAATCCTCATTTTGAAGTAGGCTCAATTGTTTTGAAATGGGATGCAAGAGCTGCCAAGCTGGGTCAACATACTAAATTTGAAGCATTATTGAATGGCCCATATAAAATTCATGCATGTAAATAGAATAATTCATTTGAGATAGAAATAATGGAAGGATAACCTGAAGATATTCTTGTGAATGGGATCTACTTTAAGCTTTTTAGTTAACTTGGGTCTTTAATGTATTATAGTTAGATAGTTTCCCTTTCTCAGTTGTTTTGTCTTCCCATTTTTTCTTTCCCACTCTTTCTTTTATATAAGTGTTCTTTGAACATGTAGCCATAGCTCAGAGCCATTTTAAAATTTTCAAAAAACTCATGACACTTTAAATATCTCCCAAATCTTAAATTCCCCAAGGTACCTTGTGTAGCCACTTGCATGATGTGTCTAACTCACTGTTCCATGAAGATTTAGTGAGATTTGCTAATGGTTATCTACGTTTAATGCCATTTTGAGACTTGATGGGTGAATAAATACTTCATAACAAGAGTTAAAGATTACAAGTTTCTCAAACATTCATGCATCTGCTAGAAAACCCCTGATACTTACATTTTAGCTCATAGTAAACCTGCTTAAGTGAAACTGCTTTTTGTTTTGCAAAAGTTCATACTGGTTATCACAAAATACATATAGATATGGAGGGAGCAAAATATTCACAACAAGGAGCTAGGATTTTATGAATCCCTTGATAAGTTTCTTATGAGCAAGTCATATGCTTCAGCCCACGCATAACTATTAAAGACCTACCCATGGACCAGAGTCCCTGAAGTTGGTCAATAAAATGACCCAGTAAAGATAAAATATTATGCAGATGGAGTCATGGACCTAATTCTTCAAAGAACTAGTAGGAAAACTCTTAGAGAAGGAGCACATCAAAGGTGTCTTCAGAGGGCCAAGGTGGGATAATATGAGACATTTGCAATGAGGATATGGACTAGACAACTGGCATAATTTGTTATCCCAAGTGCGCATCCATACCCTAATTTGGTTGAACTATGCACCGACTTGTTCCATGAACTCTCAAACACCATATAATAGGGTCCATTCATAGTACAGATTACATCAAAGGCTATCAGAGAAATTTTGGCCTTATATCATGATAAGATAGCTACATTTCCCACTATTGCTAAAATGTAGAAAACATGGGCAAACATTAATACTTAGTTGAGGTTCTTAAGATCTAAATTGCAATTAGGCGATGATGATACTACTATGCCAACACTCCCAGTAGCAAGAGCCCAATTTACACATGCTAGCCAAGATGCACTGTCTATGATGGCTTCCATTTTTGGAATGAAAGATGATATGACCATCTATGGAGAACAAATGGCTATCCTCTTCAAGTTGAAAACTATCGACAAGACTTAAGAGTATCAGCTTGATTTCTCTGAGCAGATTGCATATTCCATGGTGGAACAACTTGCCAAGTTCAAATCAAAAGGGGTTTTTAGGTACTCTTCTTATTTATTTCACCTTATGCTGTATTATAACTCTAGCATCTTTTCCCAACATATGCATCTTAATATGTATGACCCAAGTTTCAGTCTATAAAGGACCACTCCTGTGTCTGCATGGAGACATATTTTGTCAAAAACTAGCAATCCATATGAATTCTAGGAAATGTTTGTTACCCCTACTTTTTATCATCTAAGCCTAGAGCTAGTTATAAATAGACTATTTCCAAGTGTTTCAAACCTTATGGCCAATTGCCTAATTCCTTGTGATTTCTTTTTTGGATTCCACCATATAATTATTAGAGTCCATGGTTTTTGTGGGGAACCGATGTTGCTACCAAAGATTTTAACTCTTATGTTAGCATTCTTAGAGGCCACCAGGTAGGTGTCTATAGTAGATAATGGATATGGCTCTAGAAAGAGGAAGAAAAAAATGTATGACCTCCCATGGATGACAAACAACATGACACTAGAGGCCAAAGATGTTGAAATTGTGTTGCTTAGAAAGCTAGCCTTCTTGGGTTTCCTACTAATTGAAGATAAATGGGTATATGACCCAAAAATTTTCATAGCTTCATGGATTAGGACTAATAGGGTTGCTACTAGAATTGCACATGAGGGCCACCTCTTTTTGGAAAACAAGAAAAATCCTAGGGAGGATATTCCTGAGTTTTATGTTGAATTGATGGATTTGCCTCTTCAAAAAAATAGACCATGGGAAACCTTCTATATTAAGAAAAGAGACTTTGACCCCAAAATCAGAATGACTTTTGGTTTATGAAGGGCACTAAATAATAAAGACTAAGATGATGAGAAAATAGAAGCCTATTGGAAATATAGGCAAGAAATTTGTTAGACAACTCACTCTTTTGGGAACATGGACTCGAATGAGAAATGGGAGGAACTCTGGGATGAGTTCCATTTGTCCCCTATATCTAGCCCTGACATAATCAATTTAGTGACACAGGGTGTAGAGCTGGAAGCCAGAGCAGGATCTAGCTAGGAATCATAGGCCACATGGCAAACCGTAGCTTCAATCACTATGACTATTTGACCCAAATCTCTTAGCATCATGGAAAAGCAAAAGAGTGTGGTATCTTCACCATGAAAAGCTTCCCCATCAGCAATAGTCCTTGAGGTTCCCAATTTTGCACAAGCACCACTAACAGTAGTGGTAGATGTTGGAGAAAAAGAAGCATAGCAAGAAGAAGAAACACTAAGGAGACACAAAAGGTTGAGGTTTCAACTTGAGTTAGAGGAGAGGGTAGAACCCTCACAATAACAACTACAAAGTACCAGGGTGACTCCTCAGGTAGGTATGGTTTCTCCTTCTTCTTCTAAATCTCTCTCTTTTCTAATAGGAATGATGATTCATTTTGGCTAAATGACATCCCCTACCACCTTTGTTGTGCCCATTTGTCACTTTGCCCCATCTATCCCTACTCAAGATTTATCATTGTCTCACTTTTCTCCCTCTATTCCAAAGAAACTACCTCCTCAAATTTCCCATAGCCAACAATTAGCTATTCCATATGGTTTGCCACAAGGTCATCCTTTTACGGGTGGGCACATTGCCTCTACTTCTACCTTCTAAACTCAAGAAGACACTACTAGGAAGGTGAGGGAAGCTCAAAGAGAGAAAAAGAGGATCAAAGATAATAAGGCCTTGGCTACACCACATCTGAGGTCACAATTTGACCCAATTTAGCAAAAATTGATGGTGACTCATTTGTCACCAAATATAATCAAGCCAAGTGAGCAGATATAGCTAGAAGACTACATAATGAATGTAGTGGTCATAGACATGTCTCTGTTTAGACCACAAGTAAAAATTGAGATGTTAACTGAATCCACTTCTTTAGTTGATGAATATTACTTAAAAATATCAAGGAAGCTATAGAAGATGGAGGCTGATCTAGCCAAAGAGAAGGCAAATTGTAGCAATTTGACCACAAAAATCAATAGAAAAGATAATGAAATAAAGAGTCTAAATAAATAGTTTCAAGATAATATTTCTCTTTAGACTCACCAGGTGATCTAGGCCTAAAATGATTCCTTAAAAGTAGGAATAATGTAGATAAAAGATGTAGTGATGACCCTAAGGTGAGAAAAAGAAGCATTATAAGAAAAATTTGAGGAAAGCCTGCTACAGGTTACTCAATTGCAATAAAAGCTACTCAATGAACAGAATAATACCACAATTATACAAGCCTAATTTCAAGTTGAGCAACAAAGAGAAGAATAATTGACACTGGAGCTAGCCAATAGGCCAAAGAATGTAGGAGTGTTAAATCTGTTGAAGGAGCTTTATGAATCAATGTGGAAAAGAATCTCTTCAGAGATTATTCAGCTTAGGTCTTCTCTCACCTTCCTGCTAAATGCACAAAAATTGTGTGAAAAGGTGGAGAATTCAGTTGAAAACACTCTAGATATAGTTTCTTGGAGAGTATTAGACTCTGAAACATTGTTGCAAAAGCTTTATGATGCAATAGATGGAATGTTGTCAACAACAAGAATTGATGATAAAATGGTCACTGCTAAGCAAGTGAATGAGGTTCTCAATTGCAATTCCACCAAAATTAATTATAGAGAGCTTCTAGATGTAATGAAATAAGGAATCAGTGAAATGAAATAGCACATTGAAGACTTAGTGCAATTAGATCTTCCTTTTCCTTTTCCTGATGATAACACTGTGCTGATGATCGATGAAATTAAGCCTTTATTGTTGGCCAAGCAGAATGATCAAGCAATTTTTTAGGATTTAAGGGATGATTCATCAGTACTTGAAGTAGAAGATATTTTGATTCCTATTTCCCAACTTGAATTTAAATTGAAGGCTATGGTTCAGATTTTGCAAAAAATTTCACACAAAGACATTATCAACCTTGATTTAGCCTTCAATGAATTGCAAAATAATCAGGGGTTATCTAACAATGAGTGGTCTACCTATCAAATAGCATTGCTAAAGCTATGAATTTTTATCATTTTGATCAAGCAAGAGTTGTAGTTTATTTTTGAGTAGGCTCAAAATTCCTTAGGGTCGCCAATAATTATACAGTAAAAAATACTCTACGTTTCTTTTTGATTTTTTAGTTGCGCACTATAAAATTTTGTCCCCACACACTTTGGTTCAATATAGTGAAGTTTTGACTCAGAGCACGGGCTAAAATTTCTTTTTCTTCAATTTTGTCTAAGGGTCAAAATTAAGCAGAAGCTTCCAAGTGTCATCAGTTGATGCACCTTTCATAATTTCTAAAAGTTGGTCAGGATGTGTCATGCATCTCATAGTAACTCAGTGGAATGCGACAAGTGTCAACATCCACATTTCATGTCAGCATACATGTTTAAAATCTCTTTTGAGTGGAAGGTTTCAATAAGCTAAGTATCAAGATCAAGCGGAAGGCACCAAGTGGCAATAGTGGAAGGTTTCAATGTGCTTTTCTAAAAGCAATGGAAGATGCCATGTATCCCTAGCTAAAGAGAGCGAAAGCCACCATGTGTCAACCTCTGAATTATCTTCATTTTATTTCATTAACAAGTAAAGACTATGGTGGGTCTTGGACTTTTGTTTTGAGGCAAGTAGAAGCCACCAAGCGTCACCATCTGTGTAAGTATGAAATGAGGCCAATTGTTTCTATATTATAGACTGGGCAATGTAGAGACAAACACATGTCACCTTCCATAGGTTTCTCAAAAGGTAGCTAAAGGCAGTGGAGATCACCATGTGTCTTTTGTCAAGAATAAGTAGAAAGTGCCACATGTCCCTATTCCCTTTTTCAAGTTACTCAAGTGAGAACCGCTTTGGGTCCCATTTTATATATAAGTTGTTTAAGTTTTGGAGAAGTGGATGGTGACAAATGTCAAAGACCAAACACTTCTAAGCAAAGACACAGTAAGAGTATAGGTTATGTGGAACATGCCATGTGTCTTTAGTAAGTGTTGTGGAAGCCACCAAGTGTCATTTTCTAGTGATTCTTAAATAATAAGAAGGTTTTCAAGTAAAATAGGAGAAATTATCTAAGTGTCCTCTTCTATTTGATAGAAGGGAGCATCCTATGTATTTGTTTCAGCGAATGAACTACATGAAGATAGAACATTTTAGAATCTAAGAAATATCTTCTATTAGACACTTCCAGTTTAGTTAGAGTTTAGTTGGGCCATTAGATTTGGAACACACAGATAATCAAGAGTGAATCTAATGCTATAAAGAGGGGTGTA